>JANKOD010000005.1:21720619-21734157 GCA_026284645.1 Erythroxylum acuminatum | reverse complement strand
TGTGTTCCATTTTGGGTGTTTATGAACAAATAGGGAATATGAATTGGGTATGGATGATTTTGAGCTAAACTTGAGGTGTACATGAAGTAGTCATCAACTTGAAATGATGAATTTTGAGTATAAAGTGCTTGGTACATAGGAATAAGTTATGTTATGGAAAAAGGATAGAGATTTGGAATGATAAGATGTAATTGGGTATGATGAATGAAATGAGTTGAAAGTTGAGAGTTTAATGAAGTCTGATTAGTGTTTGAGTTGTTATGAAGTGTTTTTGTGCTAGAAGAGGTGAATTTGAGAAGATTGTGAGTATATATGATGTGAGAATGAGTGTAGGAACCTTGGGAGAGGCTTTGGAGGGAGTTTTGTGTGACATTTATCCGTTAAACGGACATGGATGTCCATTAAACGAACCTTCTTGGGTGTAAAAACACCTCCATGCCAATGTATGTCCATTAAACGGACATGGATGTCCGTTAAACGGACCTTCTCGGGTGAAAAAGCACCCTTAAGCCCGACAATGTCCGTTAAACGGACATTCTCGGGACAGTTACAGTAAATCAGGTTTTTAACCCTTTTAAAGGCAAAATATTGCTTTAAGGTCTTCATAAAAGTTGTAGATCTCGAAGTTCTCTTTCTAATACTCCAAAAACGAGATCAATCTGACATTGTTTGTGAAAGTTATGGAAATCGTACCAAACTAGGTTTAATTTGATTGAGGTCATAAACTTGGTTGCTTCTTTTGACCATAACTTCATCGCTGGACCTCCAAATGACTTGATTCTTGAAGCAATAGGTTCCTAACACATTTTCCTATATCACCATGAAAATTTGTATTAATTGGTGTTGAATTGAAAAATATTGATTAAAGGAAAGTGTGGGAGTCTGTTGGGACAGTGTAAATAGGATTAGTTTTACTGAGCATACTTCAATGTTTTTATTATATTTGGACTCGTAGCATTCCAAATGAGATGATTTTTTTTCATTTGCAGTAAACTAGAGAAATAGGGCTACGAATCATATGAAGAAGCTGAATCTTGATTCAGTCTCTAAGGTATTAAAGTTCTAGATTGAAGTTGTACATAGTAAATTAGTTTTGCTTAAGAATAGTCCGAAAATGTTTGAGATATATCTTCCGATCTACTGAACCAAATTGAGTGATTTTGGTATAGAGGAACACTTTTCTATAAGAGAGTATGATCAAATTACTTCATCTTCACTTTCTAATTTAATGTGAATAATAGACCCGAAAGTGTGACTTGGAAAAAGATGAGTTTTGTTATGAGAATGATTTTGTGATGGATTGATACCTGGGATTGTGATGAACATGCATTGTACATCTTTCATTTCATTCATGTGCATTATTAGACACCTATGATTGTGCAAATGGTGATATATGTGTATGTTAGTTGTTATAAAGGAGCAACTGGAATGTCAACCCACAGACGTTGTCGGAACTTCTAGACACTAGCTTCGGGAGCAGTTGGTGAGTAGCTTAGACAGTTTCTCTCAATTATTGTTTGCTTATAATTATGTTTTCAATAATGGATGAATGTGGTTTGATTGTGGATTCTGGATAGGAAGTTCGATTATTGTGTAATGGGGACTGAAATATTGAAGTACTGCTTGAATGTGAATGTGAAGATCTATGTGCTTCTAATGTGATTGATTGTGGTACATGCATTCCATTCATGAATGCATAATCAAATAATGGCAGTTATGACCAGAGTAAGCACTGATTAGAGCTTAAAGCTCAAGGAGTAAAACTGAGCCTCGAGCTCAAAAATGGTTCAGAGCCTTAGGTTCAACGTTTAATGCGCCCTATATGGGACAGTTCAGGCACTCGGTCACAACAATGTAATAATTGTAAAAAGTGTCTTATAAGCATTTCACATGCATCTTGTTAAGTGTGTGTTTGATTGATCGAAATTGCAAAATTGCTTATGCTTACGTGAAAATGTGATACTTATGTAAAGTGCAAAGTTGTGAAAGAATTGTTATATGAATTGATGTGTTGCATGAATTGAGTGAAGCATTGATGATGGTTACCTCATTGAGTTTGCAAAACTTACCAAAATTGCAACGTTGTCTTTTCAGGATCGAGAGACGACTCTAGCTACTGAGAGGCTCTGCTGCCGTGTAGATTGTGATTTGACAAGAGAAGTCATGGCTCAAAGGTCAGTCAGCTGGGATTTTTGGATGGCTTAGTTAGATTGTACATATCTTCCTCATTCATGTAGTACTTTTGTACTAGATTTTGTTGATGTACTTGTAGTAAAGGCTGAAAGACACAATGGAGACTTTCGATTTTGAGAAATGAAATGAGGAAAAGTTGGTTTAAAAAAATACTATGATTTTCTTATGATGCTTTATAAATGAATAATGATATGATGCCATATGAAGTGAATGTAGTGATCGAACGTAGCCCGCCCTTATCATAGGATATATACTGGAATGACTTTTGGGCGTCTCGATCTGTACCCTGCGGTAAGGGGGCACTACATTTAGGTGGTATCAGAGCATGGTTGGCATCTGTTGGGACATATAGGAATGTTAGGCCTAAAATCTCTTGAGAAATGCAGAAAATAATGGAAATTATTGTTTGTTATAGGTCATTCGCTCTAGGTGATCAAATTGATCAATCAGCTGACCAAGGATCGATAGGAGCCAGTAGGGAGTCCTCGGTGCCTCGGTCAGAGGAGATGCCTCCTAGATGAAGACAATGAATGCGTGAGGAGAAGAACTAGCATGAAAAGACAACAAACAACCAACGACGGAGAGTGCAGTAAGCATATAATTGCTTCCTTAAATGGAAAATAAACTTGACAAGTCTTTTGGACCTTCATACAAATGCTATGGAAGAGAGATTGATTTATTCACATATTAAAATCCTAGGAAATAGGAATTGATCTAAATTTTGATTTGATAATTGGACTAACCATAATCCCTTGAGTGAAGTTATTTCTCTAAGCCAACTAAGATCAAGAATTCCTCTCAATTCTAAAGTTAACACTATGATTCGAGCATGTTACTGGAGCTTTAATTTCAGAGGAGCAACGAATTCTTAATTACCTCCCTAGCTACTAAACAAACATCATAAAGGAGGCAAAGCGATCTGTCTAGTTGACTGCTCTAATAACTTTACAAATTCTTATTGTTTATAGTTTTTTGGCCTCATTCGCCTAAAGTGCATTGATGTGACATAGTCCAAAAGAAAATCTTGATACCTAAAGCCTCTTTCATAACCTGGATTGCATCTAAACATAGATTAAGTACCTAAGACAAGCTTTATGGAATCATTGATGGAGTATGTCTACTATATAAGACAGTTACAGACAACTATTCCATATCTTCTTTCAATGTAAGTTCCTTAACAATATTTGGTCTATTATTTAGCACCTGCTCAATATGCAATGTGGGGAATCATATTGGAGGGAAATACTGAAATGGGCCAATGACATGACTGGGAGGATAGGAAAAGATAGCTCTTTTCTCGAAACTTCTTTTTGTTTGTTGTGTTTATTTAATTTAGAGACAAAGAAATTATAAATTGTTTAGAGGAATTGTATTGGAGAAGCTTGTTTTTACTTATAATACAATTTGCTAGATTTAGGAAATTTTATATGCTCACAAAGGTTATGTAAATGCTAGTTCTTCCATGAGAACTAAATGAAACAAGTAAGGTTATGAACCTTTATTTGTGTTGTATTATGAAAGGGAGTAAATGTATTGTAATCTATTGGATATAAGTCGCCTGGAAAGGCTTAAATAGTTCTAACAAAAACAGTATATCCATTGTAAATTTATCCTTTTCTGAATTGATTAATGATTTTCTTTTAATTAAAAAAACTTGACAAGTCTCTCTTACTTAACGATAACAGAAAAAATAAGTTATTTGATGGAAGAAAAAAGTCTTTGAGACAAATGAACCTTTAGAGAGAGAGCCATTCAAAAGGTACTTCATTTTCCATTCATCACCTAGACACTCTCAAACATGTGACTCAATTAGACATCGAAGCTCTATGTTAGAAGCATCCTTCACCACTATCTTATAGGCTTTAAAAACCAAAGCGTGAATCAACAAAAATAAGGCTATGTTTGATAAGGTAGTTAGTAATGGAATGGAATGAAATGTAATATTATTCTATCGCTTAGGATAAGGGTTTATAATAGAATGTAATGAAATAGGATATAAAGGGAGAGTTTCACATTACATCATATTTCATCCTAAACAGTAAATATGAGTTATCGCCGACTTTGGGAGATCTAGGATGAAATATAAAATGATAAATATGTACTACCTAATATACCCTTAATAATTTTTTTATAATATCAATTATACCATCAACCCTAATAACAAGCAACAAGACAATACATCTCATTATTTGAAAAATTAAAAAATCTAGTTAAAAATGACATGATTTTTTTGCACTTGTGGTGACATTAATTTCATGTTGTTTTGATTTTATATAACCAAAAAATAAAATCCTATCAATATGTGTTTTGATATATTAACATATGTTTGTTTTATCAAGGGTAGAATAATCATTGATCATTATTATATATAGACATTATATTGCATTCTATCCATCTTCCAATCAACATTTCACTACATTACATTATGAACCATTTAATCCTTTTCAAACAACAATTTTCTAATATAAATCTATTTATATCTTATTTCATTATAAATCATTCAATTTCATTATATTCTATTAAAAACCTTACGTCCAAGTAAATATAACCTAAAGTAGCTTAGCTCGTCAACTTGCCAATACACAGGAAAGCATTACTTATCAAAATAGATTTACTAGAAATCAATATTATATTCTTACTTTTATAAGCCGAACTCCTTACAAAAAAAACAAAAAAAAAAGTCTTGAGGTTTCAACCTATTCAATGGGTCAAACCACAAGATATTGCGGAGAAAAACTTGGCAAATTCTTCAAGTAGTCACTGTCGATCTCTTCAAATTTATGCTTTGAATACTTACTAGGAGCAGACAGAGTCTAGAGTTGCATTATCCTAAATTTTGTCTACACCTTCTAGGGCCTTAACATAAGTATGTTCAACATCAAGCAACAAAATCAACGCTGTTGTACTGCAGATTATTGCACATAACTTTGCTATTGTCATTTGTTGTATACGTTTTCATAAACGAAGCTGCCCGTGGTTCTTTTATTTATTTATTTTAATTTTTGGTATACTCAAGTTTCCAGTATTATTCTTTACATTCATGTTTTCTTCTCATAATGCATCAATGAAGGATTTTACTATTTTGGTCATTTCCTTGTCCGTCTATTTAGAAAAAGCCAAAACTGCCCAAAATTATTTCCATTATGTAGTGGGTTTCATGATCACTTTCATTTTAATTTAGAAAATTTATTTTTTATTTCTATTTTTATGTTTAAAGTTTTCTATTTTATAACCTATAAATTTTTTTATACTACGATTTTACTATTTTATTTAATTTTTAATGTTAACTAATAATAATTATAATATAATATAATTATTAAATTATTTTAGTTTATTATTATAATTAAGTTATATTTTCAAATTAATAATTATTTTAGTTTATTCTTATAATTAAGTTATATTTTCAAATTACAGAAACGTTTTTAATTTACTAATTTTAATAATAAATGAGAGATGATAAGTTAATTTTACAGTTATTTAATTATTGATTTATAATAACTATGATGATTTTATTAATAATATTTATTATACAAAAGATTATAACTCAGTTAATTATAACGTACTATTATAACTCTATTAATATTCAAATTAAAAATTAAAAGAAAATTGAAGCACAATAAAAAGGATATTACTTGTGAGTTTGAAAAAGAAATACTGAGAGCGTGGAACGTGAAGAAATGATGTAAAGAGAGCTACACATGGGTCCACGGTGAAAACGTGAAATTGCCCATTTGTCATAATTGAAAATACAAAGTACATACGAAAGTACACGGCTATTTACCCAAATACCAACCCAGACCCAGAGGCAAGCGCAAAGCAAACCCTAGGCTAAAAGCAAAGCGCCAAAATAAGCCTCCTTCACTCCTCCTCTTTCTTTCTTCTCGCTCTGCAGTCGCTACACTATCGATCTCGCCAGCATTTTCTGTCAAACTTAAAGATTGATTTGTTTCATTGCAAAAGAAAAGAAAAAGGCATCACATTTTTGAATGTTACATTTAAGGCCATGGCCTCCGCTTGTGTTAACAACAACATTTCTATGTCCACCCCAACCTATGGTTGGCTTAGCCCTCGTATCTCCTTCAGTCACGATGATGACAACCCTGTATCCGACCCTTCGACCCAAGATCCACCCCAAGACCCCACTACTTTCGACTTTGAGTTCCGGCATCTTGACGATCCTGTCACCATGCTCCCGGCCGATGAGCTATTCTCCGATGGCAAACTGGTGCCTCTCCAGGTGACCAATATGAGACCCTCATTTTCTTCTTCTGAGATCAGGTCGCCGGAAACTGAGAAATCTTTCCGGCGAATAACGGAGACCGAGATCTCCCCCGCAGATTCCTACATGTTTTCCCCGAAAGCTCCTAGGTGTTCTAGCCGATGGAAGGAACTTCTGGGGTTTAAGAAGCTCTACCAAAACCCCACCAATAACAAAACTACTACAACTGCTAGTACTACTAGTTCTAACTCTAACCCAAAATCTTTGAAGCATTTTCTTCATAGGAGCTCAAAATCCTGCGGTTGCAATCCCGATAGTTCTTTGATTTTGCCATTGTTAAAGGATTTAGAATGCGAATCCGTTTCTGTATCCTCCTCAAGGTTGTCTCTTTCCTCGTCATCTTCCAGCCACGAATACGAAGATCTACCTAGACTATCTCTAGATTCTGAGAAAACGAACCCAAACTTGACAACACAAACACTGAGCCCAAACCCATTTGTTCTGAACCGGAATCAAAATCCCCCGAGGATGAGAATGGTGAAGCCAAAATCTGATAACGAGAACTCACCTGCAACAACAAGAATTGGGAGGAGCCCAATGAGGAAGGGTAGTGGAGAATCTAATGGAGTGACGAGTAGAGGAGTATCGGTGGACAGCCCTAGAATGAATTCATCGGGGAAGATAGTGTTCCAGAGCTTGGAGAGGAGTTCTAGTAGTCCAAGTAGCTTGAATAATGGCGGACCAAGATACAAGCACAGAGGTATGGAGAGGTCTTATTCGGCTAATGTTAGGGTGACTCCTGTGCTGAATGTGCCCGTTTGTTCACTCAGAGGATCTTCAAGGTCGGTATCTGTTTTCGGTTTTGGTCAGTTGTTCGCTTCATCATCTCCACAGAAAAGAGAAGGCGTTAACATCAAAAGCCAGCAGCCCAGGAACAACAGGAACGATAGAGCATAGATTAGCAGGAAACAAGATTTTGCATGAATTAATGTATGAAGAAGAAATCGGATCTCTGTCTATATGTTATGGTTTTAATCTCTTTTCTTAATCTTTGGATGCAACTAAGTTTTATATATGGAGAAAAAAAAATCAAATCGTATTAGATTGTTGTATATAATCCTTGGGATATTGAGCAACTTATTGTTAGTGTTACTTTTATGAGTCATTGTTGTAGTATGAGAATGTTTGGTTTGGTTGATTTTCTGTAGATATTGTTGTTGTTTATTTCCTTTGAAACAACAAAATGGAATCTCTATCGTTTGCTGGAAGCGTTGATTGGATGGGAAAATCTGAGAAGGCAGGTTTTTTTTTTATATATATATATATAAAAGATAAGAGCACTGACGAGACTATTCATTCAAACAGATGGGAAGGCTTTTGCATGTGAGTGTGAGTCTCATCTCATCCTCCCCCAACTCTTTATCTCTTCTTTCCTTTCTTTTTCAAAATTGCATTAGTTTTCCATTTTGGGTACTTGTTCTGGTGACCCTGTGGAGATGAAACATGTGGGCCCATTTTGGAAAGCACTTCCCTGACCTATTTTTATCTCATTTATTAATTATTTAAGGTTCTAAACAGCTTAAAGCCAAGCACTTAGTTTAGTGAGTAGTTGCTGTAGTGTAGTTCAAAGGAGGAGACAAAAATTGATAGAGAACAGTAGTCTTATATATATGTAGACAGAAAAGGCAGCTTGGTCCTTGGTTGGAAGCAGCTGCAGCTGCAGCTGCCCCATGTGATGTTCACCAGCTACATCGCCTAGTTATTATAGGACTGCAATGCAAATGCTGATTTGGTTAATTTAATTAAATTAACATGAAACACAGATTTAAAAAAGAAATTTCAAGATTTTTTGGAAAAGAATTCCTAACAAAATATCTACCAATAGAGAGAATAAAAAGTAGTTTTGTGATGTGATGTGAGGTTGGGGCGGCCGAGGCCCGTGGAATCTGGTACGCTTCCCTGCTATGAGGTCTATATCTTGTGCTAGTGTTGTGTCCGTTGGATCTATCTACCACTACTCTTTTTACTTCTCTTTATCTGGTTTTTTGTCTTCATTCAATAGCTCTGCTGTGTTTGACCAGTCTTCTTGGACTATTCAATTCTTGTCCGCTAGCAAAGGGAAAGCAATCATTATAAAAAAAAAAGGTTTACTATTCTTACTCTTTCTTAAATAACCAGACTTTTTTTATTTAAAAAATTATGCTGGCAGACGCGTTAGGGTGACCTACAAAATTAACCGAGTTGGGCTAGAGCATATCTTAGCTGGCCGAGTACTTGTATGATCCAGCATGTTTTTGGTAACACGGGAACATGTGTCTCATCCAGATCCCACCAGGGAAGAACTGTTTCATAGAAAGAACAGAGCATTGGGACATTATATGAGTTAATGCAATACTCACACACAGACGCTACTGTACTGTTAACCGTTTCAGAGCATTTAATTGCTTGTACATGTTTTCAAAATGCTGAGCTAATCAGAGACTCCTTGGGGTTAAATGGTTTAATTATTAATTTTTACAAGTATTGAGGCTGTATTATACAAGCCTTCTAAGAGCTTCGTCATTTTGATCAACTCTGTTTTGTTCTCCAACTTTACAAAAACCATCTACCTGGTTGAATATGCCACAGATTCAATATTTTCTAAAAGCAATATTAGCATATAGTTTTGCCAGGTACCGCATTGTGGTGTGTGGATTTCTGTCCTCAGGTTCTGTAGCTTCTGCCAGAACCAGATTTTGAAATGTAGAATTTTTCCATGGGCATTGAAGTAACTCAACAGAATTGAGCATCCACAACAGTCTTGAAATTCAGAGGTACCGCTCATTCCAAAGAATGGACAAGCCTAAGATAATGTTCAACCACAAATTAGTTCATAACAGAACTAATCTCTATCCAGTTTCTTTCATTTCCTTTATCATTCGAAAATAACCATGTTGATACAGCTTCTTTTTGCCTCGTATGTTCAACTCCCACATGGAAGTGCGAATGAATCCCAATAGATTCTTGCCAACCAGGTGCAGATGAGGACCTAAGCCAAAGGGTAAAGAGCTGACGAACTCCAATTCAGCTGCAAAAAGGCTACAGTTAATATGAATTACGATGATAATTATCTTTAGATTCATGGATTTGTGAAAAAGACGACCAAGGTCTAATATTTTATTTTTCTTAATGCCATGAATTGTTAAGAAAGTTTAGACTAATTTAATCTACAGGTTTACACATCAGCAAGGTTAAGCTATATTAAAAAGATAGGTTTTCTTAAAATGTTTCATTTTTACCAATAAGTTTTTTTGTCGTAAAGAACCAGGAACTTGTAATTTGTTTTAATATATCATTCCATTAAGTTTCATTAAAATATCCACCTATTTCTCTTACCATGACAATGAATATTATTTGAAGATGAACTATTAGCTAAAGTTAGAAGAGCGGTAATCTAAAATAATGTCTTTTTAACTTTGATAATTGCTCTTGTCAATAATTATGTTATTTAATCATGTTAAAATTAAAAGAAAAAATTGTATGAAAGTTGATGGACCCTAAAAGGAACAACTTAAAAGTTCACGATTTTACCTAAAGAAACCCATGTTAGAAGTGAAATTCTTCCAAGGGTTGGTATTTCTACTCTTATTTATACTAAAAGTAACTTATCTGCAGGATATAAGACTATGATGGGGAATTAACGTCCATAATTGAGTTAAAGCTGTGTCAATTCAAAATATTAGTCTAGTAGTGCGTTTTGTTGAATAAGATATTTCATCACCATCTCAATTCATCCGAATTCCAAACTGAAACTACTCCCAAATATAGAGAAAGAAAACATTTATAGATTCATGTAGAACGATCACAATACCTTTACTGCAAAACCAACATCAAAACTAGTTATGAATTATCAGAAGTTGTCTTCCCTGCAAACACAACTCAATCTTTTAAGTGTTCATAAAAGAAAACAAATACTGAAGCCGAATATTACTAATACTTTTTAACCTTAAGCATTACCTCAGAAAAAACTTTCATTAACGATGGAGAAAGTTAGTTGTGGTGGTACAAGGAGATGACAGTGAATACGGACACAAGAAAACAAGAATACCAGACAGGCACTTCCAACTAGATATGAGGCGGAACCATTGGGAAATAGCAATAGATGTATATGAAAGTCTAATTCACCAAGTATGTAAAGTATAAAAACATTAAGTATTGCATTCCATTAAATCCATAATATCTACAAAATGTGAGTGTGCAGGAATCAGGTCAAATGTACATGAATGCAATATATGCAAGAACATAGTGATGACCAAAAGATCCCTCACAGAAAGCTTTAAGATTCTGGTTTCAACAATACAACCAATTACCCTGCACCTACTTTCTCAGATACAAGCATTTTATTAGCGCATACCAAAATACTATATCAATGATGTTGGAAAATACAGTTCCAGTGCTCCATATCCCACTTATAAAAGTAGCAATAATTGCATTTGAAGTGCAAATTTGGACAAGTAAATATAGCTTTTGCAATGATCTAGTTAATTTTATCTTCCGTACTTCCGGCAGAACCATCACAACCCAAGGGGCTCATGTTTCTCTTCAGTTGAACGGCTTGCAAGAAAATTCACAGTTTATAAGTTATTAACAATTTATAAGCATCTCTGAGCATTTGGAGTCCAACAAAGTTAAGACCAGAGTCTAAGATTATAGTGACAACGACTCAATGATCAATGAAAACTAAAGGGTTACCATTTCACTGAAATTAAGGAGGTTACATAAAATGTCCTCAAATATGCCATCATTCTCAGAACATTTTTACAAAGAATTTCATAACCATAGAATAGAATTGAGGTCCAAGAAAGGCTTGCCGACAGGCGATCCAATAATACAGCAGTATGTTCAATACAAAACAAGTAGAGACCTAGTGAGTATAATAAACAGAGTAGAACAGACGATGAATTTACAATACAAAACAAGTAGAGACCTCGTGAGTATGGTAAACAGAGTAGAATAGACGATGAATTTAGCAAGCCAAGTCCATAATATCGACAGTCACTGCTCTTAACAAATACAAAGAAAGGGTTAGAAGCTGTCTATTAATATAAGGAAAATAGGACATTTGCTTTTCCTTCGAAGTTTTATGAAGAATGGAAAAGGTTGATGGCCTCTAGATTGAACACAAATGGGAAGTGGTAAAGGAATAAATACAGAGGATTTCCAAGGAATCATGAATACTAATAGATTGTGTATCAGAGAAAACTATAATTGATAGTCATTTCAGAATAAGAGAAGGATCATACTTCTTAATGCCAACAATACCTTAAAGAATGATTAACCTAGTGCGAAATGCAAATGATTGTTTCCCCAATGCTATTAGAAATCTTGCTAAGATGACACCATCTGAATTTAATTGAACTTTAATGGGATATGCAAGAATATGAATACCTTGAGCAGAAAGCAGTTGATCCATGTTATCGAGGCGGTGTTGTATGGAAGTGAGAAGGGAATTGAGGTACGAAACTCGCTTTCTAACCCCAGAGATTTTTGCAGCGTGCTGCATAATGAACGGCAACGGCGCGTCTTCCAGCAACTGATCTAGCTCTGTTGAGTGAAATATTAAATTAATCATGATTCCCGGAAAAATAAAAATTAAAGAAAAAAAACCAACCTTGTGTGAGGCGATCGAGGGCCGAGAGAAGGTGGTGTTGGGAATTGACTGTTTGATGAGCTTTAGAGTCGAAATCTCTCATCCCACACGCTAGCATTGTGTATAGCCCTTTCCCCACTGCATCGCTGCTCTTGTTGCTGCTGTGGTGGTCGTCGTTCATGTTTAGATTATCTGATTCTGATTGCCACTTCATGCTACTATATATCCCTTTTGGCTATCAACTATCGCAGCGACCTACGACTACATCGTCGTAAGTGGGACTTTGTTGGCAGCCAATATTTATTTAGGGCTTTCTTAATATCCAAAGCAATATAACAACGGCGGAGATTCCGCCACTTGTATTGCGAAAATATATAATAGATCGACTGAAGGTAAAACCTAATAAAAATCACATTACTTACAAATTTGGATTAAAGACTATTCAATGGAACGTACTGGTGAGTAAGAAAGAATGAGGAATAGGATTGATCAATTAGGTACTTGCCGATAGGGTAAGTTCAATGATTACAACCAGAATTTTCTCATACCCTCTCCACTCTCGCAGCCTTGTCTTATACTCTCAGGTGATAACTGAATCATCCCCTTTACCCGGATCAGTAAGCAAATGCCCTAGTCACAGAATCATCCCCTGGCCTTTACATATGGTGTAAATGATACGCTGCGTATTTCATTTTGACCTATAACAAAAACTATGTTAGTCAAAGGTTTTGAACTCGTTAGAGTTCTTTTTAAAATACTTTCGAATCTTATAATTTTACTTATATTTTGGTAAAAATTTTAAAGTCTAAAAGAGATTTTTTGTTATTTTTATCATATTGACGCAGTGAGAATATTTAAGTAATTTTTCTATATTATAAATTAGTTAAACTCAATAATACTCCTTAATAATTATTATTAATTAACTATTTTATAAATTCATAATTTTATAAATATAAAATAATTATTTATAAATAAAAAGAGTGTAATATCAAATAAAATAAATATTATTACATACCTAAAGCTATTATAACATATTAGTAAGTTTATTTATTAGTATTATTATATAAGAACATAAAATTTTAATAATAGACAATTTAATATTATTTTAAATTGATTAATATATTATTAATTATTAATAAACTTAATTTATATTACATATAATAATATATTTATTTATATTTTTATATAAGTAATGATATATAAATGTGATAAATAAATAAAGTAATAAGAACTTTTAGAATTTAAATTTTTTGGAATAAAAGGTAATTCATTGAATGAAATAAATGGAAATACAAGTTGGCTCAAAATGGCAGCAAAGAATAACTAGGAGATAAAATCTAGGTCAAACACCCTTGGGACTAGCTATCACAAGGCAAAGATTGATCAAATGACATAAGGTAGAAAGACGAATTGCCATGCTTACACTACAAGAAATTGTATTTTTAGTGAAGGTAAAAGTTGTCACTAAAAGCAGTAATATTTGTCACTATTATTAAT
>JANKOD010000005.1:21669333-21693351 GCA_026284645.1 Erythroxylum acuminatum | reverse complement strand
AATAATTTTGATGAAAATCAAATAATAATAATATTAGAAAGTGAGACGGAAGCGGCAATAAAAGTGAGATGGAAGCTGAGACAAAAATGAGACGAAGTTGAAGCAAAAATGAGACGATAAAAAATGAGACAAAGACGAAGAGAAGACAAAAGTGAGACGCAATTAGAAAATGAGACAAAGCGGAAGCGAAAAATGAGACGATAGAAAATGAGATGAAGTCGAAGCGGAAAAATGAGACAAAAGAAAATGAGACGAAGAACCGATACCACGTCAGATGGTTAATCAGTTTGAGTTAGTTATAGAACTCAACTGAATAACTATTTCTTCAAAGATCAAGAAACAAGAAGAAAGAAGCGATTATCAAGAAGCAGTTGAAGACGATGGCTATAAATACGAGTCGGAGTCAAAGACTAAAAAAAAGTTAAAGATTCTAAAAAGTTAGTGATTTTAAAGCTTAGCAATTTGAGATAGCGATCTTAAATATTTGTTGTGCGAAACACTAGAGCTATTATTTTCTATAACGAAGCTCGCAATATCTTTCTGTAAAGAGACAAGAAAAGCTGGGAGCCTGAAGAGGCTAAGTGAGAAAAAAAATACTTGTTGTAAGAGACCTGAAAAGGCTTGGTGAAAAGAATACTTGTATTTTTTAGAAGAATAGTGAAATCTCAGAAAGGATTCTGAGGACTGGACATAGCCCACGGTTTGGGGTAAACCAGGATAAAACTATTGTGTCGACTTCTACTCTCTAACTCTTGACTTTTAATTTCTCTTGTGTTTATACAAGTACTCAGAAGTTAATTGCAATACATTGTGATTTTTACTCAATAGTTTTGAAAAAATAAGTTTTCAAAGAAATTTAAATGGGGTTTGTATTTAAAAAAAAAAAGATACACAATTTAACCCCCCCCCCCCTTCTTGTGCATTTTGTATATTGAACGGAAAGTCTATACTAACGCGTGATTTACTTCATCTTTTTCTCTCCAACTCTCGCAAGAGTTCTTGTCTTTATTAGCACAAGCAAAGAATTATAGTCATCTTCTAGTGAGGTTTCATCCTTCTATCTTCATTTGGACTTTCATTAGACACAGTTTTCATTGATTGTTGTGTTTTATGACAACCCAACGCGGAGAAGATTAAAGGACAAAGGAGATCATCGGAAAGGTATGTAAACATCTTACATTTCATGTTTTTGGTTTTTGCATCTATATCTATAAGTATATCTGGTTTTTGAGGTTCTGTTTTATTTTCGACTACATATATTTGATATATATTATGTATGAGATGCATGATCGGAAACTTACAATAGACTTAAAAGTGTTGCAATATCTATTTAATGTTGTTGCTATAATTTGAAACTAATATGTTGCCTTAGTAAAAAATTAAAGAAACATTTTTTATTTTGTTTTCTTATATTTGTTACAGTGCTACTTCTTATAACGATATGAATTTTGTTGCCTTAATAAAAAGGTAACGATAATTGTACTTATAGCTACGCTTTTTTCTATTGCCTAAAGCATTTTTTGTTGTAGTGCTACTAGCTTTCTATCCTCTTCCAACTACATTATTTTTAGGGTTTTAGTAGCTCCATTTCCAATCTAACTTCAATATTGATCCCAAACAACCCACTCTTCTTATAGCCATTATATTCCCATCAAAACAAATAAATTTGTTAAGTGAATAAGACAATTAACTTAGCGTAAGAGTAAAATATTGTTCTAGTAGTAAATTAAGAAATATTTTCTAAAAATGGTACCTTGTTCGTCTTTTATTTCTCTAGGACTATACCTTGCCTCCATCTTTACAATATAAGAGGATTTTTGTTTATGTTCAATGTACCACTTCTAAAAGTTTAATCATATTGGTTTCATAATTGATTTCGAAGAGGAACATATCATCCTCATTAATGATGATGCTCTTTGACCCTATTTTTTCCAATTGTTACATGTCCAAACCTATATATGAGAGAAGCTAGGTTTTTTATCTAGGAAATAGCGTACTAGTATGTTGGACTATTTTGATGCAGTTGTGTGAAGGACTTCAATAAGAATGGTTATACCATTATAAAGAATATCATATTATAGAGGAAAGTAAGTTTCTCAAATAATGAGCATCACCAACTAATTGTTACCAAGATTCTTTCCATCTTAATTAGTCTATAAAGGAAGCAAAAAATAAGTTTAAAATGGCCTATAAAGAGGAAACCACTATTTATACGATTGCAATTGGAAGAGAGAGAGGATTAGGTGTAGGTTTAAAGGGAGCAAGGTTAAGGTAGAACCAAAACAATAAATGAGCGATCAAAAGGAGTATAGAGTGCCTTAGAAGCAGAAAGAGATAAGGTATTAGCTTAAGGATGCTTTCGGTTATGAAATATAAATATGACTAAGGTAGCTTAAGCAAAAGATGAGGATTTAGTTTAAGGTAGCAACAATATTAAAAGCAAAACTATAAGAGGGAAAGAGAAGCTAACTAGTGCATAAAAAAGAGTTAAGGAAAAGGAAAAACAAGTGAGAGAGAAAAAGAACTTTATATAAGTTTCTGGTAAAGAAAATAGAGGAGAGGAGTGAGGAGTGAGAATGAAAGGAGTTGAAACGAATAAACTGAAAACTTTAAAAGAAGTAAGAAAAATTGGAGAGCTTAAAGTAGTCATAATTCCCTTTAGGAAATGAAAATAAACCATACAAAAATCTACAATAGAAATCTTGCTTATGATTTTTCACCAAAAATAAAATTCAAAAAATAAATAAATAATAAAAGAAATTTGAAATAAGATAAGAAAAGAAAATGATTTTTCTCCCAAGAGAACTTGAGCACTTTTTTTTCTCTTTAAGAAGATGAAATTATGTTTTCGTCTTTCTTGTATACTAATCACATCACGGTTTTTTAATTTCATTTAGACAATGTTTGGTAGGGCGGTTGCTAATGAAATGTAATATTATTTTATCGTTTGAGAGGAGGGTTTATAATGGAATAGAATAGGATGGAAAGGGAGGGTTTCACACTACATCTTATTTCATCCTAAACAATAAAAATGAGTTACCTATAATTTAGGAAGTTAAGAATGAAATATAAAATAATAAATATGTACTATCTAATATACCCTTAATATTTTTTTATAATTCCAATTATACCCTTAACCCTAATAACAAGCAGTAAGATAATACAACATTATTCTATCAAGCATAGAATAGTCATTCATTATTATTATACATACATTACATTCCATTCCATCTATCTTCCAAACAACATTTTACTATATCACATTTATGATTCCTTTCATCCTCTCAAACAATGATTTTCTATTAAGGAGTCATGGATTCATGCATCACATACATGGTAAGGCAGTGGAAGTGTCGGAATCAAAATTCCAACCCCACAACATCCCCAGAAAATCTAAAATCTATATGCATATATAAACAGATTATAAGAACATGAAATTACAACATATGTACCCTGCAAATACTCCTCCTTTCTTGAATCTTCTCCTTGTTTGGGTTATAGCAAACACCAAATACCTTTCTTGGCCTCTAGAGAGCACGCAAAGATTAAGAAAAATCAGTGTGAAAGGGTAGTTAGAGCACCAAACAAGATGACTTCAAGTAGATCAAGACCAAGTTTCATATAATTAATCTCGTGCAACAATTTATTAAAATTGCATGAACAAATCTCAAGATCACTCCTCTCAACTTCTAGAACTCTTTTGGGCCCTTAGCCTCTCTACTGAGTGTGTCTAATGGCTAAAAATTTGTTTCTACATAAGTAAAGAACTCACTTATGTACCACAGGTCATTAAGTCGGTCACGATCGTGGCCTGGCTTGCTTAAATGACAACCATGCACACTTTTTTTCATCCGATCTTTTATGCGTGTGACCCTTAGGATCCCAGTAATTTTGGCCACTTGTCTTAATCCGAGCAAATCATGAAGGATTTCATGATTCCAATTTACCGGAATGTAAGTGGATTAACACTCAAACTCTTCGATAGTAATTTTGGCCACTTGTCTTAATCCGAGCAAACCATTAAAGGTTTCATGATGCCAATTTATCGGAATGTAAGTGGATTAACACTCAAACTCTTCGATAGTTAATTATCCCACTTACGAACCTTTCCATAGTCAATTACCATGCAATTTGTCCCTTCATCATCCTATACCCCACTTGGTTCGGAGTATGGGCTATGCGTTAACTCCCTCTAAACCGACTATGTCAGATCTAGTCCAAGTGATGTTAGTTCTTATCTTAGGGATCTCATTACTCTATTTGAAGACTCTCTTCATGACACACAATTGCTCTAGCCATAGACTCTTGAGTAATGACCCTGACAGGAGACCGTGGATATCATCTTCTTCTATCAGAAGTGGTGAATCCTTTATTGGCTACCCAATTAACTTCGAAGACCAATAGTTGTACCCAATTATTACCCTATGAGCGACCTCATCTTGAGACAACAAGGAATGGTGTCAAAGCATAGGATCAGTACCTAAGATATCCTTAAATACCTCAAGTCTAAGGATATTTGCAACATTACTATGATGAGATTAATCACTGACATTTGATAGATCATTCATACGATAATCTCATAGAAGGTCATTCGATGTACTTACTACTCTTAGTAAGCATTCACATGTTAACTCTAAACATCTCATGCTTACAGTTTATGAGATCTATTGCTTGATCAAATCAAGGAGTATAATATGTGCTAGTCTATCTAAATTAACAATGTCCTATCTCATTAATCCTATGAATAGGAATAATTTAGAAACTAACATAATTGCACATAATAGGAATCTCATTATCATGATTTCATTATGATTTCCTTCATGCTATGTTTTGTATCATGGACTTCATTAATTTAATTTAAAAACGACATCAATTTATAAATAAATGAATATCAAATTAATGAAAATTATTTTTCGTTTTATTAATCAAAACAAAGTTTGTACAAAAGTATTAAAGGTGATCACCTCACCTTTAGAGGAGTACTCTCATAATTGTTAATAATAGCATTCATTTACATTCAATTTCATTATAAATTATTTCATTTCATTTTATTATATTAAAAATCTTAAATCTAATCAAACCTAGCATTACTAAATTGGATCGAAGCACAATAAAGAAAATTGTTCGTCAAAGACCTCTCGAGAAAAGAGTCCCGCTTATGTCATCAATTTTGTCTTGGTTGAAATGTGGCACCCCTGAAATTAAGCATCACAACTGAAAACAATCGAAGACAAAAAAGCTTTCGCATCCAATTGTGCATGTCAGCAGGTTGGCAGCGATTGGTCTACCCACGTCATCATTCGATAGCAAAATTCCTAACCCCTCTTTTTACACGGAATTACCAGTTGACTTCAAATCCCATTTCTACTCTCGCGCCTTCCCATCAACATTAAACATATACATCTATATATATATATATATATATGACAACCCAAAACTTGGCTTCTTCGTTTTAGGCCTCGTATTCTTCTTTATTGAGCTCCCTAGTTCTTGACTTGGAAATCTTCTGTGTATCTTTATATTTCTGAAAAGAAGCAAGCATAGCATGAGCAACATAAGCACGGTGGAGGCAAAGTTGCCTCCTGGATTTAGGTTTCATCCTAAAGACGAAGAACTTGTCTGCGATTACTTGATGAAGAAGGTAACGCATAGTGAATCTCTTCTTATGATAGAAGTCGACCTAAACAAGTGCGAACCCTGGGAAATTCCAGGTGAGTAATTAAATATTTGGTTATATGTATGCATCTTATTCAGTGAAAACTGAAATATTTAAGCATCTGAGGTTGCGTACTTTGAGCCCTTCACAAACTACAGAGATGTTTTCGATAAGTAATTGGTTCTTGAAATAAATGATTGCCGAGTTTCATCCACATATTGTTTCACTTTCATTCGCTTCCCAAGTTATCCATACGAGTCTTTTTCAGTTTTTTTTTTTTTTTGGTTGCAATCGTAACTGGCTAAGTTCTTAGTGACAGTGATAAGAACTTCATTGGTCATAGTGGTAAACGGTATTGTTTTGTTCTTTTTAACTTTGACGTCCTGAACGCTTGAAGATTTTTGCATTTCGGTGTAAAACTTGAAATGCTTAATTTCCCGTGCACCCAAGCAAGGAAAAACAACTACGGAATATTTTTATTCGTTCACAACATAAAAATATTTTATGTAAATGTGTAATATATTTATATAACGAGGGAACAAGATCCTCTGTCCAGTTTTATGGTGTCTTATTATGTCTAGTGAATCTTAAACATTCATTTATGCGGGTCCTGCATGGGCTCCACATAAATAAACGTAGAACCCGCATAAATGAGTGACTGAGATTTACTGGACACAATAAGACACCATAAAAACTGGACAGAAGATCTGGACTCTATAACGAGAGGCTACGTGCAAAGGGGGAGGTGTATATTGTTTCACTTTTACTGTTCTAACTTATCTCATCTACATTTTTATATAGATCTCATATAAATGTGTGGATGAAATAAGCTAAAACAACGTTGGAACAGCAAAAGTGACAAAGGGTGTCAATTAGTTATGATCATCAACCAACCGCCGCTTAGCTTCATATTTCAGGTCTCAAAGACAGTCAGAATGTGTTGAGTCAAAAGAGTTAAAACTTTAATGCCAGGTTGATTATATATATAAGGTAAATGGATACATATATACCTGTATTTATAGATGTATCAAAACAAAGTTGATTGTTGGAAACATTTTAGATGAAATATAATTGTTTGTCACTACTACAATTAAGCAAAAAGTGATCCTCCCATGTTATCGTTTGTATGTATCTCATAGTTATTCTTTTCGGTAAATTTTAATCAAATTAGCTTCTGCACACACTAAAATTAATGGTAACTGAGGAAATTAAGGACAAAAAATCAATTTTTTAAATCCTCCACACCTGCCACATTTGATATTATTTAGAATATAATTGTCCAACTTGCTATATAAATCGGCAGTCAAGTGTTAGCTTCAATAATTCTCCATGAAATTGATAGATATTGACCTCTCAACAATATTACAGGTGAGTGGCATTAATTTATTTATATGAAAAGTCGTATTTGAGTGCTCTATCTCCACAGGTCCAATGTGGGGTTGCCTTCACAACCCTTTGACACTGACACCGACGTAAGTGAGATAATTTAAAAGAGTTTGTTGTAATTAAGCAACCACATTAATTCTGTTGGAACATAACAAGAAGATTCTGTTTCATAATATAAAATGAAATTATTGTCTGGTTTGCATTTGGTAAATTAATTTTAGTTATTGCTAATTTTTTATATGTATGAAACAGAAACGGCATGTGTAGGCGGGAAGGAATGGTATTTCTACAGTCAAAGAGACCGTAAGTACGCAACTGGACTGAGAACCAACAGAGCGACTGCTTCTGGGTATTGGAAGGCAACAGGAAAGGACCGACCAATAGTACGTAAGGGAAGTACTAGTTCTAATCCAAACGTTGTTGGGATGAGGAAAACTCTTGTTTTCTATCAAGGCAGGGCGCCTAAAGGTAGAAAGACTTGCTGGGTTATGCATGAGTTCCGTCTTCACGGATCTCTTGTTCCTAAAATTTCTTCAAACACCAAGGTAAACTTCAATATAATCAACATATATACTTAAATAAACCACAAGCTATGCTATGCTATGCGCAACCTAATTATTAATTGTTTCCTGATGCAGGAAGATTGGGTGTTATGTCGACTGTTCTTCAAAAATAATGAAGGTGTTGCCAGACCTAGCTTGGATAGTTATTACCATGAGACGGGCTCTTCATCAGCACTACTGGATTCTTACATCACTTTTGACCGACCTCAACCCCATTTATTAGATGAGCACGAGCAAGTTCCCTGCTTCTCCATTCTCTCCCAAAATCAATTATTAACCAATACTACACCAATCTTCTCACAAGCCAATCCCCACCTGGACCCTAATATATGCACAGACATTCTTACAAAAACAGCATTTGCTCAAATTCCTACGGTTACTAAACTAGATCCTTATTCTTGCGATAAAAAGGTTCTAAAAGCGGTGCTCGATCAGCTTACCAGGTCGGAAGAAAATCCTGCTCATCACAAGAAATCGTCAAGCCTGGGGGAAGAAAGTTTGGAGAGCTACTTCACTGAACTGGGCACGCCAAATTTGTGGGGCAGTAATTATTGAGGTCAAGAAGATTTCAAAACATATATATGTAGCCACAACTCTGCAACACAATTTTGCAGAGCAATTTGCATCAAAATGATTTCATTTCAGAATATAATAAGCCTACTCCCTGCACGCCTCTTAATAATATTTTCATATTTGTGAATTTTCTCGTTAAGATTTTATTCTGAGTAGAAACTTATGCATATTCTATACCAAATTACTGATTTATTATTCGTTAATCCAATTGCATAATCTAACGTTTATTCTAGCTAATACATGCATAAACATCATATTATATCTTACGATATTCAATTGAAAAATCGGAACTAGATCTCATCCCATGTAGAAAGCAAGAATAAATTTTTTTATTTGATTTCCCATAAGCCAATATCTCTTAATTTCTATAATGCGATTAATGTACAATAAACATAAATCATACCTTAGTTATTTGAAGTTTGATCCTTTTCTTCTCATTTCCTTCAAACTATTTTTAAAATTAGCCCATTAAAACTATAGTAACCATACATATATTTGACCTTTAATAGTATCTACACCAACAAGTTAAGAAAACTCTACAAGGGGTATAGAGACGGTAGACAAGAAATGTTAACTCCTTTAGAACCAACACCTATATATAATATGATTTGGACCCTTTATTAATTTAATTAAAATAAAATTCTAATTTTAGTTAAAATTTAACTAGAATTGCAATTAATTCTAATTGGACCTAAATAAGATCTAATATCTCATATTGATTTTTTATTAAATATCTCATATTTAGTCCTAAAGTTTTTCAAACTTTACAATCAAGTTCAAGTTGATTAAATTATCCTTTTATCTCTTCAACCAATCTTGGTATGTGACTCGTTAAGTACCCAAATATGTTGGGAATGGATATAAATTATAATCTTATATCATAATTAGGATTGGATAAACCCTTTTAATTTATCTTTAATACTCTAATAATATATATCCATAGATAATGAAACAATATGACATGTCTACCTAAATATTATGAAAATCTTAGTGGTTTTAAATAACCTTTCCATTCATGAATTTTTTTATCATTCAATATTATCATCGCATAATGTTGCCACTAGACATAGAGCAAGAAATTAACGACTACTCTATTTGAGTCCAATCATTGTTAGTTCTCAATTTTTAATATTTGATTCAATTAATAACATTTAAAATGTATTTTCAAGCTATCTTTCACTTTGGGCAAGGATTTTTCGAATCAATAATAATTGAGAATAACAAAATATTTTTTTTCGAATCTAGCAATTTCATTTCCTAGGTAGATGTTTTTATTTCTACTAATACTTTTAGAATACTAATTAATGGTAATCCCACTCTTTAGTTCAAAGGAACCAATGGGATTAGGCAAGGGGATTCCCTTTCCCCTTATCCTTTTTTATGGCTTTGGAAATTCTTACATGATTGATTTTGAAAAATACTCAAAACTGCTCTAGTTTCAAATATCATCACAAATGCAAAGCTTTGGAACTTACCCATCTCAGTTTTGCAAATGACTTGATATTGCTTTCTAAGGCTAACTCCTCATCTGTCTCAATTTTGTTCAACTTTGCTAAGATGTTTTGTAAGCTTTTAGGTCTTGATATTAACTTACAAAATAGCATGTTGTAGGTCTCATTTGATGTTAATTTAACTGCAAGATTGGAGTTGTTGACATGGCTGAATGTTCACCTGTACCTTTTAAATATCTGGGAGTTCCCATTTCTTCCAAAAAGTTAAGATACCAGGATTGTATCCCACTTCTGGAGGTATAGAAAAAGAATCAACTCCTGGAAAAATAAGTCTCTCTCTTATGCAGGGAAACTTGTACTCATCTCCTTTATGTTAAGAAGCCTTCACATTCAATGGAGCGCTCATTTATTCTTACCTAAAATAATTAATAAGGAGATTATGAAAAATATCAAAAACTTCCTATGGACGGGTACTACAGACAATTTCAGAGGGGCTAAAATCAAATGAGAACATCTTTGCTGAAGCAAAAAAGGAGGGGGTATAAGGCTCGCTTCTTTGTAAATGCAAAATTCTGTTAGTTGCTAACATAATTTGGAGATTGTTCACAGACGAGGAATCCCTTTGGTCCAAGTGGATCAATGAAATATAGTTCAAGCATTCTAGCTTCTAGCAGTTAGATGAGAGCAAAGAGTACTCCTGGTACTTCATTCATTTGCTTAGAAAGAGGCAGATCATATATCTTCTCCTTAAAGCTCAAATAAGGAATAATCTTTCCTATTAGTTTTGGTTTGATAATTGGTCTTTAAATAACCCTCTAATTCTATAGGAGGAGGTTTCTCCTTTCATCAATAGAATTCCTACTCATTCTCGGGTGAAAGTGATTATTCAGCAGAATAATTTGCTTGTTGATTTTAGAGCAGATGAAAAGTTAGATCATATCTACTTGATTACTACCCCAACACTTTTAGAGATGATAGTTTCCACTCGATGCCTAACAAAAGTAGATATTTCACTAATCAAAGTGATAGGATTGAATTATCTTACATTTTCTTATGTATTTCCACTCAAGATAAATTACTAGTAGGTTGGAAATGAATATATTTGAGACCAAAAAGAGAAGAGGTTCAAAGCAAATTGAAAAGCAATTGTAAAAAAGTCTCTTTAGAGTAAACAAATCAGTGAGTATTATGTCAATGAATTAACTTATGGCAAATTTCTAAAGAAAAAAAAAAGAGTTTTCCTGGCCTTTTATTCAACTCCTGATAAATTGGCTCACTGTCTACCCTTTCATTAAAAGGCAGATAGGGAATGGAGAAGGAGCATGGTTCTGGTTTGACAATTGGACTTCACAAAGTCCTTTTAACCTCAAGGGAGACGACCTTCCTCTTCCCCCAAGAATCCCACTTTAAGCAAGAGTTAATAATGTGATTAATCACTATTCTTAACACTTTCAAGGTAGGGGCACTGACAGGCTTTAGAGTTACTTTCCTAACTATCAACCTAATCCACACACCCCAGACAAGCATGTTTGGTCTTTAAGCAACAATGGAGACTACTCAAACTCCTCATGCATTAAAGCTCTTAAGCCTCATAATCCTCTCATTCCTCATGCATCAAAGCTCTTAAGCCTCATAATCCTCTCATTCCTTGGTACAATATTGTGTGGAAAGTGTCCTTAAAGCCTAAAGCCTCTTTCACTACTTAACTTGCAGTTAGAGGTAGACTGAAGACTGAAGACTAAGACAGGATAATGGGTTTAAATGACAAACTATGTAAATTATGTTTAACTAAACTCAAAAGTATTTACCATTTGTACTTCAAATGTAGTTTCACCTCCTCTGTTTGGGCATGCATTCGACACACTATCAATTTATACTGTCAAGAATCAAATTGGACCAAAAATTTAGTACGGGCTCATGATTAGAAATTCAACTCAATGGGAAAAGATAGAGTATGTCTTGGTCTAAGTCTTAATTGTGCAGTGTATGCCGTTTGGAGAGAGAGAAAACTAGAGACTATTTAACAAGGTTATAACAGATAAGTACGTCCTAATCCATAAGCTTCATTGTTGGATAAGGAAAAACACTGGTAGCCCATCATATTGAAGAACATCTAAGCTGTTTCTCAAGAAGACAATAAATTCTTCAACTTCCTAGCTTTCCCCTAAGGTTGTATTTTTGAGCATTGATTTTTATTTTATTTTTTGCTTGATCAAGCTTTGTAAAGATACAAATTGCCTTTTATGACTTAATGAATTCTTTTACCTTTCAAAACAAAATACTCCTTATGAGTAAAAATGAAATCATTATTGCATATTAAGAAGGGGAAGTCACTTTGGATATCATCGACTTGGAGAAAAAGTATCATTACAGGAGGAAAGGTCGGAAATGGCTACTCATCTCACCTATAGTTTAATAATTAACACACTCTAGGCCCTATTAACAAATATAATGCCCCATAGAACAAACTGAAATCCATGTTCATTTTAATGATAAAGGTTGCTGACGTAATCCCAAGAATGCACGAACCCTAATGCAAATTAAGGTTCATATGCCTGAGGCTCCCCTGATTGAATAATAGAGATATGACTAGCTGAGGTGGCTCTTCCAATGCCTCTACCAGGTACCTCATGTTACCTTAGTCCTTGGATTGATTCGGTGTTAACTTTCTTATCATTAACTCAATTATATCTTTTAAAATAACATTGAGATATAAAACAAATTAAACAAAAAGACATTCAATCTGAACTACAAGGCGTAAAGTTTTCCTTCCAATACAAAAACCATTCCCTTTGATTTACCTAGTCCTTCGATTTGGTTGGAAGATGATCACACTTCAAAGAGTTCAGTGTCCAGCAGACATTATTATATTTCTTGTTGTATGCATAGCATAGAATTTCGAAACATCCCACTGCGGAAAACTCACTTTCTTTGAAGATCCACACCTCCATTTACAAGATCGCAGCTCTGACATCATATTCATATACCAGTAAAGGAGGGAAAAGGAAAAACAGGGAAGAAACGTGTTGGTTGCTTGAAGGAGACGGAGCATGGTGGCCACAATTTACAGAAACTACACGCCTCAAAAATAAACGGTATAGGAAAAAAAACAATTAAATCTATGGTTTTCCGTATCTATTTCAACGGCCATGATCGTATGAGGCAGCGAAGGTCATGGTTGCAGTTGTGGTTCCTGACGTCAAAGTAGAATTGTCCTGGCCATCAGAGGTAGAAGACATATAGGAGGAATATCCAGTCTTTCCTTCTGATTTCGCTTTCAACGGAGCTTGAACCCTGACGTCCATAAAATCAGAAATTAGACCTGGCTTTGTTATCTCATTCTCATCAATGGCTTTCTCACAAGTTAGCATCTTCACCACACTAGACATCGATGGTCGTAGCTTCATTGAGTCTTGTGTGCAGAGCAGACCAATCTTCAGAAAATTGCATGCCTCCTCAGCATCAAAATCACCATTCAATGCTGTGTCCACCAAGGCGACCAGCTCCTTATGTTCGTAAAGTTGCCATGTCTGGACAAACAAAGCGTTATAGTCTGGTTAGTTCATAACAAGAGTTTAACCAACAGTTCAGTAGTCAAACACCCCAATATATGCTCTTAGAATTTTAAAAGTTGTTATCATATCCCCACATGCATTACCAAATCATTCAATCCAAACAATCTTAAGTTTGAACTAAATCAGAAGTATGCCACAAATTTTTAAATAACTATGAAAATAAATCTAGTACAAAAACTAGTGCTAGAAATTAATTGCACCTTTTGTAGTGAATCACCTAAAATGAACTGAATTGGTTTACCAGAGACTGGTTTCAATGAATGTTTATGGAGATATGACAGTGCATGGATTAAACTACGTTCAGTCGGTAGGGTACCACATATTTTTAAGGTGATACCTCCAAATCTTGTGTCTTACATTGCATTTCATCCTGACTGTTATGTATTTCTTGAATTTGACAGAATCTTTTGTACCAAAATAAACTTGGATGAACAAATCTAGGAAGTAATTGTTATATTAACAAGGTTGACTACTGCATTGCAGTTCTATTCATGATAGCTCGATGACAGTAAACCCAAGAGAAATTCATACCCGTTCTAAAAGATATTGTTCTCCAATAGGAAGTCGTGAATTGGTGTTACATCTGCCACTGACAATTTCAATGAGGAGGACACCAAAACTATAAACATCAGCTTTCCGTGTTACTTGACCCCGTATGGCATACTCAGGTGCTAGATAACCTCTTCAATGGAAAAAAATGAAGTTCAGAAAAAGATGGGAAAAACGAACTGCAAAATATGACAAATACCAAACGCTATGAGGCAAGCAAAGCTGAGTGAAAGCCTTATTATCCGCACCATGAAAACTCCATAACATGGGGGTTATAATGTGTAGATAAAGGCTAAACAGTGCGATTTCGTACCAGATAATATTGAATGCTAATAAAATGAATGTTCAAGAGACAGTAAAAAGGAGCATCGTTTACTCTTTAAGGAATTTCCAATAGATACTGTTGCAATATGTTTAACAAGTCAGCTCCCATCCAATCCTAGACAATAGAGAAATTATCATGAAAAAGAGAAATTTTCATATACATTTTGATGCTCCGAATTTAATATTTCGTCCATTTTATTGTTTCAATTGTATTCAAAAGCTTTATACTCAAATATATCAAGCAAAAATCCCAAGTTGTACGTTGACAAGCTTATATGTAACACAGGTTATCCTGTCATTGTGAAATATTTTCTCCAAACAAAAAAACTTACTCATGCCCTTGAGCTTTGTAACCACTCTGATTCAAGTCCTAATAAATTATTTATGCTTTCGAAAGCTAAGAAAACAGTTACCATAATAGGGTATGCTTTTAAATGTTAAGAATACAGTCACAATAATAGGGAATCCATAATAAAATATAAGCTCTGATTCTGAAAAAGTTCAAATGGTTACACATACTCATACACTAACCAGTTCCATGTATTTCGCTATTTTTTAGTTCTATTATCAGTAAAAATGAATTTTACAATTTTAAAATGTAAGAATCTTAAGAAATTTAACGTCCTATTCCAAATAATAGTATTATCCTATTTTACAAAAGAGAAAATCAGAAATATCTTAGAATTATATTTCTTTCATTCATACCATTTGTGATCCTACAAATTTATTCATTGGTTATAAACGCACCAAAACATAAAGAAATTAACCATATTTTATAAATTACAAGAATTAAATTGAATCCTACAAGCTAGGAAAAAAAATAATTTATAACATTTTGTTACCTGATGCATTCTTAAAGTAAAAAGAGAAATAAGGAATCAATTTAACTCAAAGGATTCAATTACATTATAAATACGAATATAATATTAATCACAAGTTAAAAAGTGTGCAGCAAATAAGAAGTGATAAGTTGTTTAGTAGGATCTTATGCAATTAAATGGAAATGAGAATGTAAAACCTATAAAGTATTATAATTTTAACGATTTATTAGTTTATGTCATGCAATCAAACATTCTTTATGCAAATTTATAATGATATTTTATCATTAATTTTAAAAAAGGTACAATTAAAGATCAAAAAGAAGCTTTATGAGTGATTCAATTTCTCAATGACCAAACTATAAGATCAATTTTGTTAGACTAAATAGAGTAGATATACATTCCCAACTCTACATCTAACAAAACTATTAGAAGGGATTGAATTATATAAAAAGAACATGCTCTAACTAGTCCATCAAACTACGTTAACTTACCTATCCTATTTGAGTAGTCAAGAATTGGTATACATTCTAGTGGACCTTTATGAATATGTTTTAATTAATTGGATATTTGATAATAAATTATGAAGATTAATCTTTCTAATCCTGATTAGAATAGGATTATAACTCACATTCAGTCCTAAAATGTCGATAATAATTGGTCACACATTATAAAGCATTAGAGGGCAATACCGGACTTGGTTAGGAACTTTAGAATTCAAAGATTTCACATTTGAATTTGAACCAAATTGTAGATAGTGGAATTTGTGTAAGAATATGACTAAGAAAAAGCTTTATGACAAATGAGCTAACAACTTGCTAGCCATCCCTCTCCAAGCGTCCTTAATCATATCTCTTCCGTGCTTGTACAGATGAACATTAGAAATTAGATGTTTTATCAATCTGTATTTCCCAATAACTACCATGATAAAAAGAGTGCAAAAGAGATGTAAGAGACCAGGTTGTTTCAATTTTTTGAGAGGTAATAAACAAGTTAAAATTAATTGTGAAGGTCAAATAAGGTTTTCATAAAATGTTTTTCAATTTCACTTTGTTATTAGATACAATTACTCCCTCTACAGATTATTATTTAGGTATTCTCTATTGGAACGGTTCATGTTCGTATATGTGAGTATTATTGATATCTCATATCACCCAACCACCACAAATAGATAAACTATAGCCAAATAGTCAAAGACTATTTATTTACCTTTTTATCCCTTGTACACAACGAAGGTTTCTTATAGAAAGGCTACGAGAAAAAAGAATAAACAGCATAGAGAAAGAAAACTTTAAAGTCTTAGTTACGAAATGTCAATTAATTGTATCCTTTTTCTCCTGTAGCAATGAATAGAGGAATGTAATCACCACTGCATAAGATAGGCTATGTGATCATTACAACGGAGTGAAAGGGTATGGTATTAAACATGTTGCGATGAGAGCTTCATGATATCATAGTTTCTATAATCCAAATAGGGAGTTAATGGGATATGTAAACGTTCATTAACAAGTATCTATAAAGAGCCAAACTTCAACACAAGAATAAAAAACAATGTTAAATTTGTGAAGTTAATGTAATCTAGACATAAGTTTGGGGCAAAATAAGTTGAAGTTATATAGTCATAGAATAACAGAAATAGAGCAACTCACATTGTTCCAGCTACACGTGTGCTAACATGAGTCATGCTACCTGGGATAAGCTTCGCCAAACCAAAATCTGAAATTTTTGGTCTCAAGTCCTTGTCAAGTAGTATATTACTTGCTTTGATATCCCTGTGAATAATGTATGGTCGTACTTCCTCATGAAGGTAGGCAAGTCCTCGAGCTACACCAATGCAGATTTTGGACCGTGTTCTCCAGTTAAAGTGAATGCCACTATGATTTCTACCTGTACATGAAAAACTAGACTTAGTTAGAAAAGGAAAGTGATGCATAAATTGTATCATATAAAATGTATATACATTTGACATTAGGATTGTATGAATTAGTTCCTAAGATCAAAAATAGGAAGAGAAATAAAAGGATATGTTTGGTTCATTATTGATAATCCTTTTTTCCCTTTTGTAAAAAGCAGGGGCTAAACTCATAAAGAAACCGTATAAAAACAAAAAAAAAAGCCCTGGGAAAGGAGAACCCATAACTTTCAGTTGCTACAAGATCCCACCTGTGAGGACAAAAAGGTAGTTAATTAATCACTATATGGAAAGTATACTTCATTGATCGTGAGCACAGAGAAACCCTTTTGGAAGTACTAAGGCGCGTACTAATTTTCCCATCCATCTTCAACTTATATTCCCGAAAATTCAAGAGCAAATGTACTCCATAATGGAACAAAGAACTGAATTGGAAGACACAAATATAACACAGAAATTACATGGCCTACCAAGAAGGGTTTGTGCAAGGCTGTTATTGTCAAGGTAGTTGTAGACTAAAATTCTGTGATTTTCCTCCACACAACAGCCATACAGTTGAACTAAGTTCTCATGCTCTATTTTTGAGATTGCTTTGATTTCTGCAACAAATTCTCTTGCACCTTGTCTTGATTCAGATGCAAGAACTTTGATGGCAGCAATTTTCCCATGTTTAAGCTGTCCCTGATCATCCAGAATATATTGCATGTCATTTCCAAGACGAAGACACAAAGGAGCAAAGAAGAAAGGACATCACACCAAAGGTTTCAGGTAACATATAGCATCTATTCAAGAAATAATCGTTTGATTACCTTGTACACAGAACCAAAACCACCTTCCCCAATTTTGTTGACCGGACTAAAATCTTCAGTGGCATTTCTTAACTCTTTGTAGGTATACTGCTTAACATTTTCTATTTCTGCAAGTTCTGTTCAGAAATAGCAATTTAATAGGAAGGCTTTACAGGACATAATCACAAACATAGTAGAGTTTCTTTCCTTGAAAAAGGTTACAAAATAGGTAAAAATGTTCAAAAACAAATTCCAGACAAAGCTTCACATGTAGACATGTCAATCGATAATTCACACGGGGACACAAACCTAACAGCCTAAAGACACCGCATAAAGTTAAAACTGTTGGATGAAAACAGAGTTTTATCTTTTTAACTCTTCACATAGAAGCATACTGAGATAAAAGTATGGAGAAATCGTAGAAGTTGAATGATTGAATAAAGCACGTCACCATTCCTTTATTTAAATTTAAATACAGGAAAGATGGTTTGAAGTTGAAACCTCTAGTATTAAAGGAACCGTGCCAAGTTAAGAAATTATTTAATCCAAAAGCTTAAATACTTGGATCAGCCGTAGAGCAGGATTATATATTAAATCTTAACAAAAATGACAATTTATCGTCATTACCTTCATCAACTTCAGAAGAATGTCTCGCCAAAGAATCAAATTTGGTCCGCCCAAATTTGAAAGGAAAACACGTCATAACTGCGTGACAAACTTTGTAAAAAACCGCTGATTTCAACTGTCAGCAGAAGCCCAAATTAAAAACGTTCTGAAATCAGCAATCCTAAGTCATCCAAAATGCGTGTATTTTTAGGCTACATGTTGCAAGAGAATAATCAACACTTAGAGTACCACAAAGTAGAAAATTAGAACCTTATACAAAGTAGTACTGAGGATGTAAAGTTCTAAGTAGAGATTACCACTAATAGACATCATATCATACAAGACCTATATCCTTTATTATAATACAAGAAAAGGAACTTCCAGCGATCACTTGTACTCCATTATTGAGAACACAATTCTTGAATTTTGAAACCTCTTTAATTGGATTGATATTTAAAGCTAACCCATTAAGTATAGAGTTGTTGAAGAATATTTAGACAACATACACAATTGAATTAAACATTACAATTAGGTATATCCTATATCTTCTAGTTGGACAGATTCTTGACTCATATTATGAGATTCCCAATACTGGAATGAAGGGCAGAGCCCGAGATCAGATTAAATGGGCAAATTTTCACTGGTATAATAATTATGCAGAGAAATAAAAACTGATGGAGAAAAAATTACAGCCACCCACAACATGACAAAAGCCCACAGTATGAAACTCCTCAATCATTGTATTCCAGTTAGCTACTAGCATTGATTTTCATTGATAGGGTGCTCAAAGGAATTTTTCTTTGTCAAGCGCATATTGGAAGGGATAGTGGCAAATTATGCAGCAATATCCAGCCTAACATGAGAAGAAATCAAGAGGACTCATCTATTAATGGAATTGACAAACGTAAAAAGGATAATAGGGCTCACAGAAATGAAAATAAAGAATACTGTATTTACCAAGATACTTATTCTAGCAAGAGGGTCACTGCTAAATACTCAGGACCATACTTATTGAAGTTTCAAGCACAAGAATCGATGAAACTAATATCTGCTTCCGAATGCTTGAGATACTCTCACATTTATCATCAACATATAAGTCTCTTTGCAGAGTCCATAGCCTATATACCTTTCGTTGAGTTACCCTCCTCCCATTATGAACAAACCCCATGTTTCTTGAAATGAGCTTCACAGCCTGAAGTTCATTTACTAACCATATTAAATTTCTCTTTTAATTCCAGACTTTGAGATTATCACCTTTAAATTAGTAGCACTACAATCACGTTATGCCCCATTAGTTTATCATTCTAAAGAATTTCAATCCTTATTTCCAACAAAATATGCATTAATTCTCAAGAATTTACTAAATTATGATAACTTTTAGCCGATTATTTACATGCAATCACAGTTCAACCGTTTCAAAGAACACCCCATATCGGGGGAATAAATTGACTGCAACTCTGGCTTCCAAAGTTCCTGGGAGCCGAACAATCTGTATCGTAAAGGAAAAAGCTTAAGTTCTATCCAGGCAACCAATTCTACTTCATCTAGAATAATCGACAAACAAAAGATGGAAACCGTAAATTTTCTTTGTTCAAAATTCTAGTTAAAAGGGATGACATCCGAGAAACTTCTTCCATTGCAGCGTAAGAGGCAACCTAAGCGGTCAATAACGATGCTAAATTATTTTTTTCAAAGGCAAAAGGAGTGAGATACAACAATGACAGAATGTTTATTCCTAACCAAAATGTTTGAACGCCAAAATTTCAACCCAGTAGCCAAAAGACGATATCATCCTGTAAACCGAAAAATGCAATAAAATAACACGCTAGTTTATAAAGGGAAAACAGAAAAGAATTCCCAAGCTCTTGGATTTTAATCGTTTACTAAGCATCAGAGCTCCTACTCCACAAGTTCAAATCATTCAAATATAACATTAAGAACGGAAATACCTAACACATCAGAAGATTAGTAACAGTAGAAATTTTGATATTGAAACTCTCAACTGTTCATCAAAACCATAGCAAATTAAAAAAAAAAAGAATTATGTTCAGTTGAATCTGATTAAGAGGATAAGAACCGTACCGACCGGAAAGATTATAGAATAATACAAGTTAAAGCATAAAATTTATGGAGACGACTAAGTAAATGAAAGTTGAGGAACGAAAAGTGACTATAATCATTGAGGAGACTGAAGCAAAAGAAACGACTCACCAGGATGAAACAACAGGTTGGATCAGACAGACAGACAGACAGCGAGGGGGGGAGGGAGGTATAATGAGGATAGAGAAAAGTTCTTAGATAATGACCTTCGTTGAATTTTCATATTTGCCAGGCTTGACTGACTTGTCCAACGAAACTGTGCTCTGTTCGACGTGTGGTGTGATTAATTTGGGGGCGCCCGTAAGTTGACTGAAGTTTTATAAAATTCAGGTGTTAGAAATCTTATGTCCACTTACCTAAGCCCTACCCTGTGCCATTCAGAGCCGCAATAATAAACACCGTAAATGGCTTCAATATCATAGGAGACTTTTGTTTTTGACATTATCATAGGAGACTTATATTATATATATACATATAAAGTCTCCTTTTGACATTATCATAGGAGACTAAATATTATATACATACATACATATATATATATATATATGAGACCAGTATCTTCTTTATTTTGTATGCATGTACTTTCTTTAAATTGTTATTAATCATTATTTTATTACTAAGGCTAGATATTAGTACAACACAAAAAATTTATTGAACTAACCATATATATATATATAAGAAAATTACATTTAAAATATTACTTTATGTCTATGCAAATTCTTACCGTGATAATGGTATAAATAATCCTTTGAATTGAGATCTCCAAAGTATCTCGTATAAGAATTATTATATTTTACTTATAATATATTACATTCTATGTTAGCTCTTATAGTAATCATTGGATATAGCATGAACTATATGGAGGTGATTGAGTGATCAATATAGGATTCATCACTCTAAAATAATTAGGGAGAATGTTCTATTGTCCTCGATTGATAATGATTTAAGAAATCATTGGCCAAAGCAGAATGACACTTTGTAAATATTTTATAAATGTCATTAATAGAATCAAATAATAATAATGGAGTATTAACATGATTGGACATAAATAAGATAGACATTAATTTCAAACCCTATAACTAATTGGAACATTATATGATGAAAAGATTAAATTATACAAAAAAATTATGCACGAAAGGTTAGTCAAAATCACTTTGATATTCTTAAATATTTGGGTAGTCATGATACATTGCTAGACGTCAATGTTAATCTATGGATATGAATTCTTTAATTAGAGAATTAAAGATCAATTAAAGGAGATTAATTTATCTAATCCTAAATATAATTTAGGGTTGTAATTTAAATCTATTGCCAATATGTTCGAGAACCTAATTGGTCAGTCAATAAGAATGGGATGAAAAAAGAAAAAGACCTTTTAATCGAGTTAAAATTAATTGTAAAATTTGAGAAACTTTATAATTAAATATAATTAATTGTAAAACGAAGATTTTAAACAGCTAAGGACCTACATGACCGTATACAATGACTGTGTAACTCTCTGTAAGTGTGTGAACACTGAAGAATTTTTATTCTAGTTATGTAAAGTTACACACCTGTGTATGTTGATATACACAGTTGTGTTTGTTGGCCGTATAAGTCTCTGTATCCATATGAAATTGCAAATTCAGGTGTTTTTTATTATCCACAGTCTCCTATACATCCATGTAAGTGATCATATATATCTCGAAAATCCTAATTTTTACTATAAAAGGATGTGAGTGGAGGCAAACAAAAGGGAGACAAATTATTAAGTAGTTTTAAGTTGTGAGACATATTCAGCGGCGATAGTTCTGATCAAGGAACCAAAAAAAACATGAAGAATACGTCAAGAGATTCATTATATAACAACATCAAATCCAAACTTGCAAGAAGATCTAAGAAAAGAGAAAGCGATTTAGAATTATGATTTCTTTGTTTTCTATTTGTACATGATTTGATTTCATATGACTAAGATTGAAAAATTCTCTTGTATGAATAAAAGGGTCAAAAAGTCAATGTACGCAGTGCACAAGACTCCCTCCTCTATTAATGTACTCAATGCAAAAGTGAATGTACCTAGTGCACAATCATCTTATGTGAATAAATCTACCATAATTAGAAGGAGTTGCATGTAAACCTAGAGATAAGTTGACATATACTCTAGATTGGGGTCAAACCTAATAGCGAAATTCATAAATCCATAAAGCAATCTTAGGAGTTTTAACTAAAAAGAGTTGTATTAATTAACTAATGAATTAGTTGTTAATAGTCTTGAGAAAGATATTAATATAAGATAGGAATTTTCACGGTCTAATAATCAATAATATAATTGTGTGATAAAGGGTTAATGTTTAATGATTCTTAGGGGGATTCATCATCTAGACACTATTATTTAATATTAAATTTTCTAAGTATTTTTCTTTATTGTGTGTTAAGTATTGTTTAATCTTAGTTTATTTGTTAGTTTAATTTTTAATTAAATTAAAAATATGATGTTATGTACAGTTACACTATGCACTTGTAGTAAATTTAAATATTAACCTAATCTGAGTCAATCAATGACACTAGGATATTTTATACGATCTTAGCAAACTACCAATAAGTTTTTATTCATTTTAAAGTAGGCAAGTTTTTAAAAGAGATTTTAAGTGGAAATATATTTTAGAGTTGTTTTATTATTGTAAGGTATTTATGAATGAAGTACATGAACACATGTGATATTCTAATCCCCTCTAATGATAATTTTGAATTAATTGTTATATAAAGAATATATTTAACAAAAGAAATCCGAAGAGAGAATGAAATGGTGGGGGCAGGGCAGGTGTGAACATAAATATAAAATGTTTGTCAAAGAAGCACCTAATTGAAGAAAACAAATTTAATGTAAATAAAACGTGTCTGCATTGCACGTGGTTAACGCATCAAAAAATTACTTCCCTCAAACTCAGTCACAGCCATATGTCATGCAAGTTGCAACCCAACCGTTGACGGCTTCCGACCACATTTATATTCTTTTAATTTACTTTGTACTTTTTGTACGATACGAGTATAAAAGTTAATTTAAATAACGTCAAAACAAAATTCTATTCTAGGGACAATGATATCAGTGATAATTTTATAACAAGAGTTTTGCAAAATCCTTAAGGAAATTAGGATTTGGCTTCTACAGATGAATATTCAATTGAGTTGCTTGAGGAGCTATATATATTTATTATAAATATATTATTATACATGGATTATGAAATATATAAATAATAAATATAAAATAGAAAACTTTCATCAGCAATTTTTCCAAGTTCATTTAACTAAAAATTTTCATTTAACTAGAATAGATAAAATAAATAAATAAATAACTTAACTAAATAAACTACTTTTTACTTATTATATTATTTATTATATTGTTTCGACTGCCAGGGATAAAAATGAAATGGCCCCTCCCTCGAATTTTTTTAGGTTACAAGATACATTAAAATTTACTATAAATTCCCAAAATAAAAAATACAAATAAAGAAAACAAAAAAGTAGACAGAGGGGACAAATTTGTTTTGGTAATTTTGAATTTTAAAAAATAATACAAATAAATTTAATTTAATGTAAAATGCATAACTAAATGTAAAATGAAATAGAACGTGATAAAACAACAATTCTAAAAAATAATTCAAAATTTTGAATTGTTTTCATTATTTTACAATTAATTATTATATTTAGATAATTATTATATATAGATATATATTATAT
>JANKOD010000005.1:21647633-21659116 GCA_026284645.1 Erythroxylum acuminatum | reverse complement strand
CATCAATTAGGAATCAACGAGTGCATAAAAAGATATGAAAATGCAGCCAATTTATAATGTAAACTTGGCTCAATCAAGCGTCAACCTCCAGACGTTACCGGAACTTCCAGGCATTAGCTTCGGGAGTGACCGGTGAGTAACCTAGACGGTCTCACCCAATTTCTTGTTTGTTTTATATTATGTTTGAATTATCGAATGAATGTGAATTGATTATGTTGATTCCGGACAATGAAGATCCAATGATTCTGGTGTATGAATGAGTTATTGAAGTGCTCCTCGTATGTGTATATGAATGTGATGAAATAAATGTTGCTCAACAATTCTGTTGAATGCTGGAATAAGGTTCGATGATAAATGTGATCTGAATGTGAAAATGTACTCATATGATTGACTGAGAATATGCTATGTGAAAGATTCAATACATGAATGCATGTAAGATAAAGGAAGTTGTGACCGGAGTCGCCAGGATAAAGAGCTTAAAACTCGGATTGTGATTAGAGCCTCTGGCTCGGTTGTAAATATACCCGGTATCTACTAGGAGATATGAGACATAATTTGACACAGCTCGATATCCACTAAGGGATATGAGCTAGTAAAAAGCCACTTGGTCACAATGACAATAATAAATAAAAGTGAGTCTTACGTGCATTGCATTTATACTTGATATGTGTATTATAAATGAATGAAAGGATTATGATGATTGTTCTGAAAGTGAAATGTGACATTTTATGAATATGCAAAAAAGATGTGAATAATATGTTACGTATATTGATGTGATGTATGAATTGAATGAACCATCGATGATGTTTACCTTATTGAGTTCGCAAAACTCATTAAAATTGCAACGTTGATTTTTTAGGACCGAGAGACGATAGTAGCTACTGAGGGACGCTACAAGCAGTATAGTCTTGTACTTTTGGGAGCAAGAAGAAATGACTTAAAGGTCGGTCAGCTGGATATGGACAAATTAGATAGATTTTGTGTATTTCCTCTATCATGTAGCATCTTTTGTATTAGGATATGAGGATGTACACCTTTGGATGTTATTGGAAATTATCAATGTAGACGTTCGGTTTTTTTATGAAATGAAAAGAGGAAATTTGGTTTTTAAAATATCGTATTTTTCCTTATGATGCTTTATAAGAGAATAAAGATAGTTGATGCCATGTTAAATAAGTGCTGTGATTGAACGTAGTGCACAATTATCATAAGTTATATACTGGAATGTCCACAAGAGTTTCGGTATGTATCCTACGATAGCGGGGTGCTACAGATGCCCGTGACTATCTTGGGGAGACGAATGATTAAGGGGCACAACAATCCACAATCCAAATTTGCATGAAATGGTCGGGACTTGATTGAGGAGCATTTTCCTTGGGATTTTTTTGTTTAACCTGCAACAACACCATCTACTGTTAAACTTTGTAGACAAGGTTATTTAAGAGGGATAGAGTTGATACGTGTTAAAACGAGAAAAACAAGCCTATAATAGTTTAGTATCGCTGTAAAACACTAAAACGATACTGCATATATTGCTTTACGTGTTACCGTTGTCTTTTTAACCTTTTCACGCTCCTCGTGTTGACGTTAATAACTTACATACCTTTGCCAGTTTTGACTAATGAGAAGCATAAAATACAACAAATATTCCTTATCTGATTCTCTCCAAATCTCTCTCGAATTTCTCCTTTCCTCACACCCAAAAGTTTCTACAACATTCATCCATATTAAATTACAAGCGTCGAGAACACACACATTACTATGCATGTATTTTGAAAGTTGATTCAATAATATGGAGGGGAGAAGAATTTTGACAACCACTATAATGAGGAAGTACGTGACTGCATTCTCTGGTAAAAGGATCCAATAAAAGTAGGATGAATATGAAAAAGAACTCCACTTTAGTCCAAAGTCTGACATAGACAATATAACACATAGAATGGAAGCAGGACTATGGCTTTTAATTTGCTATAGTCACTGAAACAAACCATAACCATAACCCTTTCTATAAGCAACAATAAGCTTCTATAAGCTTTAAAGCAGCAGCATGGCCACTAAGTATTGCACCTTCAACATTCGGACTGACACAGAAATCTCCACAAATTGCCAATCTCTTCTTCATATGCCAGATACATTTCTCCTCCCTAGCTATGCTTGCAGCTGGAAAAGCACTTCCCCTAGATGAAAATTTTATGTTACTAGGCTGAATGAAGATTGAACATGATTGACTATTTTCCCAAATATAAGAAGTATTCCATGTGTGTAATTATGACGTCCAAACCCATTTAATCTTATTAATAAAATAAGGTATTCATCATTCATTTGATAATCTTCCACACTCATCATGGAATGAAATTGAAATTATTAGGTAGATTCAAATTAATCCATGATGCAAGAAATAGTACATAGAGATCAAGAACTTAATAATATAGAAACTAATAACATAAGCAATCAATTAAATGCACTAATGCACGAAGGAGGACATAATGCTTTATTAAGAACAAACTAACAGACAACAAATTTTGGGTAGATGTTAGCATAAAATAAACCAGCTAAGCCCAATTTCATAAGTTGCTTTAGTTCCTCGAATGTCATTGACTAATCCTAGAAAATTGTACAAGAATAACACACCAAATTATCTGACAGTACACACAAGTAAGTTGAATCCATGCTGTAAGGTCAGAAAAACTAGGAATGTCACAATCAAGAAATTCTAGTTTCTGTCTTTATTAGGGTTTTTAATAAAAATCAAAAGCATAACATCATAGATAATAACAGAAAGGAAATCGGATAATCGATCAAAATGAAATAGGCAAGCATTGCCACAGAAAATCAAATATAAATTACCCACATGCAAAATGTGGAATCATAAACCAACTTGAATGGATGAGATTGAAGCTTGAGAAGTATAGAAAGCCACATGATGTTGGTCCTAAAAGAGAATGGATGAGATTGATCCCAAGTAGGTAGACAGTTTTAGAAGTACTACATAGTATTGTTGGTTCAGGAAATTCAGTACTGACCATCGATGAGCTTTCCTGAAAAATGGTTTAGATTTAATAAGTCCAGTTCTCCAGAATTCTTGGAACAATTCGTCAGTAACTTTTGTTAACGTCTCACTTGAAGGTTTTGTAAATCCAGTTTGTGCAATTACATCCCTAGCATATTTAGCTGTTGAATGCAACACCCACCTTTCACTAGAACATACCAAGATTCAGAGTACAATAAACAAAACCAAAAAGAAGAAAACTGGAAACTTATTATGACAGGCATGAATTAAAAAATAATTTATAGACCTTTCAGTTGAACGGCCTGGCTTACTGCTGTCACAGTGGCACCAACTTAATGCCTCAGAATTTTGGAATGATAAGCCTTTCATAGGTATCTAAATCAAATAAGTAATATCCATTATGAATCCAACCTAGGCCAAGAAAATCTGGAAGAAATTTAGCATCTAATAAAAATTACAAGACAACTTCCAACATAGGAAGTTTAGAGAACCAAAATGATTCATCTCAGAATTATAACCAGTTTTGTGTAATGGCAGTGCAAAATGTTTGTGTTCCACATGTTCAAATCTGATACATGTGATTACTTACTGAAGACAGCGGCTCAGAAAATGCCAGCATAAGTGCGAAACACGGATTTGTAGGAATATCTTTTAACATTGCTGCCAATTCTGGAACCAAATTCAAATCTGAAATCATCACCACCGACTAATGATTAGCCTAGGACTGAAGAAAAGAAAAACAAATACAAACTAAATATAAACAGCAGGATTATTATAATATTCAGTTTCCTGTACATGGATTGAATATAATAGCAGTGAAAGAACACAAAGTTGTCAAGTCTCCAGAAGTTCTAACCAAAAGGCAGGAGAAAGATGCACCATAAATTATCTAAAACTTGAAATGAAATCAGGAGAAAGATGCACCATAAATTATCTAAAACTTGAAATGAAATCATTTGAACAGGAATCATCCTTTGTCACATCGGATACACCAATTACTATATGCAATTTAAATCATCATCAAAGAGCATCCGTGGCCAATATGAAGCAATATAAGATAAGGTTTGTCAGACAACTGGGTTAAGTAGTTTCTTTTCTGACTTCTGGAAACAAAGTAATGGGTTAGGAAGTAAAACTTATGGAAGATTCAAGTCTCTTAGTTCTCTTGAAAGCTTTTCCTTCTTCTTTCCTTTTATCTGTTCATAATTCCATATTTCCATCTTTCTGAAAGTAGTTAAAAGAGTTGATCTTTCTCAGGTTGATCAAGATAATTGTGTTCTCATTGAAAGCTCCTTGCTAGAAAAATGAACTCTTATCATATTCAAAATTTGAAGGAGATAAAGTTCCATATTGAAAATGAGTCCGCTAGGTAGACTTGGTGACTTAAGTCATTCAAAGGTACATTCCTTATGGTCGTTAGCTGACCAGTCATAGAACTCTCTTTCATTTTATACTTTCACTTTTTCACTGATTCTTTTCCTACACCGCTTCAAAAATTATAAGCATGTAGAATACATATTTCGGCAAATAATATACATAACCTTTAAGCCAGATATAATGGACGCCTGATTAAAGGCATAAATGGTTACAAGTAAGGTCAAAGTGTACATCCAAGCTGAGAAACAAAGAGAAAAAAAATTACCACCCAGCTTATGTACCACCAATCTAATCCAAGATGGGTCTAAGTTTGAAAATCCAGCATCAATTTAATAAAGAACAAAGAAGAACACAGAGAAGTGAAGGGAAAGGGACCGAAACTAACATCAGAAATTCATCTTACAGGTTTTCAAACAACAGATCTCCCTCTTCTAAAAGGAAATGAAGCCAACCAGCAATGCCCATCTCCTGGGCAATACAAGCTTTACTTAGACCAACTCATGGAACAACTGTGACATGTTTCCAGGGCTTACTTTAAACAGATACAAGAATAGGCATCGGACTTAGTGTAGATATATGGAAGGGAAATCAGAAATAATATCCTTGCTAAATATTGGGGCATTCTTGAAACGTCCATAGCTACTTTCCCAAGGTTTAATCTAAATAACTGCATGAACTGCATGTCATATTATTCACACATTAGCAGCATGCAGAGAATGCCTTTTAAAAGTCATGCAACAAAGGTTCTACAGATCAATTCTAGGGTTAACAATCTCCCCTAGCAGGTTTAAGAATCACCACCTATTATGAAAGTATCACACTTACAAATTAGAAAGCTTAAAATTTTAACCACAACTCAAGATAGCTCTGACCTTATAGGCTTGCATTTTGAAATCTACACTCATAATATGAACATAGGTCGTCCCGAGTTAAATGATATTTATAAGAACCTAAACTCTTTACAGAGGAAACAGGAAACAAATAGAACAGTCCCACTTTAAACAATATTGTAAACAATAGCTGTTAAGTCCAATTGTGGACAATAAAAATCCACAACAAATTCTCACAACCCAATCATCTCTTTGATGTAGTTATCTCTCCTTTTCGTCCCTGATAAATCTTAATTTATCTTTTCTTCTCTCATCTACAAATCCTATTTTTCTTTGATCCTTTACTTTTCCTCTCTTTTCTCTGAATCTGGTAAGCAGGAAGCAAAACAAGTATCAAGGAAACCATCAATGAAAAAATCCAAAGACTTAGTTAATACCTAGTAGGAGCAAAAACTGAATGCAATGCTGTCACCAACTGAATTGAATCTGACAATTGACACTGTTTGACATATATTCTTGACTCCAGCAAAGGTTACGATCTACAAGTCAAAATTCATACCAAGTGGTGGTGGATGTCCTGTCACAGCTGTGAATCTTGGAGAAAACATAGCTTTGTCTGACACCACAACTCCCTTGAAAAGACCAATATCCTTCCCGTCTGCACCAGTCAATTTCCACAAATTCTCATTGTCCAACCACTCCAACCTACGTACCTCAGCTCCAAACATACTTTCGACTCCTGAATATATAATAGTGCATATTAAACCCAGATAATAGACACTTAAATGTGCAAACAGTCATATGAGCATTTACCAGTCTCATTGCATAATGCTTTACAAATAGAGTTCATGCCTGGAACACCAACATATCTCTTGATGGGTCCTTCCTAAATGGAATTGATAATTAGTGATGTGTCACTCAAATTCAAGAATCAAAGGCAAGAATGCATGTAATGTCATCCTTGCAATTATCTTCACACATCTGCAAAGGTCATTGGAAAAAAGTTGAAAGCAAGGAAAGTAAAGACTGCACCATTTATCCAAGTAATTCATTCAAGACATATAGAAAATAATAAAGTAGGTTACAGATGGCAGCAAGTAGATGACTATATTCTTCTGAAAAATTAAATTTAAAGAATCAAATTCAAGGTAAGAGAGAAAAACTTTTCGATAAAAATCCATCAACACAAGGAAAAAGGAAGCTTCTGTCTAGATGTCCAAAGAAAGGCAAAGAGTGATTAGGATGTCACTGGAGTTAAGAAAGAAATGCCTTCTACTGTTGTATGGAATCTCTAAACTAATCCCTCCCTCTCTGACTCTTTATCTATCTATCCATCTACCCACATGTGTATTACGTATAATTTTCATACAAATGTTTGGCATCAATAATTTCTAGATTGAAAAATGTTTGCCACATCTTTTGTCCAAAACTAAAAGGAATAATATGAAATCTCAAAATATGATAATAGTGAAAAAATCAAGAAATAAAGGCGTATGTGGACCATATTCAGTTTACCTGGCTATTTTAAACAAATAGAATTAAGATGGAACTTTTATATGTTATAAAATGTAAAATAAAGATGGAACTTTAAGCAAAATCCATTATTAAATATAAAGGATGAAGATTCTGACGTTAAAAGGACAAAGGAAAGGAAAGTCAAAGCATCTAAATTACTAACTGGTTGAAATTCACATGTTAGAGTTAGGTATCAAAAGATACAGTTGAGACAAGAATGTATGACCAATCTAGAACCCATAGACTTATGTTCTTGTATAGACTGTAACGTCAGATTTCCTGTCAAGAAATAGTCTTTCAAATTATGCCAGTTATTTCTCATTGTTGGTAAAGTAATTTGATTTGACTTGGACAACTTTGTTGGTAATTTGAGGTTTAAATCAATTAAATCATAAGGTTACATATCAATTCAATGGGGGGTTTCTGCTTAACTCTTACAGGGATGTTGAAAATTCACAAACTAGATGGATAAATTGCAGACCAACGAATTTAGTCCCTATTAAATCAAATTAAAGACGTTTGTATAGTAAGGTCAGCATGACATTCAAGAAGTTAGATTATGTTAAATTAGTCCTATCTAAAATTATCTATAGAAGTAGTACTTTATTGGTTGTAGCCTGACATCAAATAATGTCATTTATTGTGAAATTACAAATCAAAACGGAAAAATCAAAACCTTTGTTTGATCGAAGTAGAATGTCTCATCTGCAGCAATGGTCTTGCTAAGCAAAAGATTGCTATTTTGGTCTGTGTTATATCAGTTAACCAAATAGGGACTCCATGGCGTTGAAAGCATATGTTTATTGAACCATAGGACTTTGAGAACTGATTCCAAAATAATAATCATAATTCTTCCTAATTTCAGGTCAAACAAGGTCATATTCATGCTTTTGGCCCCAAACTTTTAACAGGCGATTCAACTGAGGGATCTGGAAAATCCATAAATTCATGCAATCTTATATAAATAGCAGCCTTTTTTTTTTTTTTGCTTTTTTACTTTAGTTCACTGTAATAATAATATACGGCTGTAAGTATGTGTACAAGAACAAAATAAAGGGGACTGCTTTGCTTCAAGTCTTGCAAATTTGATTCTTGTTTTAAAACTATGCATAGAAGGGTTCTTGCTTATAGTCAGTTTAAATTGATATGAGAGAGATACGGTTCTGAGATGACTGTTCAATAAGATACAAATTTGACTGATCTCACCTCAGAACTTCCTAAGTTAATCCAAGTCAAGACACACGATTCTAACCCCAACATATAAAAGACAAGTTTCTTTCCCGGACGACACAAGGCCGAACGTTTTGCGTATGTGTATGAATGCCTAGTAAATGGAATCAAATATGCTGATGCCTAGTTTAAAAAGAAATGCGAGGATTATACATAGCACTGAAACACGTAATTTGGCAACCTCCAAAAGCCAAAAAAGCACATGAATGTAAAGGGCATACTAGCTGCAAACCTGTTCCAAGTTGAGAAATTTGCGAGAGATATAATCAAAAGATCCAAAACCCTGGTTCCATTCAGCAACAAGGCCTTTGGATTCCCACTCATTAACAAGATTTAACGCATCAACATTGCTAACGCTGAAAAACGGAGCACCGTGGTCGAAGAACAGCTCCCTCCCATCTTCAGAAACTTCTCTATTACAAGAAAACGAAAATAAGAATTTGAAGACTTAAAAGACATCGTGAATTAGAATTGATGATAGTGAGGGATGAGTACTTTCGCTGAGACATGCGGCCACCGGGACCTCTGGCGGACTCAAACACGGTAACAGAAAGTCCATTTCTAGCAAGTGTCGAAGCACAAACTGCACCTGATACTTTGCTTCCATAAAACAAAATCCCAAATGACATTACAGAAACGCCAAAAAGTTAATGACAAAAGATACGAAGGAATACATAGAGAGAGTAAGAGGGAGAATAACTTCCGCTGCCGACAACCGCTACCTTCGTCGTGACATTCATGGTGATGATGGTAAGGATTTAGTGTAACTGGTGCGTATGAGTTTGAGGACAAATGATAGATAACTAGTTAGACATATACACATAAAAGTGGAAGTGTAAACTGAACGATCTCCCTACTCTGCACGATAATTCCCATCTTACCCTTCTTTACTGTTGCCCCACCGTCATGACTCATTCAATTCTCAGCTAATGCCAACTCTGACTGTTCCATTACCTTTTCCGGAAATTTTTCATGGCGACCACCTTGAACAAAACTAAAAATAGAAAAGTATTGTGAAAACTTTCGGTGTATTTCATTACTCAATCACTGTACAGAGTCTCATCTTATATACATGATCAACTATCTAGAACTATTAGCTAATCTTGATAACTAACTAACAGAAAAATAACCACTAATAATAAATAATCATCAGTCCCCCCCTCAAGTTGGAGCTCGAAGGAAATCAAACAAGCCCAACTTGGCAACAAAAGCAGTAAAAATATGAGAGGAAAGGGATTTGGTAAACATATCAGCCAGCTGTGTGGAAGATGAAGTGTGTGACAAAGAGAGAAAACCCCGACGCAGTTGGTCCCGAACAATGTGACAATCGATGTCAAGATGCTTGGTCCGTTCGTGAAACACGGGATTAGCAGCAATATGGAGGGCGGCTTGATTGTCGCACTTCAGAGAAACAGGAACAGAAACAGGAATCTGAAAATCACACAGAACATAAGAAATCCATAAGAGTTCACACACAACAGAACTCATACTACGATACTCCGCCTCAGCAGACGACTTAGACACTGTGGATTGCTTCTTCGACTTCCAAGAAATCAAGGAAGATCCTAGAAACACACAAAACCCAGAGACGGAACGACGAGAGTCAGGGCATGCTGCCCAATCAGCATCGCAACATGCTGTAATCTGAAACGAAGAACTTACAGGATAAAACAATCCCAAAGAAGGACTTATTTAGGATTGTTTTGATTCCTCATACAACTATTCTCCCAGACAATCGTTCTCTCGTTCTTCTCATGAATCTATTGTTAGAAAATAGTTTGAAATTCAAGGAATGGAACGAAGAAATGTAAATGAAAAGACATGTCTTTTCGATTCAAATATCATGAAGAATCACGTGCTTTCTCAAGAAGTGCCATGAACAATTATGTATAATATGAATAGGTGTCTTTATGTTTATATAAGGCTGGTTTAACATCCAATTCATATTTACTACTTCATCTTTATCATATTCATTCTTAATTGAATTTCATCTTTAGTTCCCTGTTGATTTAATATCCAATTCATGGTTACTACACAATCAAATCTTTTCTTCTTCATCTTTATCATATTCATTCTTAATTGAAATTCATCTTTGGTTCTCTATTAATTTTGTTGTCTTAGAGAACATTAGGCTTGTTGTATCCTAGAAGGAAATTTGTCAAAATCCTGCAGCAAATAGTGGGGGCAAATATTTCCTCAAAGATAGTAATTTTTCACGCCTCAAGCCATCCAACTTGAACCCACTTTTCTAACAATTTTAAGAAAATAATTTTGCAATGGATTCAAAGAGTATCATGAATCAAGATTACATGAAGTTGAATTATTTTGATGGCATGAATTTCATACGATGGAAGGACAAAATGATGTTTCTCTTGACAACATTGAAAATTCCATATCGCTTGGAACCGAATTTGCAAGATCTTACAACCCTACAACCGGATGATAATGAAGCAACAAAAGTTACACGCAAGAAGCGGGAAGAAGATGAGTTGCTATGCTGGGGACACATTCTCAATAATCTTTATGATTGACTTTATGATTTGTTCACATCAATTACTTCACCAAAAGAATATATGGAGGGCTTTGGAGTTCAAGTACAATATCAAAAAGCAAGGTGGACAAATTTTTGATTATGAAATATTTTGAGTTTAATATTGTTGATAATGTTTCTATAATGGATCAAGTACATGAATTACAAGTTCTTGTTTCTAAGCTTAAAGACTTAAAGGTGGAAGTTTCTGAGTCATTGCAAGTAGGAGGAATAACTACCAAACTTCCTCCTAGTTGGAATGATTATAGGAAGAAGCTTTTGCATACCATCAAGGACTTCTCTCTTGAGCAAATTCAGAAACATTTGCAGATAGAAGAAGAGACGAGAAGTCTTGTTAAAAGGCATGTTTCTGAAGTTGCAACAAAAGTTAACTATGTTGAAGGGAAGCAAGGTAATAAAAGCGGTGGAAACAAGAGAAAATACTTCGATATAGCGGGTGTTCCAAAACTGAAGGCTGAAAATTCCAAGAAAGGAAAGACATGCTTTAATTGTGGCAAGAAAGGACGCTACAAAAAAGATTGTTGGTTTCGAAAGAAACAAAAACAAGATGGTAGTACCCAAAATACTAATAATGCAAATATGGTGGACCTTGGAATTAATGACTTGGCTGCAACGGCTTCGGATTTGCATATTAGTATGATCACTGAAGTTCATATGACCTCTAACAAATTTACTAATTATTGGTGGTTTGACTCGGGAGCCACAATACATATTTGCAACAATAAAGACTTATTAGAGTTATGAACATGTTGATAAAGGTCAAGAAGTTCTTATGGGAAACAACAATGTCGCAAAGGTCTTGGGAAAGGGTAGTGTAGAACTGGATTTTACTTCGGGAAAGCAGTTGATATTAATTAATGTTTTACATGTACCCGAGATTACTAAGAATCTCATTTCGGCCAATTTGGTTTGTAAAAAGGGGTTCAAGGCTGTGTTAGAGGGGGACAAAGTTATTTTGTCTAAGAATGGA
>JANKOD010000005.1:21616537-21630360 GCA_026284645.1 Erythroxylum acuminatum | reverse complement strand
AGTGGCATGGGGACTTTTGAAAATCCCCCTGTCCGTTAGACGGACACGCATGTCCGTTTAACGAATAGTCTCGGGTGAAATAGTACCCCTTAACCATTTCATATCCGTTAGACGGACATGCATGTTCGTTTAACGGACAGATTCGGGTGAAAAACACCCTAGAGTCGCCTTGTGTCCGTCAAACGGACACGTCTGTCCGTTTAACGGACAGGTTCGGGTAAAATGGCACCAATTGTCCAGAATCTGTCCGTCAAACGGACACGCCTGTCCGTTTAACGGACAGCCTCAGGTCAAATTGGCATTCCAAGTTCAGTTCATGTCCGTTTAACGGACATGTGTTGGCAGAGTTATTTTCAGGAATTCTTGAGAGCAGATTTTAGTTTTGAGGGTGGACCAGTGTACGCTCACCACCAGTGTAGTTCAGCAGCCAGACTCACTTTAAGTGTGCCAGCCAGGCTCAGATCTCAGGAATGGGCTTCAGCAAGGCTCATGTCTCGGGCCCGTCGGGCTCCGGAAACGGGTCCGACAATTTCAATATTACGAGCTACTATAGCTTTCTCCCCTTACTCTTTGGGAGGACTATAGTGTAGAGTAATATCAATTTGGTATCCCACCACTTGCTTCTAACTTCTCCACTAACTTGGTGGTTTAATGGTAACAGTATTCTTAGAAATTTCTTAAGGCTTAGAGGAGAAGGGAATGTAAGATGAAAAGGCTAAATGAATGAGAATAAGGGAAGAGGATAGTGTCCAAAGGGGGAAATCATAAGTTGATACAATCTGCATAGTAGACAAGGAAGACAAAATAGGAAAGAAATAACTTTTTGTGGGAATCTGGAAATACTGTTAACTATAAACCGTAAAAAGACCCTATTAGGAATAGAAATTAAGGGAAGTTTACCAAACTACCCTTATAAAGGAAGCAGCAACAAAAGGAAGGCAAAGCAAAAAGTAGAAGCAGTGGGAGGGTGTAAAAGAAGTGCATGATAAGAAATAACTAAAAAAAAGGAGAGAATAGGAAATAAAGGAGATCCAAGAAACAATAAACTAAGAATGGAATAAGGTAGAAGAATAAACAAGGTCTAAATATGGAGGGCTTTATAGCTAGATGAGGGAGGGCGAGCAAGTTCACTTTCTTTGTCTATCATCATAAGTTAGTATAACGAAAACTTATTTTTCTTTCAAAGAGCTACTAAGCTATTTCAAATAATTCATTGAGATATTTGTAGCTAAATAATTGTGAAAGAAACGGGATAAATTACTCATTTCATCACATTTATCATTGAATATACTAAATATAGTTATATTTATTTAATTTTTCAAAATTTCAAGCATAATGTTGTCTCCAAAAAGTATATGAATTTAAGTGAGAATCATTTATATGAAGTAGATATGGTCTTCAAGAACCTAATGGTATAACATGACTTATTTAATCAATTCAAAAGATTATGATAAAAATTGAACTTAAAGACAGTGACTGCTCTATGAGTCCATTAATAAAGTGATAGTGTAGAAAGGAGAAATATAACTCTTCTAGAAATGGTTAGGTTTACAATAGAATAGGAAAAAAGTTTTTATCAGTTAATAGGGTGGTATATCATTGATGATCAAATATGACAGGGTCCCTAGTAAATCATACCTTAAAACATATATAAGATGTAGATAGGTAAGGGGCCTAATTTAAGACATACATATTCTTTAGAATATGTGTACTACCTAAATTAATGGTCCCTCCCATAAATGTGAAAAATTAGGTCCTACAGGAAAGAAGAGTATCATAAAAGATATTATAAACATTACAAAGGGTGTATGTTCAAATTTAAACATAAAAAACTATGTAATTAAATTTATGTCTCATTATATCACATTCTTAGAAAATGATTTTTCAAAGAAAGAAAAGATAGTTCAAAACTTATCTCTATATTAGACATTGAATCAGAATGATCAAGTAAAATGAGAAGAATTGGATGGAAATTATTCAAGTGGGAGCAATATGGAATATGATGATTTGGTTTATAATAAATTAGAACTACAAATTAGTGGGATTTCTTTACCACTACTTGATCTAAGTGGGAGCAATATGAATACAGGGAGATACATTTCTCAAAATTTTTGTACGCCTATATTACAAGTGGATTAATCTTAATAAGATTTTTAACTTTCAAGTAAAAAGCCATTATAACAGTTCCATAAGAAAATTATGTGCTAAAAAGTGTATAAAAAGCTTTATTTAGTCTTGTTAAGGATAAATGAGTTATCGTAACAGAAGAAGAATGAACGAGTGATGAGAGAACGAGCGAAACGCTGAGGAGCCCATAGCTTTGGTGAACTACGGTGAGCTTCCTCTCACCCTCCATGGCTTCATCTTCAACTTCTCTGTCCCAAAACCGTCGTCCTGTTGAACCTTTAGACCCTCTTACTATCCATTCCCCTAGAGCACACAAAAATCCCTTCTTTCTAAAAACTAACTGCTACCAAAACCAAAACCCAAATCGCCCAGACCATTCTTCAATTTCTTCTCCACCCAAAGCTAGTTCCAGTACCCAAAATTGAGTCAAAACACCACTCCCCCCATTGACCTTGATACTAGAAATCCCTATCCAACCCCCACAGGAAAAACCTCTAGAGAGAATCAGAACATGGAAATCAGTCGTTTCAGGAGGAATAGATGCGTCTTTACGCGATAAATCTCTGACCTACTATCCTCCGGAGGTCAAGGAGAATTTGATCTATGTGACCCCTCCTCCAAAGTTAGCTAAGTAGGGTGCGGCACAATTTAAGCAAACATTGATAGGATTCTTCATCGGTAAGCATCCTGCATTTCCAACTGTTCAACGATCACTAGCTAGATCTTGGGCAGAATATGGTCTTAAGGAGAATCACATTCTAATAAAATGTCCTTTTGTCTGTTCATGCCACTACTCTTTCCCTCCTATTTTGTTCCCTTTGTAACTCTGTTAGTTCTTATTTTTCATTGAGGACAATGTGTTGTTTAAGTGTGGGGGAGCTTTTTCCATCTCCATTTTGGGCCATCTATATGTTTGTGTTTGTCAATTATCCATACTGTTAGAAATTTTTAAACTTGGTGTTTGTGGAATTGAGTTTCTGCCATTTTTCGTCGAAGCGTACTGTGCCTTTGCCGCGGCCAAAAACTCATTTCTCACCGTGGCAGTGATCACTTGACACGTTCGTCGCGGCGTCGCGCTGTTGGATGACCAATTTTTTTTAAAAAATTCCCTCAATTTAAAATTCTTCCTCATTCGACTCTTGTCACTTTTGTTTGTCAAAGAATTTATAAGTTTCAAAGTGATTCTTGACTTTTTGAAAATACTTACCATTCTTTAAATGATTGTCAGATTTGGTTAATTTTATTTTCGATGTTTTCAACACAAAGTAAGTGAAGGCATGCTAATAAAGTGGCACTTTATGTTTTTAAGACTTGAGACTATTCATGGAGATGTTATCCTTATTGGAAGGATATTTGGGCCTAATTTTTTTCAATTCTTGTGTGCATCTGCTTATTTCATATCTCTCTAGAACTTGTTTCAATTCTTAATCAAAGTTTTATGAACTAGAATTTTGATGACATGATAGAGGCATTCTTTCTAAACCCTTTGACCAAACACAATCCCATAGGCACTTATCCATTGCTAGCCCCTTGAGCCATTATTTTTTAGTACATACATGCATCTTTATATGGTGTCAATAGGTTCTTTTGCATTTTCTTCTGAAAAAAACTACTTGTGTGTTATGAAGAAAGAAAAAGAAAGAAAGAAAAAAAATAACAGAGAAGAGACAACAAATATTTTTTTTTGTGTATGTGTTATATTTGTGTTATATGTGTTATATTTGTGTTGTCAAAATAATAAAAGAAAAAAAAAGAGTATCATTTGTGTAAATATTGTCTTACTGTTGACATCTATTTCATAATTATAGTGTATGTACTCATACTTTTTCTTCCTTCGTCCATTCCATCCACTTCATATAGCCTTCTGTGTATTACAACCTTGAAAAGTCCTCTTAATTTTCAAAATTATAGCCCTTGTAGTGAAGAAATAGGGCTTTTACAGGCTTATGATAGAGAATGGATTAAGCAGATTTTAGAGTTAAAATCTCCCTAAACACAAGTGAGATGAGAGCAAACACCTTAACTTGAGTGAAATCTCTTTTGTTCAAGCGCTTGGATTAAACTCTTATAGTGTTTATTTTCTTGGCACTCTTTCAGCCTGCTTTGGTTGATTTATGAGAAAGTGATTTTTTGCCAATTTCCTAGTATTGTTTTAAGTATGGTCAGAATTGTTCTTTTACACTTGCGTCTCTTTGACTTTTATAAACTTTGTCCAGGAGTACAAAGGTCTAAGTGTGGGGGAATTTGATTGAGCCCAAGTTTATTATCTAAATTGGCAACACTTTCATGGCGTTTACTATGCTTTTTTACTCCTAAATCTTGATTTTGTGCTTAATTTAGTCCTTAAGTGTGTACTTTTATTTTAAGCAATTTGATAGTAAAAATTGTCACAATTGGTATTAATTGTATTCCTTGATTTTTCTAAGAACAATTGATACTGCAAATTGCTATTTTGATTATAGGAATCTCAAGGAGAAGGGAGTCAATGTGTTGAATTGAAGTCAACAGGAGAACAAAACTTTTCGGACAAGTTTGTCGCGACGAAGAGCGAGGAATCTAGCCCCACCTTTCGAGAAAAGTTCGCGCGGCGAAGATTAATTCTTTCGCCGTGGCGAAGGATCCAGAAATGTAGAAAAGCTTTCGGGAAAAGTACGTCGCGGCGAGCCTGCCTGTCACCACAACTAAACGTCAAAAAACCCAAACATATTTGGAAAAATCTCTCACTGTACCGACCCGACCCGTGACCCAATATTTAAAAACATTCCAAATTAGGTTATGTAGCACGGTTTTTACATAGAGGAGAGGCCGACATTCCACAGACATTCTGTCGACTCTCATCCTTCATTGTTGATCCTATCAATTCGTTGTTACTGCCATAGATGCTAGGGGTATATCTACAGTCGTGAGTGCTCCCGGAGTGATGCTTGGCTAGGCACCATTTCCTCTTAAAGATGCAGCGATGGCTTGAATTCATGGGCTTTAAAAGGGGAGTAGTTAATTAGTGTTTGACTACATTGTTATGAATTTCTGAGTTAGGATTTATGCTTTGTAGTTGGATTTTCTTGATTAGAGTTTAATCAAGATTTGAACTAAGCATTGTGTTATGGATTGGTCGATGTAGAACATTGAGCTTTAATGTATGAAGTTTCATATATGTCCTTTTGGTGATTGTGTTAATCCTCTTTTATCTACCTAGTTGTGTTTGATATGGAGATTATACTTGACCCAATTTAACCACTTGCATTAACTTGTCCATTTCACACACTAAGATGCATTCAACAAGGTTTTAAGAAATGGAGTTCATTTATTAAAACCTTGGACTTAAAGAGTTCTTTAAGGTTTGTTATTCAAAAACTTAGTGAATTTTAGTCCCGAAAGATTTATTTTGAACCATGATAGCCAAAGCTCGTTTTCAAGAGGATTTTATCATATTTGAACATTGTTTGAGTTTTTTCCCTTCATTTCCCAAAAATCCAAAAATACCTTTTTTATACATTTTTCTTCCATTAAGTTCAATTTTGTTAATCTTTACCAATGATCCAAACCCCTTTTTATCAGCTTAGTTTTCATTTTTTACAATTAGGCTAGCTTAGACCTTTTGCATTAGGTTCCGATTAAATGAGAGGACCCGAGGTTGCATCCTATATTGCAATCCTTAGGATTAATTTTTTGATTCGGTTTCCAAGGGAGTAATCTAAAGACTCAGCCGAGCAGCTGATCTGTCATCCGTAAAACTAAAACACAACGAACATAAAGGCAAGATGAATTATTGAATCAAAATTTCAATAACTGAAAACTAAACCTAAGTCCTTCTGAAGTGGTTTCTCCCCCACACTTATTCAACATACTCATGTATTCGCAATGTCATCTTCAATCAAGAGCAGAAGTAAGTGATAAGTGAAGGATGAGAAACGACCTAGTTATTGTGGTGGATCCTGCATCTCCGGGTGGACGTTTGGCTTATAGTTATGCTGTGGTGAGGCAACTCGACCACTTTCCGCTTCAGTGCTAACGTCCACACTCCTCCGTTCATCTGAAACATCAGTGGAAAGTCCTCCTTCCAATGAGTCATTACTGAACGGGTTCATTGCGAGTTCAAACTCAGCACATGCATCATCAACGACAATATCAAGCATGTTAACTCCTAGGAGCGAATAGTCTTCATGGGGGTGTTTCATAGCCTCATACATGTTAAAACTCACCTGCTAATCTCCTACCTCCATGGTGATCATACCTTATTTCATGCTAATCATGGTACTAGCAGTCCTCAAGAAGGGTCGATCGAGAATCAAGGAAGTGTCTTGCACAACTTCAGAAGACATATCAAGCACATAAAAATCAGCTGGAAAAACTAAACCCTTGACTTGGACCAAAATATCCTCTATAATGCCCACAGGATGCCTAATTGACCTATCAGCCAATTGGAGAACTACAGATGTAGACTTAAGGTTCTTGACCCCCAATGATTGATAAACAGACTTAGGCATAACATTAACGGCTGCCCTTAGATCTAACAAGGCTCTCCCTATGGTAACTTTACCTATAGTGCAAGGGATAGTGAAAGATCCAGGTTTTTGGCATTTTACAGGGATTTGAGGCTTGAATAAGACGGACACATTTGAGCTTACTTGGTCTCTTTCATTTGGCCTAAACTTCCTCTTATGGGTACACAAGTCCTTAAGGTATTTGGCATAAGCAGGAACCCGTTTCACAAGATCAAGCAAAGGAATATTGACTTCTACCTTACAAAACAAATCAATGATATCTTTTTCATGCTTAATGTCAATCATTCGTTTGCTTATCAAATATGAATTAGGAAAAGGAAGGTCTTGAAGATTTACCTCCTTACCATTGGTTTCATTGGCTCCATGCTTGCTTGATTCCACATGCTCCATTGTTGTTGCTTGTTCCTTGAAGCTCTCTGAATTAGCTCCATTGATCCTTGATTCAGGCTTCTTTTTAGTCAAAAGTGATTTTTCCTTGGAGCTTTCAGATTTCTTGATTTTGTCCTTTGTCAAAGGCAATTCTTCACTCTCGATCTCCTCTTCGCCTTCTTCCTTATCTTGATTTTTGAACCTCACTTGCTTCCCACCTCGGAGAGCTATTGCATTTAAGCTTTTGGGGTTCATTACAGTGTTTGAGGGGATTGTTCCACTGCTCCTTTCTTGGTTCTCACTCATATTATTATACAATTGGGTGACATAGGAATTGATGTTCTCAGATATAGTCTCCCATTGTTCCATTCTCTTTTCCAGCACATTGAACCGAGCAACGGTTTTAAAGGAATCCTGCTAAATGAGAGTGGCTATTGCATTGAACTGATTATTGTTCGAACTCCTTTCTTCCTTCATCAAAGTCATCATATTGTGCAGTAGTTGGTTGGTGTCCTCTTTAGGTGGGACGGTCAGGGCTTGCTGTTGCTTGGGGAACTGGTTAGTGGAAGCACCAACTCCTCCTCCTTGTTGAAATCTGTTTGGAGCCCTTCCCTCTCCATTCCTCTAACTGAACCTAGAGTTTGCCTTCCATCCCTCATTATAAGTGTTGGAGTAAGGGTCCCATTTTTGACTTGTCTGTCCCAGATACACTACAGACACCTCTTCATACCAACAGGGGAAAACACTGGTCATTCGCGTTTGTCTTTTATTCTTACCTTTGGAGATCGAATCAAAAATTTAATTCCAAGGATCGCAATATAGAATGTAACCTCGAATCATCTTTCTTAATTGGAACCTAATGCAATGGATCTAAGCTAGCCTAATTGTCATGAAATGCAAACTAAAGTAGTTAGGAAGGGGGTTTTGATTCTTGTAAGAAAAACTAACAAAACTGAACGAATTGTAAGAGAAATGCATAAAAAGTGTTTTTGGATTTTTGGGAATAAGAAATTGAAAATTAAAACAATTATCAAATGTGATAGAATCCTCTTGAAAAATAAGCTTTGGCTATCATAGTTCAAAATAATCCTAGTGGGAGTGAAAATCACTAAGTTTCAAATGATAAACCTTAAAGAACTCTTTAAGTCTAAGGTTTTAATCAATGAACTCCATTTCTTAAAACCTTGTTAAATACATCTTAGTGTATGCAATGGGTAAGTTAATGCAATTGGTCATTTTGGGATCTAGCATCATCTCAATATCAAACACAACTAGGCAGATAAAAGAGACTCAACAAAATCATAAAAAGACATATATGAGACTTCATATGTTAAAGCTCCAAGTTCTACATCAACAAACCCAATAACACATTAATTGTTCAACACTTGATTAAACTCTAATCAAGAAAATTCAACTACAAATTACAAATCCTAAACTTAGGAATTCATATCAATGTAGCTAAACATGATTAAACAACTCCCCTTTGCAACCCATTGAACTCCAGCCATTGCTACATCTTCAAGAGGAAAAGGTACTTAGCCAATCATTGCTTCGAGAGAACTCACAACTGGAAACCCACTAGAAGCATCCATGGTAGCAGCTGTTGATGAAGGTGACGATGAAAAATGGAAGAGAGGTAATAGATGATGGTCGAACTTGAGAGAGAGAGAGCCGAGTGTGTGACCGTGAGAGAGGAGTAAGTCTGATGTTCAGTTCTGTTATTAACCTAATTTGGTAGGTTTTTAAAAGAAAGATGAATTGGGTTGGGTTGTACAGAGGGTGATTTTTCCAAAAGTGGTTCGGGATTTTGAAGGTTTGTCGTGGTGATAGATAAGTCACTGCAGCGAACTTTTCCCGAAAGGTTTTGCTTAATTGCTAGTTTCTTCGCCGCAGCGAACTTTTCCCGAAAGTTCAACCTGGATTCCTTCATATTTCGCCGCGGCGACAGATACCCTTCGCCGCTGCTAACTTCCTTTTGTGCTTGTTCACTCGTTGACTTCACTTCAGGCTTCCTTGACTCTACATCTTCTTCTTAAGTCCCTTCTCCTTGAGTTCCCTACAATGAAAAATTGTAGTTTGCCGTATCAATTGCTCTCAGAAAATTAATTAGTGCAATTAATATTGATTTATCACAGTTTTTACTCTCAAACTACACAAAATAAAGGTATATAGCCAAGGGTCAATTTAAGCATAAAATCTAGAAATAAGAGTCAAAAAGTGTAGTAAAAGTTATGAAAATGTTGCCAATTTATATAATAAACTTAGGCTCAATCAAATTCCCCCACACTTAGACCTTTGTACTCTTGGACAATGCTTATAAGAGTCAAAAATTTACAAGTGCAAAAGAAAAATTCCAACCATGCTTAAAATAAGAGTAGGAAATTGGCAAAAATCACTTTCTTAGAAATTAACCAAAGCAGACTGAAAGAGCGCCAAGAAAATAAACACTATAAGAATTTAATCCAAGAGATTGAACAAAAGAGATTTCACTCAAGGCAAGTTTTTTGCTCTCATCTCACTTGTTTTTGGGATAATTTTACTCTAAAATCTGCTTAGTCCATTTTCTACCATAAGCTTGTGATAGTTCTAACTCTCCACTACAAGAACTATAATTTTGAAAATCAAGAGGACTTTTCAAGGTTGTAATGCACAACGATGAGTACAAGCACACAATTAGGAAATAAACGTCAATTGTGAATAAGAAAAACATTTACATAAACAAGAATATAATCTATCACTTAACAAGTTTACTTTGAGAAACCTTTTTTTCGGTTATTGGGAAACCGTTTGATTTATTTATGAATATATATATTTTGTCTTGTTTTGCTTGGCTTTCCTCAATAACCAATTTCTTTTGATTTTTTTTAAATAACCAATTCCTTGAGATAACTAGAAGAAAATGCAAAATAAACTATTGACACCATAAGAAGATGTGTGCATGTGCTCAAAATTATGGCTCAAGGGGCTATCAATGGATAGGTGTTTATGGGGATTGTGTTTGGGTCAATAGGGTTTTGAAAGAATGTCACTATCATGTTAACAAAATTCCAGTTCATCAAGCTTTGATCAAGAATTAAAACAAGTTCTAGAGAGATATGAAATGAAGCAGATACACACAAAAATGAAAGAATTCAGGCCCAAATATCCTTCCAACAAGGTTTAGCATCTCAATTAAACCATCTCGAGGTTTTAAAAACGTAAAGTGCTACTTTTCAGTGTACCCTCATTTACTTTGTGTTGAAAACATTGAAAATGAAATTAGCCAAAACCGACTATCATTTAAAGAATGGAAGGTATTTTCAAAAACACTGGGATCGCTTTGAAACTTATATAATTTTTTAGAAACAAGAGGGACAAGAATCTAATTAGGGAGAATGGCTGAATCGAGGCAATTTAAAAAAAACAGTTCTGCAAGAGTATGGCGCTGCGGCGAAACCAAGAGTTTATCGCGGTGAACAATTCAGTACACAAACATTGCCGCAGCGAAAAACGACAAAAACTTTTGGAACAACATATTTGCCTCAATCACCAAGTTTAAATTTTGAACATTATGCACAATTGACTAGCACAAACATTTAAATGGCCGAAAATGATGCTCATGCATAACAAGAATGGCAAATTAACACAAACTTCCCCACACTTAAACATCAAATTGTCCTCAATGATGAAATAATCATAACACAATTACACTGGGAACATCTGGGGCAAGAAGAGACAAAAAGGACTTTTATTGGAATGTAAAGCTACTGATGAAATTAAAAACACAACTATCTTCCAACTAGGATGGTTTCTCCCCCACACTTGTTTAGTAAAGTAATACATCAAAACATTGCATAACTAGTCAAAGACTTAAAGTAAATAAACAAGTGAAGGAGAGAAGGAACCTGGAATTCATGGTGGTTTTTGATTCTTATGGTAGAGCTTTAATAGGTGGCCATTCACTTTGAGTTGGGTTTCAGTTTCTTCATGTAGAAGCTCGAGCATACGAAATTTGTGCACTTTAGTAACCAAATACGGTCCATCCCAACGAGTATTGAATTTTCCATGTTTAAAGGTGAAATGAGCCTTAAATAACAAGACTTTGTCCCCTTCCTTGAAGCTCTTCCTTTGAAGAATCTTATCATGCATAAACCTTGTCTTCTCTTTGTAGAGGCGAGAATGTTCATATACCTCTAGCCTTAACTCCTCTAGTTCTTGCAGTTGCAGCTTCCTCTCCATATCGGAAGATTCCAAGTCCATGTTGCATTACTTAACTGCCCAATAAGCTTTATGCTCCAACTCCACGGGCAAATGGCAAGCTTTTTTGGAGATTAAGTAGTAAGGGGACATGGCTATTGGGGATTTGTAGGCAGTGCAATAGGCCCATAGTGCTTCTTTGAGGCGTAGGCTCCAATCTTTCTTTGATGGCTTTACCATTTTCTCTACGATGTGCTTCACCTCTCTATTCGAAACTTCAGCTTAACCATTGGTTTGTGGATGGTAGGTGGTGGAGACTTTGTGAGTGACTCCAAATTTGGAAAATAAGTTACCAATGACTCTATTATAAAAATGTGTCCCTCTATCACTAACTACAGCTTTAGGAATCCCAAATCGATAAAAAATGTTGGACTTAAGGAATTTGGATACTGCTTGCGCATCATCTTTTCTAGTAGGAATAGCCTCTATCCATTTGGATACATAGTCAATAGCTAAGAGGATATACACATGGCCAAAAGATGAGGGAAAGGGGCCCATGAAATCAATTCCCCATACATCAAATATTTCGCAAAATAAAAGAGGTTGCTGTGGCATTTCATGTCGTTTTCCTAACCTTCCAAAACGTTGACATTTGTCGCATGATCAACAAAAGTTAAATGAATCCTTAAAAAGGGTAGGCCAATAAAAACCAGAATCTAGAAGTTTCCTAGATGTTCTCCTCGCACTGAAATGCCCACCACAAACCATTGAATGACACGCTAAAATTATAGCATCAAATTCCTCATTAGGCACACATTTTTGGATTACCTGGTCACTGCACAGTCTCCATAGATGAGGGGCATTCCAGATGTAATGCCGAGCTTCGCTTTAGAGCTTTTGAGCCTGCATCCGAGACATGAAAAGAGGAGTTAGTCCAATCATGAGATAATTGACAATATGTGCATGCCAGGGTTCTTTGAAAACTGAAGCACATAAAACTGAATCAGGAAAAGAATCGCAAGTCAGTTCAGAAGAGTCCACTCCCTATGTATCGTCTGGTAACCTGCTCAAATGGTCAGCTACGAGGTTTGCCACTCCAGCTCGATCCTTTATCTCAATATCAAATTCTTGGAGAAGCAATGCCCACCGTATCAATCGAGGCTTCGACTATGGTTTCTTGAGGAGATAGTGAACAACTGCATGATCAGTAAAAATGATTACATGTGAGTTTAATAGATATTGTCTGAATTTTTCTAAAGCAAAAAATACTGCAAACAGCTCTTTCTCAGTTGTTGTATAGTTAATTTGAGCTGGATCCAGTGTTTTCAAGGCATATACGATAACTCTTGCTAGTTTCTCCTCCCGTTAACACAACATAGCCCCTATAGCACAATTGGAAGCATCACATGAAAGCTCAGGTAAGTTCCAATCAAGAGCAACTAAAATGGGTGGGGAAATGAGTTTTAATTTCAATGTGTCAAAGGCATTTATGCAAGAATCATCAAACTCAAATTTTTCATCTTTTTGTAAAAACTTGGAAAGAGGTAATGCAATTTTGCTGAAATCTTTTACGAACCACTTATAAAATCCTGCATGACCTAAAAATGATATGATATCTCGAACACAGGCAGGATAAGGCAAAGAAGATATAACCTTAATTTTAGCTTTATCAACTTCAATCCCCTTGCTAGAAATTAAATGACCTAGCACTATACCTTCGTTGACCATGAAATGACATTTTTCAAAGTTCAAAATCAAGTTCTTCTCAATGCATCTTTTTAAAACTTTTGCAAGACTGAATAGACAAGCATCAAAAGAATCACCATAAACTATGAAATCATCCATAAAGACTTCCATGCATTCTTCTAAAAATTCACATAAAACATCCATCACACAACATTGAAAAGTTCCTGAGGCATTACATAAACCAAAAGGCATCCTTCGATATGAAAAGGTGCCAAAAGGACATGTAAAGGTGGTTTATCTTGGTCCTCTGGTGTAATAGGTACTTGAAAGTACCCAGAGAAACCATCTAAAAAATTGTAATGTGATTTGCCCGCGAGCCTTTCAAGCATCTAGTCAATAAAAGGAAGGGGGAAATGGTCTTTTCGTGTGGCATCATTTAATCATCTATAATCTATACACACACACCACGAATTCTACACTCTGGTAGGAATAAGCTCATCCCTATCATTTTTGACCACTGTGATCCCACTCTTTTTCGGCACTATATGTATTAGACTAACCCACTTACTATCAGAAATGAGATATATTATCCCAACACTCAACAATTTAGTGATTTCTTTCTTAACCATGTCTAAGATCAGTGGGTGATCGCGGCTCGTCGTTCGATCTAGGATCGATCCTTAGAAATCGGTCAAAAATAATAAAAACCAAGGTTTGCAGTACAATTGCAGCCTTGGGTCGTCTCTCTTCTTGGAACCGACGAAAAAGGTTTAAAGCTAGCCTAAAGTCAAAAACATGCAATTAAAGCTGAATACAAGGGGGGTTTTTGCGTATTGATCAAAATTGAGTAAAATAACTAAATTAAAGAAAATTGTAAGAAAGTATATTTTTGGATTTTGGGAATTTTGAAATCAAACTAAGTTCAAACGATAATCAAATTGGATAAATTCCTCTTGAAAA
>JANKOD010000005.1:21589403-21599877 GCA_026284645.1 Erythroxylum acuminatum | reverse complement strand
ATTAACTAAAATATTGTAATTAATTAATTACAATATAATTATTTTTATTTCTCAATATTTTTTACAAATTAATTTTTATTTCTCTTAACCAACAATCATAATTATAATTATAATATCCATTCTCATTCCTCACTATATTCATTCTTATTCATATTACCAACCGCCTCATAAATCCTATTAGTCCTATCGGTGAAAATCGTATCATTGTTGAAGATTAAAATCAAGCAACCATTATTGTAGCCAACTACGATTTTTAACAAGTAATAATTAAATAATTAAAGCTAAGTAACCTTTTCAAAGTTTCAAGACCACTATAATAAGACCATATTGTATGAAAGAATTATGCTCTTAAATTTTTAAGGATACAAAATGTTATTAGGAGTTCACTTAAGTCTATCAATAGTACAACCTTATGGGTACATAATTATTTTTGTTGAACAATAAAATACTAATATTTTGTCTTCACAAATTGATCATCAAAGTAAATAGTGTTTCTATTTGTTAAGGATAATCTTAGACCTTTTTGAAATTTTTTGTGTCAAACTTCTGAATTTTTATTTAAAATTCAAATCTTTTTAAGATGTAATTTATTCATTTAAATTATATAATTTTTTAAAGAAGATGAGATGTAAGTTAAACATTTTGAATTAATAATTAGTTACGTCTTAAAAGCCATAGAATTTAATTGAAAAAATTAAAGAGTTTGAGGTACTTATTTTAAAAAAATTGAGAAAGGATTAACAAGAATGATTTGTTAACCTTTTTCTTTAACGAGTTAAACAAGGCCGTTGTTTCATTTTTAAGTGTCCAATCTGAATACACTAAAACTGCATGGTATATATACCTACTGATGGCAGCAGCCACACAAGGTTATCGTGATATGATAATTTAGGCAGGTTTCCATGCACAAACACATGAAACATAAATATCGCTTCCACATGTAAGCTAACCAACCGTCAACAACTTCACACACAACTCCCCACTTGCTCGCTCTTTACCGAAGTTGCACATCCCTTGTAACCATAGGCCACATGTAGTCCGGGTCCCTAAAGTAATAATTACATTTGGAAGCTAGAAATTGGGTACTGTTTCTTTTGTTCCTTCATTATTAAGGTACGATGGGTTCCGGAAGGTGTTGGCTAGGTTTGTGAGCACGGGACTATTTCTCTCGTATATATCTTCTCCTCACTCTTAGTCACTCGTAACTTGCCATCCAAATAAACATAATTGCCCCAACTCCTTACCTATCCGCTCCTGTTCCATCCATGGTGTGCTTCTGCTTCTTGGTGGATCAAACCAGGAAGGTTAGGAGATGCAAGCCAGTCGCCGGATCTTGCACACGCTGCGGCGCTGGAGCTAGTGTCGCCGACATGAGGACATCGACAAGATTTTGCTACGTCCCATTTTATTGGAAATCTTGGAAAGCTATTGTCTGCACTTTCTGTGGAGCTATTCTGAAGTCCTACAGATGAGTGATTTACATAGTCCACCGTCAAATCTAAGATAAGCTGATGAAGGGTTACTGTGAGTTACTGGAATAAGTTGGAATTCTCTGTCGCTTCTGTCCCGTCTTTTGTATATATGTGTATAGATTCATCTACGGTGTGTAGATAAAAATTATAGTTTAACAAAAATGCTTTTGATAGTTGAATGAAAGATGGAAGATGATCTTCCAACTTTCCTGTAACCTAAATTGTTGCTTTGTCTGCGAGATGAGCGGTGATCAAAGCAAAGTTTTCTAATCCATGAAGTCCTTGATATGATTCAGTTAAGAGCATCTTGTTGATTGATGGGTGAAGGAAGACCAATATGTATGGTTGAGAGTGAAGAAATCATGAGTTAGGCATTAGACACATGTAAAATGGAGTCTGGCATACCTATAGCTTGCTAGCTGGTTTTGCATTGCACACAAAGTTTGCCTTTTTGCTATTCCTTTCTATTCAAAATAAATGTCGTTTTAGAGGGATTTTAATTATTAAAAATAAGTGTCGTTTGTAACTTTTTATGCACATTTATGATTTTACTTCCAAAATTACTCTTTAATTTCTCTCACATCTTAATTACACAGATTATATTTTCAAGACACTTTAACATGTAATTAATAAGGGTATATCAGATATTTTATTAACTTTCTTAATAAACGTGTATTTCTCTAAAACGACTCTTATTATGAATCGGAGGGAGTGCTTTTTTGTGCCAAATAAATAAATAATCTTTTACTTTTAATTGTGAAATTAAAATCACTCAAATCAAATCTCAAGGGCCTTGGCCTAATTCTGAAACGCAAGGCTGAGCCATTTAACTCCCAATGAAAGAATGGTTACCCTGGAAAACAGCGAGTTGTATTTAAAGAATTGACTTCTCAGCTTTCCCTCTCTACTATTTTCTTCTCCATTTCTCTTACTCTCTGTCTCTCTCCGTGCATCATTTGTCCAAGACATTGCTTGGGTTCCGACATAAGTTTCCTTTCATCTTTGCCTTAACATATTGTCCGTAAGTCAATTTCATTCCCATCTTCTTCATCTAATTGTATGATTTCTTAAACTTTGATCTTGGCTTTTGTTGATTGTTTGTGCTATTGTTTTTGATCCCTCATTCTATCTAGATCTAGTAACGAACTGCGTAATCTGTTGTTATTTTCTTCTCCTCACATGCTCGGATCCGAAAGTTTTCTCTTGCGTAGATCTTCGTCTTGTGATGCTCAATTCTGCGAATCATTTCGTGGCGGTTGATTATTTTTTATGTATCCGATTAGATCGATACATGTTTTGTTTTTAGATCATATAACTGCGGGACGAAGTGAAAATCAAGCCTTTAAAGCTAAAGTAACCTCATTTTATTTTACCCGATAACTTTAATCATATTGCAATCTCTCTTTCTTCTTTCTGAGAATTCGACATTTCTAATGGGATAGTTTGCGTCTTAATCTAAATGCGTAATTTAGATTTTCTGGATAACTATGAAAACTAGCATTTTTCCAGTTTTTCTCATGTGCTTATTTATATGAGCTCAACTGTGTTTGTGAAACTTGTGTGCTCTGAATATTCAGATCTGACTTATTTCTCTTCAAAAACATTATATAGGTTGTTTAGACATGGCGACCTATACCCCAAAGAACATCCTCATCACAGGCGCTGCTGGGTTCATTGCATCACATGTTTGCAATCGACTCATACGTAACTACCCAGACTATAAAATCGTTGTGCTTGACAAGCTTGACTACTGCTCGAACCTGAAAAATCTTCTTCCATCAAGATCATCTGCAAACCTTAAGTTCGTCAAGGGGGACATTGGTAGTGCTGACCTTGTCAACTATCTTCTTATCACTGAGTCAATTGACACAATCATGCACTTTGCTGCTCAGACGCATGTGGACAACTCCTTTGGTAACAGCTTTGAGTTTACCAAGAACAATATCTATGGCACTCATGTTCTCCTGGAAGCCTGCAAGGTTACTGGCCAGATCAGGAGGTTCATCCATGTGAGCACGGATGAAGTCTATGGAGAGACAGATGAGGATGCTGTGGTAGGAAACCATGAAGCTTCTCAACTCCTGCCAACGAACCCTTATTCTGCCACAAAAGCTGGGGCTGAGATGCTCGTTATGGCTTATGGCAGGTCATATGGCTTACCTGTGATTACTACCCGTGGAAACAATGTTTATGGCCCAAATCAATTTCCTGAGAAATTGATTCCGAAGTTTATCCTCTTGGCCATGAAAGGACAACCTCTTCCAATCCATGGGGATGGTTCTAATGTCAGGAGTTACTTGTATTGTGAGGATGTTGCTGAAGCTTTTGAAGTCATCCTTCACAAAGGAGAAGTGGGCCATGTTTACAATATTGGGACCAAGAAGGAAAGGAGAGTGATTGATGTGGCAAAAGATATCTGCAAACTTTTCTCCGTGGACTCGGATACAAGCATTAAATTTGTAGAGAATAGACCATTTAACGACCAGAGGTACTTCCTTGATGATCAAAAGCTGAATAACTTAGGCTGGTCGGAGAGAACTGTTTGGGAGGAGGGGTTGAGGAAGACTATAGAATGGTATACTCAAAATCCTGAATGGTGGGGTGACGTCTCAGGAGCCCTGCTTCCACATCCAAGAATGTTGATGATGCCTGGTGGTAGGCACTTCGATGGGTCTGAAGAGAACAAGTCTGCATCTCTTGCTGCAAGTAATTCTAATCAGACCAGAATGGTGGTTCCATCACCAAAAGTTAGTAGTGGTGGCTCTCCTCGGAAATCTTCTCTCAAGTTCTTGATTTACGGCAGGACAGGGTGGTTAGGTGGGTTACTTGGGAAGTTGTGTGAGAAACAAGGTATTTCCTTCGAATATGGTAGGGGGCGATTGGAAGATCGATCATCACTTTTGGCAGACATTCAGAGTGTAAAGCCAACCCATGTTTTTAATGCAGCTGGTGTGACTGGTAGACCCAATGTTGATTGGTGTGAGTCCCACAAGACAGAAACTATTCGAACTAATGTTGCTGGAACCTTGACATTAGCAGATGTATGCAGAGATCATAACCTGCTGATGATGAACTTTGCTACAGGATGCATATTTGAGTATGATGCCAAACATCCGGAAGGCTCTGGCATTGGGTTCACCGAGGAAGACAAGCCCAATTTCACTGGTTCTTTCTATTCAAAGACCAAGGCCATGGTACTTTATAATTATGGAATTGTTTTTTTACATTTTTCTTTAATAATTTAAACCTGTGATATTGACCTGGAATTGCATTTCTTTGAATTTTAATCAGGTGGAAGAACTGCTAGAAGAATATGACAATGCATGCACCTTGAGAGTTAGGATGCCAATATCATCAGATCTAGAGAATCCCCGCAACTTCATTACTAAGATTTCCCGATACAGCAAAGTTGTTAATATACCTAATAGCATGACTGTCTTGGATGAACTTCTACCTATTTCAATTGAGATGGCAAAGCGGAACTTGAGAGGAGTATGGAATTTCACAAATCCAGGTGTGGTGAGCCACAATGAAATTTTGGAGATGTACAAGGAGTACATTGACCCCAACTTTACATGGGTTAACTTTACATTAGAGGAGCAAGCTAAGGTGATAGTTGCCCCGAGAAGCAACAATGAGATGGATGCTTCGAAGTTGAAGAAAGAGTTCCCTGAGTTGCTATCAATTAAAGAGTCCCTGATCAAGTACGTTTTTGTGCCGAACAAAAGAACCTGAGCCAAAAGAAGCTGTTGGAGGCACTATTCTGCATGGGATGATCACACATACTAGCATGTTACTGTTTTGTCTGTACCAGTTTATTATTAGTGTGGTCAAATTGTTCTGTACTAGGAAGTCTTAGTTTTAGTTTTGTTAGTCATGCATTTGTTACATTACGAGTTGCTGTCCGCTTACTTATGAGCTCTTAGTAGGCTTACACATGCGGTCATCTGCAAGCTTGCAGCTAACTCTTACACTGTTGTTATTGGATAAGTATTGGTTCAAGAAGAGAAGTCTACAGATTTATTCTTTTAGCAAGTCTATGTAAATGTAATTCTTGGTTTCAGTCTGTTAACAGTATTTCCGGAGAGAAACGGCAAGCTGCATTTTCATCCAGTCTTAGCGTAGGGACCTATGCAGTAAATTTAACCTTAGTAAATTTTGTTTTTTATTGAGACTACCGATATCAATTATATGGTAAATTGAATTTCATGAATAGTTTAATCCATTTTTTTAATTCTATTTGAGTAGAGTAAGCTTCTAACCCACTTATTTCGTTGTAATTCCTAGTCGTACGGTAGAAAATAACGAATGAAGGTGCTGATTTATGGCTTTTGATATCTGTACAGAATCATTCCATCCAACTAAACTTCACAATTTTAGAATTTTATAAGCAACTAATTCTTTTCTCAATATACATTGATGTGCATAGGATTTGATTAGCTTCTAAAGAAACAAATCAAGCATATAAGAATTCTGTGCTGGGATGACAGTGAGATTAAACTAGTCGAGATGCTGAAAAGCTGCTGAGAATCCTGTGTTTGGTGGAGAAGCACTAGCACGTTTGAAAGGCTGCTAAGAATCCTGTGTTTGGTGGAAAACCATGAGCACGTTTGAAACGGAGCTGAAAAGCTGTTGAGAGTCCTGTGTTTGGTCGAAAAGCAGGAGCACGTTCAAAGGGCAGCCGAAGACCGGCGGAACGTTAGTTGATGAACTCGTACAGTTCTTGGTTCATATAATATTATTATCGGAATTTATACAGATCATGGTTAATATTTAGTAAATTACCTACGTAGTCGTACACTAACAAAATGATTTAGGATATGTAGGTAGAGATGATCACCATATAATTGGATCCTTCAATTCTAAAGGACGGTGAGAGTATATCCTTATTGGACTAAATTTAAGTTATTAAATTAAAAATAGAAATTATATTAATAAATTTGAAAGTAGATCCCATGCGAACAGCATGACTTGTGATTTTGAAAAGGTTTAAGAAGGTTGTGAACTTCATACTTTTTTTAAAAAAATGGAAAATGGAATGTAATTAATAAATGAAAGTATTACAGACAAGACATAGTGTTTAGGGGATACCCTTACTCAGGTTACAAAACCTTCTTACATACGCTTACAAGAAACAGAAACAAGTGAAGAGAAGAGTTAAATTAGACATAGAGAAGACAACAAATTCGAGCTGGCCAGTATTTTTCAACTGTACCAACTACCTAATCGCATGGATAAGAGCTGATACGAGAGATTCCACTAAAGAGGTTTTGTTTTCAAATTTGTTGGAGTTCCTTTCTTTCCAGATGATGTACACACAATCAGGTACGAAGCTACAATGGAGGCAAGTGGGTGGAAAGTTTCATGCAAAAAAATTATTATTTTAAGTTTTGCCCCCATTAAAAAAATATTCCTATTAAAATTTTGTCCCCATTAAAAATAATTTTTTTAATTAAAATTTTGCTCCCACTCAAAAAAATTTATAGATCCGCCCCTGCACACAATATCCCAAAGCAAGTGTGAATATCAGGTTGTCAGATTTTGAGATAACAACCTAGTTTGAAAGCCATTGTGTGATATTTGTGAGGACGTTTCCTGGAGCAGGCCGTAGGCATTTCATTGTAACAAATTCCCATATGCTATTGGTGAAAGGGCACATGAAAAATAAGTGGTCTCTTAATTCCTCCTATACCTAACATATAGGACATGTTCTATCAACTTGTAGGTATGGAATTTTGTTAATGGTGTTAAGTTTGTTTTTGATGGTGAGTTTGTTTAAGACCTTACTCCAAACGATCTTATGCCAATCAACCTTAAAGCATCTTCGACTTAGCAAGTCCTTGATGAGTTTATTACATAGTTTGTGTTCAGGTTGGTCTTTCTAGTAGATTTGGAATAGATGGATTAAGAGGGTATGTGGGTTGTAAGTTTCTCAATATGTTAAGGAACTACCAGGAATTGCCATTGATCAATGAACTTATTTTAGTGAGAAGTGGTAGGATTAATGAAGTTCCTGAGGTGTACAAATAGCGAAGAAGTTGACCTTGGCATAAGCAATTGTCAAACTAAAACGAGATTAGCTTTCTATTCGCAATTCTACAAGAAACATCATCTTGGATCACATCCCTCAAATTTAGTAATTGGTTCAGGAAATGAGAATTTGAGGTGTTTTTATTGATTTCCTATATACATATGCCTTTGAGGAAGTATAAGTGTAACCATCTTATCCATAGTGAGTTTTTATCTACTAATATCCACCATAATCTTTTGAGGATCAATGCGTGATTGGTTGTCTTAATTGAAGAGATGCTAAGTCCTCCTCCTTTTTTTAGGGAAGTTTAAATCAGACCATTTGACTTTAGTTGCCCCTTTTGCACCATTTGGATGACTCCATAGAAAATCTTTGAACATCCTTTCAATTGATTCGATGATGTTTTGAGATAGAAAAATATGAGAACTTAAATATGTGTGAAGTGAGTTGAGGATTGATTTGATAAGTTGCAACTTACCCATATAAGACGGGAACTTGTTCACCCAAGACTTGATTCTCTTCTTAATTTTTGTGATGAGGGGTATGCAGTTCATGAAGATGAGTCTTTTGGTGGAAAGTAGTAGCCCCAAATATAAGAGTGGAGGATATTTAGAGTGCATTCCAATGTATAGGCGCCTTTAGAGATTAAAAAGTGACTTTTGCTTAGATTGAGGTGCAATCTAGAAAATCTTTTGAAAGTGTCAAGAGCCTTCATGAATGTCTGAATTGAATCCATTTTGGCCTTGCAAAACAAGAGGAAATCATCTACAAAACAAAGGTTAGTAAACCAATCTTCTTACATTTTGAATGATACTTGAAGTTGGTGTTGAGTTCCACTTCTTGCTTGATGATTAAATTGAGAGTCTCCATGCATTCTTAGTTTCTTCCTCAAATTAACTCTACAATCAAAGGTCAACATACATTACAAAATTTAATTTCATCCAATACAATTCACCAGTAATTCAAGAACTAACAATTCAACATACACAATTACAGATATGCATATTATATAACTCATTTTGTATGATTACACCATTCAGCCATAAAGAAATACACTCGCAACTATAAGTTTACAAGCTATTTTATGTAATCACATAATTCAAGTATAGATTAATCTATTTTGGGTGCTTATACAATTCAATTTGTAATGCTTATCATTATTTTGTTTTCTTAACTAATTTTAGTCAACATTGTTTTTAACAATATTTTATTCACCAATTTTAATCAATATTCTTTGTTTCCTACTCAAACTAACTCCACAATCAAGAGTCAACATACACAATACACTACACAATTCAATTTCATTTAACACAATTTACCAAGGACTAACTGTTAGGAACCCTATACCTAGGCCTCTATTAGTATAAACTAGGAAGGCTAAAAGGAGGTTAATGAGAGAAGAGTGACCAAATAGCAATGAATAGGGGGCTAATTAGCAAATAAAGATAACTAAAGCTATTAAGTCTGTGGGGGTAGGGAGAAGAAGGGATTATCGTGTATTTTTCCTTTTGGAAGCTATTATCTAGGATTGAGGCTTTGCAATTGTTAGTGGGGGGAGAACCCTTGGAGTCTCCATTGTTATCTTTTCCTTTTGCTACTACCATTCAATATATTGTTGTTCTCTTTTCCTACTATTGTTGGTGTGCCCTGTTATTGCTTTGCTATTGTGTTCTACTGCTATGTTCTATTTTCTATATGGGTTGTTAAGAGCTAGGGTCTAACATTGGTTTGACATGTTAGATCGTTGGGGGGTGAGTGTTGAGGGAAGAGTGGGTTCGTTGAGGGAAGAGTGGGTGCGTTGGAGTAGAGTTAGTAGCAAACCAACGAGGAGTTATTAGCCATCTCAAAAGCCTTGAAAAACCTAACCAAGGTAGTACAGGACATACGGGATGGAGGAAGACATGCTAGAAGGGGGAAAGAACATCGAGAGGTAGAGGTTTCTAGCAAACCCACACTAAACCCATCTTCAAAAACCAAGTCACGCAACTAGGCCCTGGGTCACTACTCAGAACCTCTGATTTTGACTGAGTCAGAGCGCTGCCAGACACCAACAATGTCATAGGAGCTATCTGAGACTAAACTGGATGTTTTTAAGAAACAAACTCGAAGGATAGACTTTCCCACTTTTGATGGGTCTGACCCATATGGTTGGGTGATCCGGGTAAAGATGTTTTTCTCTATCAAGGGAAGCCCGGAGTGTGTGAAGCTTGCATTAGCTTAGATATGCTTTGAAGGAGGTACCATTGATTGGTTTTCCCCATCTTAAATCTCCTGTTCAAGGATTAACTGGGGAAAAATTAAAAGAAGAGTTGATTTCTGGATACAGTAGCGACAAACACATCAATCTATACAAATAACTCTTGTTATTACAACAAAATGGAACATTAGAAAAATATATAACAAAGGTTAAGATGTTGGTATCACAAATTTCCCATATTACGAAAAAAATAGTACATGGGATACTTTATAGGGGGACTTACGAGATGAGATAAGAAGAAGGGTGAAGACACACTAGCCCAACAGTCGCATGAGCCTTATTGAAGTGGCCAAAGATATGGAAGAGGGGTTATTAGGGGAAGGGCTGCTAAATTATCAAAAACTCTCCTCCAATACAACTAATGACAAGAGATTTTCTGGGGTGAGTAGAGTTATTATCCCAACAACTACTCGGTTTCCTTCTAGTGCTGTTTGGGGTAACAACAAAGAGGAAAAATAGAATATGGGTGGAGTGACAGAATTCTATGGGTCTATTAGAGTAAGGAGCAATAGTGTGGGGAGTAGTAGTAAGTGTGGACATAAGGCAAGTAGTGGGAATAGCCCCAGGGGTATTATCAACTTGACTTACTGATTGAGCCAAGTTTACATTATAGATTGGCTGCATTTTCATATCTTTTTATGCACTTGTTGATTCCTAATTGATGACTTTTGTGTTTAAATTAGTTCCTTATGTCGAGCTCACGTTATTTGCAAT
>JANKOD010000005.1:21551154-21573417 GCA_026284645.1 Erythroxylum acuminatum | reverse complement strand
CGTTGTCTCTTTGGTGGCATATTTCTACCTGAAATTCATTGTTTATTGAATTTTCTAGAAATATAAGAATTTGAATTCAATATTTTACACAATATATTCAAAAGAAAATAAGGCGATTTGTTGAATATCATATTCAAGTACAAGCTTTGAATTAGAAGGTTAACAATTGTTACAGTCATAGAACAAGAACAAGAACATCCCACACTCAATAAGACGTAGCTTAACCCCTAACTAGTAGGGAGGTTGTTTGACAAATTCTTAAAGATACAACAATAAATTAACTTTAATGCTGAGTCCAGTTTACAAACATCGATAAATGACAATGATATAATTATTTCCTTGGATTTTAAGTGACATGAGAGTCTATAAAGGTAAATGAGTCCCCAATGTCTAGATTCTCGAGAAGGGTCCTGATATGTTTGAACGCACCAATTAAAACAGTCATAGTTCTTCCCTCAAGTGTAGGGTTTTTAACACATTCTTGCAACAACTTTTCCGCTATAGCTAAACTAGTAGAGGATACAATGAATGAGTCGCCAGATTTAGTATGGAAGACAAACTCTCCAGATGAACTGCCCGTACAAAACATTTTTCTTAAAACACAATCAATATAGAACTTAGATATTGTCAAATTAGAAAACCGTTAAACGAACCAATTTTGGAGCGACAAGCATACGTGAATGTCCAAATGAGGTCTGTGGAATTGACAAAATTTTCAAAACATCCGATTTCCCTAATCCTTTATGTACCATTGTGACATCGCTCCCGTCTCCATGGGCATACATGTCACCTTCGAGATTCAAGGAAGCTTAAAACAACGTGTAGTATATGCCATCAAATCTGAATATATATAATAGTTTCATTAAAGGAAATGAGATGTACATAATAAGGAAAGTGACGTTGTTCAGATGATACTAACTCTTTGAAGCAGAAGATCGGTCATGGAAGGCAAAAGATCATTAGTGTATGAAGTGGATGTGGAAAACGTTGGAATGATTTTCCATTGCATGAAATAATCATTTACATCAGTTATATACATGCTTTCAGCCAGTAAAAACAAAGAACATATTCTAGAAAAAAGTAAATACAGCTGTCCAAATAATGAACTTGAAACTAATTCCATTAACTATACAATTAAGCTAAATGACCAATTTATTTCAGCTAACAGCCCCCCTCAAGCTGGTGAATGGATGTTGAGCATTCCCAGCTTGCGAAGATTGTCTCGAAAAGGTTGAGCAGCCAGAGATTTGGTGAAGAGATCAGCGAATTGAGCAGCGGAAGAACAGGGCAACAAATGGACGATCCCTTGTTGAACTTTTTCTCGAACAATATGGCAGTCTATCTCAATGTGTTTGGTGCGTTCATGAAAAGTTGGATTGGAAGCAATCTGGATTGTGGAATTGTTATCACAAAATAATGGTGTTGCACACTGAACAGGGGCATGAAGGTCTGTGAGCAGATAATGTAGCCATTGAATTTCACAAACAGTCGATGCCAAAGCTCTATATTCTGCTTCAGATGATGATCGAGAGACAGTAGGTTGCTTTTCTGCTTTCCAGCTAATGAGAGAGTTGCCGAGGAAGATGCAATAGCCAGTGACCGATCGTCTCGTGTCAGGACACCCTGCCCAATCAGAGTCACTAAAGGCTCGAAGATGAAGCGAAGAAGAGGCGGGATAGAATAAACCAGAGCCTGGACAACCTTTTAAATATCTAAGAACACGATGTGCTGCTTGCAGATGTTGTGTAGTGGGTGTATCCATGTATTGGCTTAACTGTTGCACAACATAAGAAAGATCTGGCCTAGTTGATGTTAAGTAGATGAGTTTACCAACAAGGTGCCTGTAAGCAATGTTGTCAGGGAGATGCTCACCATCAGTGGAAGTCAATTTATAGGTTGATTTAACTGCTATGGGTGTCTTTGCGGGTTTGCAATCCAAGAAGCCTGAATCCTTTAAGATCTCCAAAGCATATTTCCTTTGAGAAAGATGAATACCAGTGGTACTTCGAGCAACTTCGAGACCAAGGAAATATTTAAGACTACCAAGATCTTTAATTTTGAATTCTTGATCAAGAAAGGATTTAACGTTGGAGAGTTCAGCTGAGGAATTACCTGTTAAGATAATATCATCTACATAGACAAGTAACACAGTAAACTCATTAGCAGCTTGCTTGACAAACATGGAGTAATCTGCAGTTGATTGAGTGTAGCCAAGAGAGAGCAAAGCAGTAGTAAGTTTGGAAAACCATTGCCGGCTTGCCTGTTTTAGTCCATAAAGAGATTTCTGAAGTTTGCAAACCTTGGATGAATCAAGGTGTTCGAAGCCAGGAGGAAATAGCATGTATACCTCTTCATGTAAGTCTCCATGAAGAAAAGCGTTATTAACATCTAGCTGTTGTAAATACCATTGATTGCTGGCAGCCAAAGCAAGAAGAAGTTGAACTGTTGTCATCTTTGCAACTGGAGAAAAGGTGTCAAAATAATCAACCCCTTTAGTTTGTGTAAAACCCTTGGCAACTAATCGAGCCTTATATCGCTCAATTGATCCATTTGCTCGATGTTTCACTCGAAAAACCCACTTACACCCAATTGGTGTCTTGCCAGGTGGTAAATCACTTATGATCCAAGTGTTATTCTGCTCAAGAGCATTAATCTCATCCTGCATTGCCTCAGTCCAGTGTGGGTATTTACTGGCTTGCTTAAAGGTTTTCGGTTCAATGGATGCAGTAATGGCTAATGTATAGTGTAAGTGTGATGGTGAAAGATGTTGATATGACATTACAGTAGCTAAGGAATGATGTGTACCTGGATGATTGGCAGCAACTATGGTATTGTAGCACTGATAATCCTGTAAATAAGTGGGTGTTCGACGGTGTCTTTGAGGGCGAGAGGAAGTGGTAGATGGTTGGTGATGTATTGGTGGTGGTGGTTGGTTTAAAGGTGGTGGTATAGGAGAATCATCATAGGTTGTGTTAGGTTCAAGTAACCTGACTGGGGAAGTGGGATCATAAGAAGTTTGGTGAAGAAAAGGAAAGATGGTTTCATGAAAAGTGACATTGCGAGAAACAAAGATGGCACGTGTTTTTGTATCGAGTAAGATGTATCCTTTAACATGAGGTTGATAACCAAGAAAAACACATTGTCGTGCCCTGGAATCAAATTTGTGTCGATGGGCAGTTAAAGTAGATGCAAAACTGAGACAACCAAAGACCTTGAGCATGGAAAAATCAGGTTTGGTGTTATGAAATTTTTCATATGGGGTGAGGTTTGTAAGTAAGGGAGTTGGGGTTCGATTGATAAGATAAATAGCATGAAGAACAGCATATCCCCAGAAAAGTTGAGGTAAATGGGAATGAAAAAGAAGCGCACGAGCAACGTTTAAAATATGTTGATGCTTACGCTCAACTAAGCCATTTTGCTGAGGGGTTTCTGTACAAGATGTTTGATGAATAGTGCCATGAGAGGAATAAAAAGAGGGCATATTAAATTCACTTCCATTATCAGATCGGATGATTTTGATTGAATGAGCATATTGTGTTTTAGCCAAAGAAAAAAAATTTTGAAGATGAGTTCGAACTTCAGATTTGTTTTTGAGTAATATGATCCATGTAAACCGAGAAAAATCATCCACAATTGTAAGAAAATATCGATGACCATGTAAAGAGACAACAGTGTTGGGTCCCCAAATATCAACATGAATAAGATCAAAAATAGCCTTGGATTGAGACTGGCTTACAGGAAAAGAAAGTTTCTTGTGTTTAGCAAAATGACAAGTCTTACAAGCAGAATTATCATGAAATGAAAGAGAAGGGATATAACCAGCAAGTAGCTTGAGTCTTGAATCTGAAATGTGGCCCAAACGATGATGCCAAATATCAGAAGAAGCAGTGGGAACGGTTAAGGCATTGTGTGGTGGAAAGGCAAAATGTTGAACAGGATTATCCATGGTGTAGAGCCCATGTTGTGCTTTAGCTGTACCAATCATCCTCCAAGATGGTAAGGCCTGTATAACACAGTGAGTTTTGTGAAAGGTAAAACAACAAGGCAGATTGGAGGTGAGTTTGGTAATAGATAAAAGATTAAAAGAGAATTGAGGTATATATAATACATCAGTCAAGCTTAAATGATCATTGAAAATGACAGTTCCAGAAAAATGTGCAACAACTTTAGATCCATTCGGTAAAGTGACAAAAATTGGTTTAATTTGTTTATAAAAGGTAAAAGAGGATAAGGAATGTGTGATGTGATCTGTTGCACCTGTGTCAACTATCCAGTATGAAAATTTAGCAATGGAAAGAGAGGGAAGTGTTTTACCATCAGAGGCAGCAAGGGTGTATGAGGAAGCAGGATCTGTCATGATGTGATTGGTAACATGAGGCATGCATGAGGTTGAAGGCTTATCAGCTACGGTGGTGGAATGGAGCAAGGTAAGCAGTTGATCATATTGCTCTTGAGTGAGAGTAACATCAGAACCAGAAGATGGTTGACCAACAGGCATAGCAGCAACAGATTTAGCATCTTCCATAGAATCAGCAAGTTCATCAGAAACAACATTATGGGCACGAGAAACTGGAGGACGATGCTTAAATCCAGAGGGATAGCCATTCTTCTTGTAACAAGTCTCAATAGTGTGCCTTGGTCGTTATCAAAAAGTACACCAACGTTTATCAACAGTTGATGAAGAAGAATAAGAAGATTGTGATTTCCTGAATGAATCATCAGTGGTTCTAACAGTATTACTAACAAACACTTTAGAAGCACCAAGAGATAATTGCCTTTCCTGTTGAATAACTTTAGAGAATACTTTGTTGATAGAAGGAAGAGGTTCCATCAAAAGTATTTGAGATCTCACAGCAGAGTACGAATCATTTAATCCTTTTAAGAAACGAATCACATGGTCCTGATTATGATAAGTTCTAGCAGTTGTAATAGCACCACAAGTACAAAGTGTATCACATGAACAAGAAGGCAATGGCCGAAATTGCAGCAACTCATCCCAAAGGATTTTAAGTTCAGTAAAATAATTAGTGACAGTTTTATCATCTTGTTTAAAAGCATATATTTCTTCCTGGAGATCAGAAATGCGACAAAGATCACCTTGCGAAAAGCGTTCGCGAAGATCGATCCATATTTCAGAAGCTTTATCAAGCCATAAAACACTATTGAAAATAGAAGGCGTGATTGAATGATTAAGCCAGGAAATGACCATATTGTTGCATCTTTCCCAAGCATGAAACAGAGGATCTGTAATTAGAGGAGCAGGAATAGTTCCATCAACAAACTGGAGCTTATTTTTGGAGAGGAGAGCCATTCTCATAGCTCGAGACCAGTGATGATAGTTCAAACCGGAAAGTGGAGGAGTAACGAGAACCAGGGATGGGTTTTCATTAGGATGAAGATAGTAAGGGCTAGAGACATGACTGGGATCAGTATTGTAAGCCATAGAATCGGCAAAAACAAAAAAAAAATTCAAAGATCTGAGAATGAAATCTCACAGATCGAGAAAACAGAGAATGAGAGCGGAAGAACAACGCTCTGATACCATGTGGAAAACGTTGGAATGATTTTCCATTGCATGAAACAATCATTTACATCAGTTATATACATGCTTTCAGCCAGTAAAAACAAAGAACAGATTCTAGAAAAAAGTAAATACAGCTGTACAAATAACGAACTTAAAACTAATTCTATTAACTATACAATTAAGCTAAATGACCAATTTATTTCAGCTAACAATTTGTTCTTTCTTCTTTCTTTGTCATTCTCCTCTTAGATGCCCCTCTACCTCTGTCTTCTTTTTTGTTCTCTTCAAGATCCTATCACTCTTTCTCCTCTTTATGGCTTCACATTATCTTTATTGCTACTCAATGTTCATTGTTCATTGTTCATTGTTCTTTTACCTTTTATTATTTTCCCACTTTTACCTTCTTATATCATTTTAAGAACTGTTTTTTAATTTGTCTTCTCCTCCATTTATTTTTTTCCTTTTTTATATATAATGTCGTATTCTAAGTTAAGCAACAATAAGACAACCTTGGGATTAGAGACCCCATATGCCATTAGTTTCCCACCTACAACCTCTCATTCATCAACCCTTTTCTAGTAATCTAATTCCCTTAAATGTACCCTTTCCTCTTCCCAAGCCAATCCTAAATTACTGATGTGTGAATAATGATTTTATAGTTTTAAACCGCAAGTACACAATGTAGCTGCAACTAGCATTAGCAATCGATCCTACAAACTTAGAATTACTTGTACTTATCATCTTTCCATTATCTAGTCTAATAAATTGAAGTGATAATAATTAACCAAATTTAAAATAAAAATAAAAAACTAAAATAAATCAACACGATAGACTAACTAGAACAAAGACTAAACTAAGAAACAATAAAATAAAATAGTAGTACCTGGACTTAGAATCCCTCTAAGACTTCTCATGCAATCATGATTTTGCTATTTAATTTAATTTATAGTTTATTAGGCCGTAGAAATTCCTATCTTATATTAATATCTTTGGTCTAGACAATTAACATCTAATTTTTGGTTGATTAATTGAAATCTCTTTCTAGTTAAAACTCCTAAGATTTCATTAATAGATTTGTGAATTCCATTATTAGGTTTGACCCTTAACCTATCTCTAGGTTTGCGTACAACTCCTCTCAATAATGATATATCTATTCATACAAAAGTATTTCTTGATCTCAATTATATAAATCATACTTGAAATAATACGCAAGCAATATTAATTCAAGGATAATTAGAAACACATAATTGAATCTTAATGAAATCTAAGAATAAATTAAGTTAAAATAAAATCACAATACTATCCCAAGGTTCATCTAATCCTAATACCAGTAAAATTTTAGTCCATAATCATAACATTAAGACTAAAGGAAAAAAAAAACTATAATGATATTTTTAATCTTCATGAACTAGTTAGTTGATATCTTATATTTAACATTAAAGGTATAACGTACTAGAGAACAATTTCATGTGATTCTAATTGTCATTTATTTAAATGCATAAGAAGATATTGATGCAGATATTTTGAATAAAAACGTGATTTACGGGTCTTTAGATATTGTTAGAGAATTTAGTGATAATGAGATATAACTTCTTTTAGAAACACAATTTTAATTTATATTATTATTCTAAGTTTTTTTGTTAAATTCAATTTCAGTTTCAATTATTAGATTTATTATACATTAATATATATTGGTGTATTTTTATTTTATTATATTTTTACTTATTCTTATTTTTTTACTTCTGATTTATTATATACCAATTTTATAACTGTTTAATACCAGCTGAATCTTTAAATTTTAAACTTCTCCTCTTATCTGTTTGAAGTCCAGTCTGGTTTTTAAAATATTGGACTTAACTAAATAATCAAAAGTATTCATAATAAAGTGTTTACTTTTTCGGATTAAAAGATTAGGTAATTTTTCAAACACGTCTCTAATATTCATTAGTTATTTCAATAATAAGTGCTTTTATGTTTCTATTTACTTGAGTTATTAAAATATTTGAAAAACAATTTTTTACTTATTTATTTTACTTTACATATTAGATCAAGTTATGTAAATTAAGTTGACATTTATAGAATTGTTGAATTGAATATAATTTAGTACAAGTATTTGAATATCTAAGTTGTAGATTAATCCAGTTGAGAGAATGATGGCTGGCCACATGGGATGAATATCCGCGTGTGTCCAAAATTCATGTCTTCGTAATAGGAACATTCAAGATAAAATTTGGAATACGAACTCTCCTACCCTTTTAAAAGCGTAATATGGATTCTTTTCTTTTTCATTTTTTATATTCATTTTTTTACTGAATTTGTTGTGCGATATTTTTTTTTTTTGGTAATTCAAAAAAAATCAATAAATAATCAAAGATATATACAAGAAGACTAACAGACAAAGCCGCAAAAAGCTCGACCAACGTAGTCTCTGGGCAAATCAAAATAAACTAAGGGACACCGCAGCAAAGGAAGAAGCAACCCGAAACCCAATCAACAGCAACAACAAGAAACCCAAAAAACAGAGCCAAAGAAAGACCAAGCATACAAGGTCCAAGGAGAAAACCTAGCTAAAACAATCCAACCAGTAGCTAGCAGCCTAGGAGAAACTGACATAAAGAAACTGCATATCCATGGCTGCGAAATGGCCAAGATGAATGCTGCCGCTAATGAAGAACGGAGCTGCTCCTCCAAGGGAAGCATGAACAGTCCGAAGAATCCTCGAAAGCAGTAACCTAAGAAAGACTTAGCAAATAACATGTAAAAGAAAGTGGTTAAAGAAATTACCTCCTCTCGATATTTAGGCTGAGAAGTTTCATAACGTGAGAGATTACGCCTGAGAGCATACGCTCCTCAACCAAAGCTTCATTTTTGAAGATTCTGACATTATATTCAGTCCATAGGTGGTAAACCGTTGTTGAGAGCAGAAGAGGGAAGAGAGTGGTGGCAGAAGCTCTGAAACTGGAAACTGTTAAAAACCAAGAAAGAATAGTTGAAAGGGTAGGGAGATTGAACGTGGGCAAGTTAAAATGGGAACGATTGCGGTCCAAGATAGCCTTTCCTATCTTTCTGGAGTGATTCCATAAAGATCATTGTTATTTATGGAACCTCATTTGGTACAAGAATTGTTATTATCTGTCACTAGTCAAAGATGTAAGATGGCCCTTAACTCCTAAAGATGCGCTGCATTCCCTCTGCTGAGACGCATCCACAACTGAAAAGGAAAGTTCCAAAAACGTTCCTCATATTACAGGGAGCATCTGGGTCCCGTTGTTGCAAAATACTGTCTTTTTATGCAAAAACAATTCCATCCAACCGAATTAATCAGAAGAATCAATTGAACAAAGTCTTCCAATACCACAATGCAGCATAGCAGATGAAAACCTTGCAAACTAAAAAATATTGCATTGCAATGAAGATAATCCATGGAGACAAAAGCGTTAGTATGACTTCCAACCAACGAATCTGATACGCGAGAAAAAGTTGACGTGAAATTTGAAAGATACATAAATGGTTAAAAGAAGACCAATCTTTTTACAAGAATGACATCCACCATTAAAACAGACTCTGATTGACATTTTAATCTACGAAAAAAGATCTCTACTACAGGGCTATGCATATAAAAGTTAAAATCCTTAGCTACCTATATCAGATTCTAGTCACAAACCCAGTTGCAGCTTCAAGGAAGACTGAAACTTGCAATTCAAAATGGTGATGCCTTCTTCAGCACCTTCCTTGAGTAGGTACATACAGGCAGCAAGCATGAACCGGGACATGTTTCTATATCTATTTAAGCAGAACCATGTGTCAGTTAAGATTAATCTTATTGGTTAAAGTTGCACTTGATCAAGAACCAGCATCTTGTGAATCTAGAACAACTTGATCTGTCAAAGATGGGCCAGAATCTACTTGACAATCTGCCAGGGAATCACATGGAGCTTCTGTCCTCCTAACATGGCTTGAATCATGATCTCTAACAGGTGGGGTTGTATTTACTTTATCTGTTTTAGGTGCTGCAGAATCAGTTCGTTCTGTTCTTTGAGAATCAACATCCATCTGTGCTGCTGGTTGAAACATTGTTGTCGCATTCTTTTGATCCAGATCAATTTCAGCACTTTCATATTCAGACAGCAGATCCATGAACTCATTGAGCAAACGCTGGACTTTCCTATTTGACGCCATTGCAGGAAGAATATCCTCTCTCAAGAGCTTGTGCTTTTTCAGCCCCTGAAGTGATCAGGAAAAATGCAAAAATAAGCATAAACCATGAAAATGACATTTAGGGTAGAAACCACAATGAGACTTGCTCTGAAAGATGCAGCAACAGATGCTCGTAACCACTACTAGCAAAAAAGCATGTAGGACTCTTTACTACAGTCACACCCCCACCCAGAGTCACACCCCCAACTATAAAACAGATGAAGTACATAAAGCCTTACAAGAACATAGGGATCCCAAGCCAAATTTTTTGGGTCAAAAGATTCAGCTATGCCAGTAGGAGGCCCAAGAAAGTTTTCACATACTTCACGTAAACGTGACTCATCCGCTTCTCTACAACCAAGAGTGCACAATGTCAATTACATTAAAAAAAAATGCTTTCCACATGATAATGCACATTCTCCAGTTATCATAGGTACATTTAGAAAAACAGAAATTAAGTAAATAATAAAGTAATAAACCTCGCCAGGAAGCGTATGTAAGAGAGAAGACACTGGCGATATTCATTTGGAGACTTCAAAACCAAAGATGATGCCAACTGTGCCTCCAAATGAGCACGTGTCTGCACTCCATCGTCCGTCACCCTATAGTAGCACTCAACCACAGGTCAAACTTTAAACCACGAGTGGGCAAGTCATGATACAAAGCTCATGTACTAATTTACACAAGCATATAAATCCCTCAGGATTAAGCAGCAATTTGGGAATCAATCAGGGTACTGCAATGAAAAGCATCTATTTATAGAAATGGGGTTCTAAAACAATCCACACAATGACATTTTAAGAATATTAAAACATGAATAAATAGAAAGGCAGTCACAGAATTTTCTTAAAAGTAGATTCAGCAGTTAGTGGCACTGAAAATAAGGTAGACTAAGGCTAGTATATTACATAAGTATACTTTATTTCATGAAATTTATGATCAAGACAAAATTACGAAAAATGTTAAAATGAATGAATACCTGCTCCAAGCTGGTTTTCTGGCCAAATATTTTCTAACATCTACCTGCAGTGCAGCTAACTCACCACTCTGACCCGAGCCCAAATTCCAGGAGCTAGCAAAATTTGATGCAGGGAAGCAGTCATCTGCGACTCTCAGCCAACACATTAGATTCATATCAAAGAGGAAAGCATGCCGTGTGGCCAAGACCACAAGTGGAGAGCCAGATTTGGATAATTTGGCAGATATCACTTTAATAGTCCCTGAAAGAGCAAGAACTATATCACATTAATAAAGACAATGAACAATCAGAGTAAATTCTAACATTTTAATTGAGATGTGGCAAACTAGCTTTTACAGAATAGTCATAGTTCTTTATGAGTTCAGACTTTGTCGAATTACTCAACCTTTTGTGATCGAGTTTGAGTCTGCTGCAATTAGTGATGCCAATGAATCCTGAAGAAGACAGTTACGATTTAAAAGATCCCACATATACAAGGATCCTTTCTTTGTGACCAGTAACAACTTCCAGCATTCATCACAATCTATAAAGGTAGCTGCAGATCCCATCATCATGCTTGGCATGGCACGTCTCCCACACTTTGTGTAAATCTTCTCAATTGATGGAAATGTAATCAGTTCAACTGACTGCTTGTGGAAACTTAACATAATGCAAAATATGTATTGTATGTGTCAAAGCGAGGGAGAAAGAGAGAAACTATTCTACTGTCAAGACAACATCTGTCAAACAATCACCTGACCTAAATGTATAACATCATCATGGAGGTCACTTACGACTTGGCACATTTTAGAATAAGTGTAGGAACAAAGGTATTGGCAGTCAATAATAAGTTCAGATTGCCGGAGCTTGAACAAATTGATGTTCCCTAGCAACAAAATATAAATATTTCTTTGTTCTCGAGCGCAATGGCTCTGAGACTGTTATCTACTAAAGCATTTAGGCAATTACAAAATCAACAGGATTCGAACTGTGAACTACAAGTGCAAATATTTAAATGACCAGAATTCAGTTCTTTCAAATGGGAAAATAGTACTAGATGTTGTCCAATTCTTTTTCTAATGAAAAAGAGTTTCATCTATAAGCAAATTACTTAATACCAGTTTCACACCTAGTGATTGATTAACCAATCTAACAAACGGTATATGAACAATGGATGAAATCAATTTAAACATCATATTTCAGCCCCTTATGTCTTATCATGTTAAAACATGCACAATTATTGTTTCAGTATAGTTTCACGTTTTTACTTCGCTGGATTTTAAAATATGAGAGCCAATTAAGATTCAGTTCATGTACAAAAACATCAAGAAAAATAAGTTCCTCATGATTCCCTATGGAATGGATGAGACTCGTTGCTTACCTGTAGGCATCCATCTTCACAACCAACAGCCCAGAAGTTTGCATTTCCAGCCAAAACGGTAACTTTTCCTGTGATCCTGTCAGCCCATAGACTTTGATCTCCTCTTGTGCAAATAATTTCTGTCTCTTTCATCATGCATGAATGTCCAATCCCAGTGATGTCATTTACAGGGTGTTCTCTAAGTCGAGCTTCCAAGCAAATTGGTACGGTATCTTCACCTATCTTCCTATCAAATACCCTAATTAAAAGAGGTGTGCAAGTACTGGAAGAGTTGGATGCATTCATACTCCCAACCTGTTCCACATTTAGACTTGCATCAATGCCCGTGGAGCCTGGAACCTTCTCAATGACCAGGCTCTCTGTAATAGTGGCCTTAGCAGTAACCCCTGAGCGCTCTTTGAAGTCAGAGACCCTGTCAGCTGTGCCTTTAAGGGGGCCTTCTTGTAAGCCACTGTCAGCAGCAACTACTCCGTTTTCCACCAGTCTGTGATCAGATACAACAAGAGGGACATCAAGAGCTTGAGATTTAGACCCGACAGTTACTGTTTCCAGCTGACTGGGCATACCTACTGCCTCTGGGATGATTCGCTTTCTGCCATCAGGGCGTCTATATTCCCTCTGTTTCACAGGACTAGAGATCCTGGCAGAAGTTGTCACTTTACTTATAACATCAGAAGTAGCCCCACTACCATCCTTCTTCCCATCATCACCTTGAGCCTCAGAATGTTTTGCTGTTACCCCCAAATCAGCAGAAGATTTTGCAGGAAGTCGGCTTTGCTGAATATCTGATACCACTTTCTTGCTAGTAGATTGCTTAGCTGAAGCTGCTTCAAGTAATAACTGTGCTGGACTCTCTGCCAAGTTTGCTTGTCTACCTCTCACATCACCATATCGACTTCTCTTTAGCTCATCAAGCTCAGCGTCACTAAGCTTGTGTCCAAGTTCTTTAACATCAAAGTGGAAAGTAGCTACTGTCCCATCCAAGGAACAGGCAAAAAGAGAGTACCCATCAGGGCTCCTGCTCCAAAGAGACAAGGATAACAAAAGTGAAGAATTACAAATGGTACTAGAAAAGTCAAAATTGCAATCACCTTATACAACAAATGGTGATCATGTACTGAATGATATATGAATATCACACTAACCAGGATAAATCCACAACACTTTGAGTAAAAAAATGTTTTGCGACAAAAAGCGGACGGGGACTTGCAGTTGTCCATACAGTTATAGTGCGATCTTGACTACCAATTGCGATTACATTATAGGGCTGAGATTCTTTCCCTCCAATCTTAGAAGCCCCATTAGCCCAACCAACTGACGTAGCTTTTGTTTCTTGAGAATTGGCAGAATTCCTTCTAAACATTGAGTGGTTAAACTTGACCACTATGATAGGGGCATTGTGTCCTAAGAAGTCAAATGTGGCAGCCCATTCTCCCCTCTCTAGAACGGGAGCAGAGTGCCTTGGCTTTTGGAAACCATGGGTTGTAGTTATGAAATGACCACAAGGGGACCATCCTAGTCGCCTGAAAAATGTAGATCCAAGCTGAAAAAAACATATTCTGATTAGTGATTGCTATGAAATCTGGGTAAGATGAAGTACCTAGACAAAAAGAGTGCATACCGATTTTGCCCAGTGGCCATCAGTTCTGTGAGCCATACTCCAGTCACTTGTTCGCCATATAATGACTGTCTTATCATCAGATTGACTTGCTATGAAAGAGCCAATTGGATCCCAAGTAACTCCTTTTACAAGGCTTGAGTGTCCTCTGAGAACAGCAGTACAAATGCCATTACTCATATCCCAAATGTGGATAGTATTATCCAAGCTCCCACTAGCTAATATGGAGTCATCTGGGGACCAATTAAGATCCACCTACTTTATGCAAATAAAATTCATTCACAGTTAGACAACCGAATCAAATCATCAACATAACAAACAAGTCTTTAGATCGACAAAGAGACATAATGATCCACTTATTTGTTCAATTCTTTGTTACAAGTCCACACATTGATAAGCAGCCACCCGAAGAGGTGGTGAAAGGAAGATGTAAAGACCAGTTATCATAGAATTAATGCACAACCAAGATCACACAGTTCTTTGTTTTGAAAACAAAATGTCAATCATACAGAGAAAACTAAACTGAAATAAGAGTAGGACAGATACAAGTAGTGCTCAAGAAATCAAGTATTAAAAGCATTTCATTACCACGTCTGCTGTATGCCCTCTCAAAGTCATTGCAACTTTCCAATTCTCAACATCCGGTGGTTCTCCACTACCAAATTCTGTGGTTCCTGTGCCAGGCTTCTTCTCATGAACTAAAATCACCTGATCATCAGAACCTGATGCCACATACCTACCATGCTTAGCCCACCTAACACAATTTACTGATCCAAAATGATCACGTAGAGTTGCAAGAAGTCTGTGTGTTGATTCATTATTCTCCAAGTCCCGACTAACTGATTTCAGGTTCCATATTCGAACCTGGATTTAAAAACATATAGAGTTGATATATGAGTACATAAATTTATCACACCAACCAATAGAAGTATGAGTAAAGTCCAAAGGAGCGATAACACTGAAATCTTTTGCAAGCTTAGACCACATGATCTAATGAGGTATACTAAACAACTAGCTCTCTCAATTCAGAAATAGCTAAAAATGACTGGTCAATCACAGATATCAATTTTGAATCTTGATATGTAACAATAGAATGGCCAAATCTCAAATTAGTAACATGGTACAAAAAATTACATTGCCCGATACGCTCTCTCAGGATTTGGTATGCTCTGATCATACATGATCATTTTTACCCGTCCAAGCCGACCTAACATGATATATAGAAGTCCATACAAAATATTGAAAGCAGACTTTTAGTTGCTGCAATCAGCAGGCCAATACTAAACATGATCAAATCATCTCAATAGGGAGGGAAAAAGGAGTAAGGAGTAAGGAGAAAGAATCCCATAATGTAATTGGAAAACCAAATTTTTGACGAGAGAGAAGCAAGGGGAACAAATCTTGAATGCACCACGGCTTGGCCAACAATCAACATTTATTCCCTTGCCCAAATCGGCAGCATCAAGAAACCACTGTTATTGCCCCCATTCGACAAAATAACTACGTGAATTAAGCAACCATCTTAAGATGACTACCAACTAGTGGTAGTATGCACACTGAAGGAGAGGTTTTCGTTCCTCAGAATCCTCAAAGCAAACGAAATCAAGAATTTTCTTACGAAATAGATAAATGGTTTAAGAATTAAAAATAGCATACCTTATGATCACCTCCACCAGTAGCAAACCTCAGGCCACCAGGTTGAATGTCGATGGAGAAAATCTGCATTCCCTCATGCTTAAGCCAACTAGGTTTTTCTGCAATCATCTTCCTTCTGCGGTTCTCAACCCAACCAGCAACTTTTCTCGCTGTATTCCTCCAAAATTTGACAAAAGGGTATCAAAGTTTTGAGCTTTTGTTATCACTAGGGCCTCGGGTTGCACTACAACAAAAACCCATCTTGATGAACTAGCTTGTCGTAAACTAGCAAAAAGGATGTGATTGTTAGCAACTTGATGAAACGAGACAATCCTATAGCAGCAATGACAGTGACGAAAGATATGGAACTCCGGTAGTGTACGTTATCGACCCCAAGCGACTGAAATTGGTAAAACCCAAGTTCAGGCTTTGACGAAATTGTAGGAATGAGGAGAAAAATTGAAGACGAAGTGAACAGTAGGTTGGGTCTAGCAGAAGAGAGAAAGAAAATGAGCAAGGACAAGCGAGAGGGAGGGTGGACGGGAAAAACTGAAGCGTGAAGACAAGAGTGGAAAAGGCCAAAGATTAAGAGCTAAGAACAGAAAAAAGGAAGGAAGAAGAAGGAAATTTACCAGAGATGCGGTAAAGAAAAGAAACGGCGGAATACGTACTAAAATTTTTTGAAGCCCTAGCTAGCTAATAGGTTTTAGGATTTTGTTTTTGTTCTTGATCTGACTCTGACTTCCGAAATCTGAAAGTGACAGAAAATGGCTTCGACTGCTCGAGTTCACGCAATCAATTGGCAAGTTCTTTCAAAAGCATTACATTACACTATTCTTCCAACCACTAGTTAATGTAAGCTTTTCCGTGGGCCCTTTGTTCTTAATCTGACAAATCTTTCCTACTTACGAGTGTATCAAGCTCGTTCTACGTCTTCTTTGACACTTTAAACATGCACTTATTATTAGTTTAGTACCCTTTTTTCTTGTCTTATTTCTTATCATTCAATTTCTTATGTTTGTGCCTGAAAGCGTTTAAAAGTGGTTTTCCATCTCACTCACGTAAATAAAATAAAAGGAGGTGTGAGTGTGAGTGTGAGTGTGAGGTAAGAGAAAGGGAATTCATTAAATCTTTTTTTTTTCTTTAGCTTCATGAGAATAAGAACTAATTTGAGTATTACATAAGAGCCTCCTCCTACATTGGGAACATGTAATCCATTATCCAAGTCTGTAGTTGACACATGACCAAAGAAGAACCGCACAATTGCTTTATTTAGGGGAATCCAATCAAGAAGAAAAATTCAGGATGAGGACCAAAGATTCAATCATGGCCATGGGTGGATTAGTGACAACTTGACTTTCGTAGTAGGAGAGCGAGTAGAACCTTTCTAGAGCAAATTAAGGTCCGTAGACATACATTATCAGCAATTAAAGGAACTCAGGTTGCTAAAAGGAAAATCACCGTTGTCGAATTTAGGAAGCTGTCAGACAGCAACTTAACTCTCACACCAAAGGTGGGGCCAACGACATCGATAAGCCTAAAGAACCGTCTATGTGAGACAAATTTCACCGATGTAGGATCTTGGAAAGATGGACCTAGAAACATTGCCACCCCATTTAAATGTTTCACAAGCTAGGACATTACCAACCCTAAATAGCTCTTTTTTTATTAAAGGAAAAAGAACCAAAATTATTCAGCAAGTCGGGAAAGATAGGTTCTCGATAAATCCTCTAAAAGGATCATGTGGCATCTGATACGAGGTGTGGCAAAATAAGTAACTCTGACGTCAAAGTGACCCGCATAATTGGCAAGTCAATCGACGCATCTGTTGTTCTCTCGATGAACAACAGTCCAATTCCTAGTGAACAGTTCATTGATGCCTCGAACTAGAGAATTGAGAGATCTAGTCTGGTGAATCGGGGAAGATAGGATATCGATCACCGCTGTGGAATCCACTTCAAGCTCGATCCGGCGGTACCCCAGATTCCACGCAAGGGTCAACCCGGTATAGACGCCTCAGAGTTCCGCAGTGAATGAAGTACACCAGCTAAGGTGTTGTGTAAATCCTCCCTTCCACTTACCGTCACTATCCCGGAGAAGCCCACCTGCGGTAGCTACGGCTGAGGCTCGTTTGCACGCACCATCTGTGTTTAATCGGAGCCATCTCGTGGGAGGTTGGTTCCACCCGATGAATCGCTCCAGTCGAGGGCGAGGACCTGCAGACCGTGCTCGGTCGTGCCAAGCTGCTGACTGGTGTAGAACACCTGCATAAGACAAAATAGGAAAAATGCGAGACGATGTGACGAGGGAAGTTGTTCCACACTTGTCGGGCTTTAGCGCAGTCGCGCACCACATGCAACGAGGATTCCTCTTGCTGGCAATGTGCATAATCACCGTCCGTAGTGAAATGTCGTTGCACTCTTTCCGAGTTCGTGAGTAACCGGTCTTTATCCAGGAGCCAGAGGAAAGAATAAATACGTTCAGAGCCTTTCCAATGCCAGATGATTTTCCAATTCTCTTCCATTTTTTAGAGTACTCTTATTTTAAAGTTCTCTAAAAACTTTGATTTATCTAGCATGCTAATGGCGATCAAACTTTATGATATTATCACTTCCAATCTTTCTCTTTCTTTCTAGAGAGGCCCAATTCATCTCTTTCAATGTGTTTTTGTGTTCATATTTGAATTAATTTATTACATAGAATGATCGTCAATCCTATAGTATTGATATCAATTCTCAATAGTCCCATTGGTGAGGTTCCTATCAAACTTGTTACCAGGCTATTTGACCACTTTCGTATTAGACATTTATTTTCTCTATTCAATTTTTATTTCCTATTTTTCTCAATATATGCCTACTTCATCTCTCTCTAGATGTCTATCTTATGGTTATGATCCCATTGCATCGATGGTGCGTTTGTGTAGGATTGTGATTTTTTTTTTATTTTTTTATAGTACACACATGCTAGTTGACATCATGTTTGTCTTTGTATTTGGTTTTGAAAGGCTAAAAGGAGATTATAATCTTCAACTTTTAGTTGTTTAATCATTTTTATGAATAAGATGCACCCTTAGATAATTATCCTAAAAATCCTGATTTAGGTAGTAAGGCAAATATAATGGTCTGGATAAACTTGCATTAAAGATAATCTAAATGATTTAACAATAATCATTTAGGCTCTTAATATTATAGTATTTTCTCTAAAAGATTGTCAAAGCGTAAAGTTGTTAGAAATGAACTTTAGGAGGATGTTCAGATTAATATGAAACGTGTTTGAAAAAATGCTGTAAAAGGAATTAGATGTTGTGGGCCATTCTCTCTTGCATTATGGTCATAATTGCAAACACATACTTCAATTTTCATTGGTCGAATGTTTTAAAATGTATGAAAGGATGGATACTGTGTGAGATAGGAAAATTAAATTTATTATATAGGAAAAAGGAAAAGATAATTGGATGAGTAAAGAAACACCATCATTAAGAATAATTCTTAAAAAGGGCATTAAGATAAAGAAGGCCTAATCCTTCATACATTATAGGGGTCTTAGAATTTAGAAACCATTGTCATCATCAAGTTATTCTTAGAAATTTCAAATTGGCAAAAGTTGTAAGCTAGCAATTCCTCTATGAAGAATTAGAAAAGGAGACATATAATTATTCTTTAATATTCATCTCTGTGATTGGAAGACATATGTTTGTTATTAATTATTTTGGTTTGTATCCTATAGTTAACTGGTTAATTTGTGACATAATTAATTAAAGGAATTATTTATCTTACGTATAAGATAAATATAATTTTCAATGAAATTATGATGAGATCATAACTACAAGATTTATATTGCATTTATTTATTATCTTTAAATGTTTATAATTATTTCCTATTAAGATAGAACATTAATATAATAGAAAGACTAGCACACATTATGTTTCTTATTTATAATAAAAAATATTCAATATCGTAGACTAAAGTATATAGATACTTAAATAAATTTTAGGTTCTTTTTAGAGAACAAGTTCACTAAACTAACCATATATGAGAATTTCATAAGAAACATTACTTGTGTGCTATAAAAATGACCACTATGATGATTATACAAGTGATCTTTGGCTCAAGGTGTGATTTACACCTCAACACTTTACAAAAAGTTAAAGTAAGCCCATACCATCATCTCTAGTATCACTTTACACCCTAATGTTGTTAAAAAAGTATGCATTGCACCTTGAATAAGGGGAAAAGTGGTAAGAGAGATAACAGTAACGACTTATTTAGACCTTTTATGAAACAAATCACACCTTTTTACCAATGTTTAAAGAAATTATTTTTAAAATTACATCAATGTCTGCTTAGTCTATGTTGCCTAGTTATGACACCACATAGGCTAAATTAATGACCCATATACTAGAAGCTGTCAAAAAATTAACTTTTTTAGAATTTAGGATGCTCTAACTACTATTTCGAAAACATTAAGGCGTAACTTGATACCATAGATAATAGTAGAGACTAACTGATACTTTTTAGGAAACATTAGAGGGAAATTCATACCTTTTGCTATGATCTTTTAACTTGAGATTTTAAAAGTATCTTACATAGTGATTGCTATATTTGATACTACTTAAGATCTATCTTACTCGAGAGTAGCTCAATTGGTAGTTATCAGATATAGCATAAAATATGCATCAGTAGTTGATGAATAATATAGGATTTATCTCCCTAAAGTAATCAGGGAGATTGTTTTGTTTTGTTTTTATTAATATTGATTTGAGAAATCCTTTGCCAGCGTGAAATGAAAAATTAAAAGTAGTTTTCAAATATCATTAAAAGAATAATTTACTAATAATAGAGAACTAAAATGATTAGACTTGTAAAGAGTAGACATTGATTTCATACTTTATGTTTAATCATAGCATTGTATGAAGAAAATAGTTGAATTATATAAAAATATCTTACACTAAAAAGTTAGGAAAAACCACTATAATGTCATATGCCTAGATTTTGAAGAACTAAGCTAAGGCTTATACTAGGTGGATGGGGACTCTCTTGATTATACCATATAAGTAAAACATATATGCCTTCCCTACCATACCAGTAATATCTCTTCTCCTGCTAATCATATGACTAAGTAGCGAATGTATGTATCTAACTTTAGGGGATCTCAGTTCCCTTAGGTTTTGTTTAATCAAGATACGATCGTTAATTAAATCTAACTATCGAACAACCTAGGATACGATTTTTAGATTTAATTAGGCAGTAGCATTACGAATTAGAAAAACCAATTAATCAAGGCAACAACCACATACGATGCGTCATTTATCCTAGGTTATATTATCCCTGATGATTACGAATCATTAGTCGCTACACATGAATTCCAACATAACGATTACGAATTATATTGAAATTTTAGCAATGGGTTTGCAAATAACGATTCAATGAGCATATTAAAATCATCTTTTCACAATACCCAATCCAATCAACACAAGATGTCATAATCAATTCCTAATGATAGAAAGAAACAACTAAAACAAAGAAATACACTTAACTTAGGTCGTCGACATCGATGTCACCTCCAAATTGGCATTGGGATGTTACCCCTCTATGGGTCTCCAAATGATCATAGCTTTGCCCCTTTGAAAATGTCCCACTAAAACCCCTGTAGCGTCTCCCTTCTATTCTCTCTCGCTAGCTATTGTTCTATCTTGATTTAATTTTTATGCTTGGTCCATCTACAGTGTCACTTATTAAAACCTACGAACCTCCTCTGTTGAACGCACAAAATCTACGTTTTGGTATTCTCATCTCTCCTTTTTACGCTATCGTTTTACTTGGCTAGTTGTCCACCTACTACATTGTCGTTTCAACATTTTCCTTACTTGTCCAAATGCTGGTGTTTTCTTCATAGACTGCTACCATTTTACTAGTCCATTAAATTTATGATTTGGAATGGCAAAAACATGCACATGTTGCATGCTTTCTATAATTCTTCTTCTTTTTGTTCCATTTTTCTTGTCTTCTAATTTTCTTCTTCTTGGTCCACGATGACAAGTGAAAATTAATCTTCATAAAACGGCCAAAATATAGAGCTTTTGACTCACTTTAACTTTTTTGCTTCCGAATTGTACCTAAAATCACATATGAGTCAAAGTGAGTATCTTAAGCAATTTCATGTCACTAGTCGCTAAGTGTTACGAAATAATTTCATAATCAATTAATCACCTATCAAAAGACTTGAACTTCAATGTGATTAATTCAAACTTAGTATTAACATAAGAAATGCACATAATTAACATGATAATTCTTTGCATAATAAACTCATAGGATAGTATATAGGCTAGAAACCCGTGATTTAGCTCCCATAAGGCTTATCAGTGAAAAAATTCATGAAAAGCATCTATAGACCTTCTTCCTATCATATGTCACAAGCATCTACTGTCCAAGTACCATTAGTACTGGTTCCTTTTTCCAAGAAAGGAGATCTCATCGTCGCATTCTTTTTCAGCTACTGAGCATATATTTCCTTGTACTGATGCTTCTAAATCGAAATCAGGTTCAGAGGAATCCAAACCTTCCCAAGTTGCCATAATGCTCTTTTTGTTTTCTTCACTTTTCTTCTGTTTTCTTCTGAGCAACGGACATTCAGACTTGTAGTGTCCTAGTTTGTTGCACTCATAACAAATGATAGAAGTTTTCTCATTTTTAACTTTGTCTTTGCTATTCTTCTTAAAAGAAAAATATTTATTTCCCTTTGCTTTCTTTTTCCACATCCCCCTAATCTTTCTTGAAATGAAGGATAGTTTATCATCATCTTCACTTGAATCTTGATCAGATTCACTGGCGTCATCATTCTTGATTTCTTCAATCTTTAATGCGTTTAAAGATGATGGTGATGCTGTCGCCTGCAACCAAATATAAAAGAAATCACTTCCGTTAAAATAAATTAATGTAGTAGCGGTAAGC
>JANKOD010000005.1:21526095-21543543 GCA_026284645.1 Erythroxylum acuminatum | reverse complement strand
CCTTAGATCTCTTCCTTTTTCCACAAATCTCTCTTTCTTTCCTTGGATTTTCTTCTCCTTCTTCTCTTCTTCTTCTCTTCTCCACGCACTCTCTTCTTCTCTTCTAAGTCCACGACACTCTCCCCTTCTCTTCTTCTAATTTTACTCTTCATTTAACCCTAAATCTTCCAAAAATACCCTCATTTAATAGTACCTTTCCAAAAATGCCCTTGGTTGGATTTTAATGGCTCAACCATTCCTTTAGCCCACTTAGTTCTATTCCAACCAACTTATTCTATTCACTTAATTCTACTTAATCCTAATTTAACCAAACTCCCAAATGCTAATACATGGTCCAATTCTCAAATAAAATAAATAATTAAAAAATTGAACCATTAAACAAATACAAATAATCAAATAAGCAAATTAGGAAATGCAAATTCCAATAAGCAATGTTTAGTTTATTTGGGTTCTGGAGAGACTGTTTAAATCCACTGACAATGATCAAATGAACCAGGAAAGTGTTCTTCTAGTGAACTTGAATATAGGATTAGAGGATAAAGAAAATGACTGATAATATATGGATGGGCACCACAATTACTGATACTAGATCACCCAGTAGTTGGAGGTTTTATGACTCATTGTGGGTAGAACTCAACTCTCAAAGGTGTGAGCGCTAGAATGCCAATGATAAAATGGCCTATATCGGTAGTGCAATTCGACAACGAAAAGCTAATCACAGACATGTTGAAGACAGGTTTTAAGGCAGGTAGTATGTACCAAACATCTTGGAACGACGATCCACCACCAACATTGGGAAGAGATAAGGTTGAGACAGTGATGAAAAGGCTAATGAGTGGTGGTGAAGAGGTGTCAGAGATGTGGAGAAGAAGTCGAGAGCTGGAGTGTCATTTTTATGTTTTTATAAAATTGTTGTCATTTTCTTATTTTTTAAAACAAAAAGAGAAAACAATTTTAACAGAACACGTTTAGAAAAGAAAACAAAACCAAACAGCCCATAGGTTCAGTTTGAACCATTTGGCAGGGCATGATGTGAATTTTTGGTGAAAGGTTAGTACACCTTTTGTCCGGATTAAACAGTAAAATGGAGCAGTCGTCAAAACGAAAACGCACCCAAAAACTGCAGCTGAAGCATAGGCGATGATGGCGCTTTGGCCAACCGCTGGATGCCTCTCTGCCAAACTTTACAGGGATTATCATCAACCGTTAATCCCTTATGAATATTCAAACAGTATTCGTCCCTCTTCCGAATCTTCCCTCAAGTGTTGCTGCTTTAAAAACCAAATTCCTGAACAACCTACCCAGGTATTTATGTTTCGATCCTATTTTATCTTCCCAAGTATACTATCTTGGACAACTTAAAATGTAGGGATTGAGTCTGAAGAGAGAAGAGTAGCTTTTTCTTCAGCCGACCCATGTTTTAGCTTATTATCGGTTGGACTTGTAATTTCTTCCTTCATCCGAAATTTGGGTTCTTGTAATCAGTAGGTAAGGTACATATATATTTTTTATGTTCTCGTTGACGAACAGACTTTCATATTTTTCTGCATTTTCCGGTTCTGTCTTCACATAAACAGGCGTTTTCTATTCTTTCATCGGATGTTCCGTGGGAGAGAGGCAGCATATGGAGCACCATGGCTCTGTATATGTTCAATTTGCACATACCTTTGGGCACTGGAGGCTTGTCTATCGTTTCCTATATCTTTCAGCAACCTGTTCTTGATCCAGAGACAGAAGTGAGTGCCTAAACTGAGCTTTTTACCTTCAATTGCATAGTAACTCATACCAGTCTTTGCTTATTGTAATCAAGGTATTTTATGCCTTTTTATAACATTGAACATGCCACAAAAGGGAATCAGGCTGTTGAACTTTTCATAAGCTGCCTTGGTAACATACTTTCTACTATCTAAGCATTCACTCCCTTGTAAAACATACTAACTCATGGTGTCTGCTTTTATAGATTTTTCAATCTATTGTGTACCTTTTTGCAATCATAATATTGAGTTCAGAAAATTTACTTTGAGAAGTAGAAGTTCCTCATGATTTCAAAAGGAATAATCTTGAGGATCTCCCTCAAAGGACGGTGATCGTTTGTTTATTTACTCCCATAATTTGTGCACGAGCTAAACTGTATTGACCCAAAATTCATGAATGAACTTTTCTTTCAAATGTTGGGAAAGAATCTAGCAAAGAAGAAAGTCATTAAGAATTTTGTTAGGGTACTCTAGTACAAGTCATAACACCTATTTATAAACTAAACTAGGACATGAGATGTAAATCCTACTCATACAATGAATTTCTCCAAGAAGTAAGTATCCTATTCATACACGTAATTTGGTTATATCCCCACTACTTGGCCTTAAATGGCTATACACCCTTAGCAAGAGCGATTGCCCCCTTGACACTTGCTGGCTAACTTTCTTGCGAGACTACCATCCTTGAGCTTCACAGCACCTTATGCCACGTAAATTTCATATGAGGTGGATCTAAATCATCTATATCGTTAAGGAGTAACATTGATGCAATAGGAATTATGCGCGCATTGATGTAGTGGCTATGCTAATGCCTTTCTACATTCAAGGAGTTGCATATTGATTCATATCACCTTTAACTGCAGGCATTATGGCTGCTTATTATTGAAACTTTGGAGCTTGTAGGGGCCTTGGTTCTACTTACCAAAACTGCCAAGCCTGGATACAACCTTGCAAGTCTCTTCAAAACCAATAATTTAGCAAAAACGAGGAATTGGCCATTGGCATCCGTATTGGGTTTGGGGTTTCTTATTTTACTAGTTTTCCTGACATCTTTCCTTGCTGGTGAGTTAATTGGACCCAAGGTTAGTTATCTAATTCCCATATAAATTGCTTCAATGTATTTATCATGTGCATAGTTGATGATTTTATGACTCTAGATTGTATTGAAAGTTCATGACATTGAATGTGTGTCAGTTTTGGCAAGTTATTGTCTTTGAATCTCCATATTATTGATACCTAATAATATTTGGAAGCAAAGTGATGTGGAAATAATATTTATACATTTTCATGGAAAGACCTTATTGATTTTTTGATTGGTTTATTGTGCTGTTCTTTAACTTAGACCGATGTAAGAATTATGAATTTTCTATTCCTTGATTTTCTATCTTGGTTTTATGTGAGCTACCTAGCTATGACAAGAAAACAATATGTGGAAATGTAGTAATAAGTAACTAGTTCAGAGGATGGTATGGAATCAAGTTTGGGATCAGTTTACGGACAGTGTCACAGAGAAATCAAGCCCTGGAACCTCGGAGTCTTCAAGTTTGCGAGTCTTATGGCTTTTAAGACCTATGGTGAAATGTGGAGTGAAGGCTCAAAGAGATAAAAGAGAACCTTCCGATTTTAGAAAACACTAATTTTTGGGATGAAAATTATATCCTCCTTTCATTACTAATGTCATTAACATATATACATGAGATATCAAATGAGAAATGTCGAAAAGTGGGGATAATGGATCATACTCCATATTGCTACCAACGAGCAATTGAAATTAGCTTCCACTGATCCTCCCTATATTCCACTTCTCCAATTGTCCTATGTTGTCCTCAGTTTGCAAAATAGCAATCCCCAATTCTGATGAATCTTTTCCCCCCACTTGTTCTGCGGCGGTGCTGATACATAAGCAGGGGTTTAGCTACTGTTTGTGTGGTGGGGGTTGTATCACTACACCCATCCTCCAAACCAAGCTTGCCCACAAGCGAAAATATTGGATGGTGTTGTTGTATGTCATCCTCTACTTCCCACAATGCGTTGACTTGGGAGAGACCACCCTAGACCATGATTATCAATGGCTTCATTCAGAACCTTCCATTCGTGTTGATTGATACCTAAGAGCCACCTGATGAAGGTTGGCGTTGGGTCATTGTCGCGGCAACTTGATGGTTGGAGGTGATGGGAATATGTCTACATTGGTTTGGTTTAGGTCGTTGCTAGACTCCTTTCGCATTGAGTTGAGCAAGACATTGTTTCATGCATGTCATGCAGACCCTTGGCCTCCACTTCCACTTCAATATAATCCATCAAATCGAATATCTCTACTTGTTCGAAGATATGAGAACTCGCTCAAGCCACTAATAACTCAAACTTGTGTTGGTGCTCCTTCATCGTGTCGCTCTCCTTGAGTTTTGCCAATTCTTTGAGTTTATTAATGCGTTTCGATGGCCCGAACCATAAGTGAAATAAGTCTTCGAACTCCTCCCAACGGAGGTGGGGTTGGTCTTGCTCTTACTTGAGGAACCAAATCTATGCATCATCTTCAAGGTTTAGGTCAACCTTTTCTTCTTCTAGTGTTCATTAGTGATGGAAAAAGTGCTCGCAACGATTGAGCCAACCAAGGGCATTGGTGGTGCTGTTGAAGCAAGGGAAGTCAAGCTTGGAGTACTTGGGCACAAAAAGCCCCCTTGCACCTAAGTCATTTCCTCCACGTCCTAGTTGTTGTGCTCCAGCAATACTACTCTCCGCAGTATCTCGGCCATTTTCCTTCAATCCATTCAGAGCGTGTGAGAGTACCTGCATCTAGGCTGAATGTTCCTGCTGCCTAGCCAAATTAGTGGATCGATCAGCTTGATATTGCCATAAGAATGCTTCCAATTGTTGCTGTAGGTTGCATGGCTCCTCTATAACCCCTAGCTCTGATACGAAATTGGCATGGGATCAAGTTTGGAATTGGATTACGGGCGATGTGATAGAGAAATTGAGCCCTGGAACCTCGAAGTCTTCTGGTTTGTGAGTCTTACAGCCTTTACGACCTATGGTGAAAGATGGGGTGAAGGCTTAGAGAGACAAAGAGAGAAACTTCTGATCTCTAGCAAACATTGATTTTTGGAATGAAAAGTATATCCTCCATTCATTACTAAGGTCACTAACATATATACATGAGAAATCAAACGAGAAATGCCAAAGTATGAATAATGGATCGCAATCCATATTGTTACCAACCAGCAACTGAAATTAGCTTCCACTAACCCTCCCCATAATCCACTTCTCCACTTGTCTCTGCCAGGTGTTCCATGTTGTCCTCAGTTTGCAAAACAGCCGTCACCAATTCTAACAAGTCTTTTCTGTGTCCCCGGGCATAGCTGCTGCTCCTACCGTGGGGTTGTATCAATTTTGGTCCTTTTGATGATGTTTGACAGGTTCTCTTCGTGTTTTCTGAACTTATGCTAATTACTATATATACCAAAATGAATAGCATGGATAGAGTTCCATAGAACAGGAACTACTGAAAACACTATTTGTTAGGATCTTCGGGAGAGAGGGAGAGAGTATTCTAGAAGATGAACAGCTGGCCAGTTAGTTACGCACAACAGAATGTGCGTAGTGAGGGGGGTATAAAGGGGTAGGCAGAGAAGGGAGTAGTAGGCTAAAAAAAATAGAGAGAAGATTGTGACAGAAGGATCATCACCTTCTGAGGAGCAGCCATTGCTCTGGTTAGGAGCAGCTATTGCTCTGGTTAGGGAGGAATACAATATTCCTATACTGTAGTGACATTTATACGTCACAACTTTACTACAATAATATAGTCTTATTCTAGTATTTCGGGAGAGAGTCCTAACAAATCTCTACCAAATGTTAACCTTAAAATAGACATTTTAAAAGAAACAATACTATAACTTTCATCATGAATAGCATGCATACATCACCTGTCGTGAAGAACAGTGAGACTTCTGACAGACTGTCCTAGTTCTAAATTCTTCCTTCCGCAATAGCTCATCATAGTCCCTCTTCTTTGTGGAGTCCGAAAGAACCTGCGATTGCATAGAACATAAAGAACAATAACTCTTTACACTTGTACCAGACTATATACTGCACACCAAGGAGAAAGACAGAGAGACAGACACACACACAGGAAGAGAAGATTTATCTTGTTACGTATGCTTACCTCATAAGCACATTGAAGTTTCTTAAATGATTCACTTGCTAGAGGAATTCCCATATTTTTGTCTGGATGCACAAGCATAGCCTAGATAAGATTTTCACAAAAGTTGGAAAAGAAAGAAATCAGTAAGTGCACAAACTCTTCCCTTTTTTCTTTCATGCATATAGAATGAAACAAATTTATAACCAACTTGGCTTAAAGCAGCAACATACAGAATGGAAATTCATTCCACACATCTATTACCATTTAACCACTCAACAATTGATTTAAGCATTCATAAAACTGTCCTAATGGAGTGATAAATCAAAACATGACCTCAGCAACAGATGAAGCAAATTCATCAAGGAAATTCAGTTTCTTGCTGAAGAACAAAGAATAAATTTAAACATGTTCGATCTTCCTAAAACAAAGCTGTACTAAAGTTGCGAAGTGACTGTTACGCAAACTTGGAGACTGAAAAACATGTAAAAAACTTAAAACCAAAGCACCCTTGCCCCCAAAAAATATTTTGCACACCTTCTTCCGATATTCCTTTCTCAATATTGTAGCATCAATAGGTTTGTCTCGAGGAAATCCCAGCGCTTCATAATGATCTGAACTATGTAATATCCGTCTCATTTCATCACTCGAGCCTGCTTCTTGCCTAACTACATTTTTACCTGACAAATTTGTTTGGTTATTCACCGCAGCTGAAGCAGCAGCTGGTTTGCTGGATGACTTGCAAGACTGCACCTCTTCAGACTCTTTAGTCGGAAAGGAGAAATCACACTCCGAAGAGAAGTCATCTTCTGTAACTGTTTCAGATTCCTTCTTATCTTCAAAATGTATATTTTCTACGGTGTTATCACACCATTGGACGAAAAAATTCAATGCATCATTTGAGAAAAATGCAAGATTTATCGACAGAAAGACACCAAACCAACCAACGCGAACTTTTACACAATAAACAGCATATACAGTCGCCATTAGGACAACCAGCCGTGCATGATTTAAGGAGAACAAATAACCTGCATTTATAAAGGAAAGAAGAATAAAATCCTCATAATCTATTGAAAACTAGAAGCTGAAAAATGTGTACAAGGAACCAAATAAACACAATTTTTTAATATCCATAAGTAGATCACCAAATAGTAATTAATGAATTATTCTATAGTCTAGCAAATATAGGCGCTCGGCCAATTAGGGTGAGCATGGAATCAGAGACAAAAAGTCAGCAAACGGAAAAGAATTCCTGTACACTATCACATGTAGACAGCAACATACAAACAATTAAGACTTGCAAAGTATGTCAGAAACTTGAAAATCATATGATTAACAAACTATACTAGAAAAGGCCGTTGAATAACATCAAAATGAAGTAAAAATTCTCCGCATACCAATCAAGGATTTGTAAATTCTTACTTGGTGCCTAACAAATGCTCTTTCACTTGATACACCATTTACTAATAAGAATAGCATTCCATTTTTATTTCAGCTATTTTTCACTATTTATGTGGATGCAGGAAAATAGTCAAAGGCTATGGAAATTTTGAAGCAAAATCAAACGTTAAACTGAATCATCCAAAACTGCTTACAGAAAATAAGTGAAACCATTTTGACATCAAACAAGTATTGAACACTAGAAAGGTACAGAAAGGATAACTGGAAAATGAAGAAGCATGAAGAATTGTTTGAATTTGATAGGCCTAGAAAGAGTGACAAGCGATAACAACTTATCATACAAAAGACAGGTTATAACAACAATTTAAGCTTAACAATTGTTAGATTCTTAAATAGTTGAATACATCAGTATAATCAACTTATTATATCTGAAGATGATTCAAATCAAAATGAAAACTTCATATAAAAAAACTAATTTATTTTCTCAAATAGTAAGGGGATGAAATCATTGTGAAACTTTCATTTTCCCTCTACTTGGTATTTTCAAGGACACAAATACAAGAATATCATGCATACTGTCTTGATATTTCCTTTTTCAGACAGATATATTAAAAAGAATCCAGTGTATGAAAGGAAAATGAATAAAAGTAAAGGTCAAAGAACATGAAGAAAAGCAATCTATATTTGGTTAAGCTCTAGCGATCACAATAAAAGGGTAGTTGAAAACTAGCAACAACCACAGCACGTCTTGAGGATGGGTTGACACAATAAATAAACATGAAGAAAACACTAGTAATGTTACATAAATTAGTTTCTCCATTAAAAACAGCCAAGCCTACCTCCAACTATAAACAACGTTCCTGTTATCCAAAAGTTAGCGTACATCCACAAAATTAATATTGAGAAGATTCCTACAATAAAAAGTCCAGGAGTGTAGCCCAAATAACGGATGGTAGCTCCAGCAGCTCCCTGAAATATTACTCCGTCAGCAATATGTAAAAGAAACTCATTTCAGATGAAGATTGCAATTTATTTAGATGGATTACCAAACAATTAAAGACATACCTACTAGAACTATTGCCCTCACAGACAATTATTAATGGTATATCATTCAAGCATGTACCGCGTTTAGGATCCAGAATCATGAACACAAAACCAAAAGCTAAGGAATGAATATTGGAGATAAGCTACCTTTTGTTTCTTTGTCCAATCCGGATTACCAAAGTTTCATTTAGAACAAAAAATTGAAGATACTGGAAAGATGGGAAAATTAGTTCCAATAAAACAATAAATCACATCTATTTGCAATTTTATTTAATTACTTCCCCCTTGAACAAAACTCTTAAAACGGACTTCCATTTCTGTGGAGAGAAATCAATTAATCATTATTCAAAAACTTCAACAACTGAATGCTTCATCGCAATCATGTAAAACATTATTACACAAAAGACAGGCTTGGAAAATTAACCACAATTACGGCAATCGAGAGTATGTTCCCACCAATCCTGCACGCCTAGTGACAGTACCCAGAAGAACCATTCATCAGAACGGAATTTGCCAAGCTAAATGACTTCTCAACTCATATTTGCAACAACATCGATATAAGTGATTTTCCCATGGAAAAAGCAAATCCATAATATCGATACGACATTTTCCCACAAATGATGGAAAAGGATATCTAGGTTACAAGGAGGCCAGTCCGAGATAAAATACATACAACAATTTAACAGGTGACAAAGGAAAATGCAAAATTTATAGCGCTGTGTAAATGGGAAGACGTACCATACTGATGAGCACATAAAGCAAGCAAGACATTGAGGTGAGACTAAGAAAGCAACTCCACATTATTAGGAGCAAAACTGCAGAACCCAGCTTGACAACAGAGCGGAAACCCCTTGCAACGCAATCTTTCCAATAAACCAACAAGAATATCATTAAACGCCCAAATAAAGAACACCCATGGCACACCATTGGCCAGTGCCGCTCTACAAGCACTCCAATCTTGTCCGTTAAACATCCAGCAGCATTTTTTGCCCGAGAATAAGCATGTTTCTGGGTTTGCAGCCATTTCCAGCCTTGACTCACCAGTCCAATATCCTCCATGAAAAGTGCTAATGTAACCAAAATAAACAAGTGAAAAGGAACCCAGTACCCTGTCCTCACAAGGAGCTAGAACCATGCTACTGATAACCATCAACCGTACAATGACACCGAGATTTTGGGCTCCAAGCGAAAGTGATAACCATACCCATAATAGGAGAAAGAAAGCAGCTTGATCTGCCAATATTTCACAAACAAGGTTCTTAACTACAAAATGCCAACAAAGGGATCAAAATGAAGAAACAAAAGGCGAACAAGGAAGAAAATGGAGCTACTCATAACCACCCATGTGATGGATTCAAAGTTGGAAGGTGAAAAAAATTAAATCGGATCACGTTCAACTTCAACTTGCTTCACATGTAAGTTTTCAGAGGGGGAAAAAAACAAACAAAAGCAACTTCCCACCACCTGGATATGGCAACAGTATCACCTCCACCTTCACCCTTTTGTTGACCAACAAAATCAGACACACAGACGCAGAGACAAAGCCAATGTCTTCGACTCTTTTCACAACTTCTTTACTTATCTAAACAAAAAAGAAATTCCAAAGAGAGAAAAAGAAACAAAAGCACAGCCCCAAAGAAAAAAAAAAAAAAGGTGAGAAGAAACACAGTTGCAGCAGCAGGAAAACCCAATTAGAAAATTCCACACATTTAGATGCAACACAGAAAGAGACAGGAGAAGCAATTGTAAGGGTAATGAAACAAATCGGAAGTCTTGTTTAGCTCATCACTATTGGCAATTGGGTGTTTGGGCAAGAAGAAACCCTAGAACTATGAGTGAGTTCCCTTTTCACGGAGAAAAGATGTTCAAAAAGTTTCGTTATCTTACTATTATTTTATCCTTCTTCTCACTCCATTACTCTGCTACAACTGCTCTTAACAGACTCAAGAAGGAAATAGTGAGACAGATACTAAAAAGCGAAAAAGCGAAAAATAATAATAATAACTATTCATTGGAGCCCACTTATCTCTATTAGGTGTCTCAAATTTCAATTTTTGTGCATACTCCCTAATCCTAAATTAGTAAGCTTTACTTACCGCCTCAATTTTACCAAAATGACATCATTTACGAGGCTGGACTAAAATGGCGGTGAAAATGAATAAAATACGAATTATACTTTAAGCGCACTATTTATATCAATAGCATGTCGAAATAAATTAAGGATTCCTTCACTTCCGTTGTAATTTTAGTTTTTAGTTTTTATTTTTTAAAATAAAAACAAAATTTTGTTTCGTTATTAATGTCAATATTATTATTTTTTGTTTATCATCATAATCATCAACATCTAGTTGAAGTCCCGCTGAGACACAAGATTTGAGGAGGTTCAATAGTACACAGTCTTATCCCTGTCTAATAAAAAGGTTGTTTATGATAGACCCATTTGTAACATGCCATGAAGATCTTACAAAATTATAAATGAATGTGCATACCTATCTAAGAAATAAAATAAAGTAAATAAATCAATTAAATGAACATAAAAGGTAAGAAAAACAACTAAATACAAAAATACAACACATTATAAATAAACACTAAAGAGAAACAATAATCGTAATATTAAAAAATAATGAGCAAGAGTAATAAACGTAACATAAAATAATATACATGTTGAACATGTCCAAGATTAGCAATAAACATTAAGAGAAATAAATACCAGAAGAGACTTGTACCGACCATGAAAGATCCATACATGAATAACTCTGACCAGGCCTATCAAAACCTTAATTACGCTACATAGGAACCAAACTAAGTTATACACCTTGAAAGGTCCATACTACACAATAAATGCAAAGGACACAAGTTATTTTAACCTACAAAAAAGTGAATGTCCTCTTTTAAGAGAGACCCTTAACTCGTATTCTAGTATGCCAAAGTTTTCTATTGACGCTAAGTCCTTGGTAAGATCCAACCTATCCATATCATTCTTCATCACTTTCCCTAGTTCTTTTTAGGCCTTCCTTTTTTCTTCTTACATTCTCTAAGTATTGTTTTCTTGCATTTTCTCATTGCAGCGTTGGGGTGTCTTCTCTTAACATATCCAAACCATTTAAGCCATGCCTCTCTCAATTTTTCATTTATACCAGCCACCTTTAATTTGTCTCTAACCATTATATTTTTTACCTTATCTCTTATAGTAAGTTTACACATCCACTAGAGCATCCTCATCTCTGTCACCAAAAACTTATTATTATGTACTTGTTTGATGGGCCAACATTTCGCCCCATATAGCATGGTTGGCCTAATCGCTAAGCGATAGAATTTACCTTTGAGCTTGAGTGGTATCTTCTTGTCACATAAAACTTCTGATGCAGTTCTCCATTTGAGCCATCCTAATATGATACGATGGACTATATCTTATTCGATTTCTCCATTGCTTTAAATGATAGTCCCTAAGTATTTAAAACACTCCTTCCGTGGTATAACTTCCAATCCAATATTTAGCTCTACTTCGGTAGTCACCTGATGACCCGAAAAGTCACATTCTAAGTATTCAGTCTTAATCCTGCTCACTTTAAATTCCTTCAACTTTAACGTTTATCTCCAACATTCTAGCTTGACATTGACCCACTCTCTTTTCTCATCTACTAAGTCAATATCTTCAGCAAATAACATAGACCAAGGCATATCTCCTTGAATATTCTTGGTAAGCTCATCCATCACTACTACGAATAGAAAAGGACTTAATGCAGAGCCTTAGTATAACCCAATACCAATAGAAAAATTCTCAGTATCCCCTCCTATCGTATTTACTCAAGTTATTTCCCCTTCATATATATTTCTAATCACCCTTATATATGTCATAGGAACTCCTTTAACCTCCAAACACCTCCACAAGATTTCCCTAAGAACCTTGCCATATGCCTTCTCCAGATTAATAAAAACCATGTGCAAATTTCTCTGTCTTTCTTATAGTATTCCATTACTCTCCTAAGGAGATGTAAAGCTTCTATTGTAGACTTTCCTGGCATAAAGCCAAATTGATTTTCTGATATAGAAGCCGTCTTTCTAGCTCTCTTTTCAATTACCTTCTCCCACAACTTTATGATGCCACTATAGTTGTTATAATTATGGATGTCTCCTTTGTACTTATATAGAGGAATTAACAAACTCGGACTCCATTCATCCAACATCTTAGTGGACTCAAGGATCATATTAAAAGGCTTGACTAGCCAATTAAGGACTTTGATGCCTAGGCTCTTCCATACCTTTATGGGTATCTCATTCGGTCCTACTACCCTTCCTCTCTTCGTCTCCCTCAAAGCTTTTTTAATTTCCTCCCTTTTGATTTACTTACATCGAGAAACGTTATGAAATCCCTCAGACTTGTTGAGGTCATCTAAAGAGATGTCTTCCTCTATGCCTTCATTCTACAGAAGTAACTCTGTCATTTACTCTTTATGTCCTTCTCCTCTATGAGCACCTGCCCTACTTCATCGCTTATACATCGAACTTGGTCTACATCTCGTGTTTTCCGTTCCTTAACTTTTATCAACTTAAAAATGTCCTTTTCTCCCGTTTTAGTATCCAATCTCCTATACAGATTTTCGTAAGCTTCGCCTTTAGGCATTGAGCCTACCTTCCTAACCTTTTTCTTTGCTAGTTTATACCTTTCACTATTAGCTTCTTTATCTACCTCTGTGGTACTTTCCAATATAGCTTTATATGCTCTCTTTTTAGCCTTCACTTTTCTTGTACATCTTCATTCCACCACCAAGATTCCATCTTACCATCCTTCGACTCTCTAAAAACTCCCAAGATCTCTTAGGCAGTATTCCTTAACCTATTTGCTACTCCCCTCCACATTTGATTTACTGATCTCGTTGGTAGTATTAATGATAATAATTACATATTAAAAAATTTATTGATAAATTATTTTTAATTAATTAAATAGTTGACAGTAAATCATATTGTAAAAATAGAAATAGAAAACAAAAAACAATTTTGTTGTTTTCGTAAATTTTAAAAACTAAAAAACCAAAAACAAAAAAGTTCAAACAACTAAGTTTTTTTTACAAAATTTGTAAGCAAAAATAGAAAACTAAAAATATAAATGTATAATGATTTTAATATAACATACATATTTTATAATTTGAAGCTTCGTATTTAGTACTCTTTTATATTCCAAGTGACACTCTTAATTTTTTTTAAGTTCACATTTTACTTTGAAATATTTTGGTTCCTAAATTACTTTAAAGGAATATTGAGTTTGTTTTAACTGAGTAGATAATATTCACACAATTCAATTATTTTGTTTAATGTGACCATACATTTAAATTTCTTGAAATAATATTCCAACGAGTAGGAATTTTCAATTTGTAATATAACATAATAACTTGGCTTAATTGGATCGTACTTAAAAACTTAACTCGATTTTTGAAAAAAATTACTTAAGTGTTCAATCATAAATTGATATATATTTGTCAAAGCAAGTTGGAGTTTAGTAATCCGACTAATCTAACCAACATAATGAATGAATGTATAGTCTATAATTCTTATATGGATGCTCAACTCTTCTTTAAAGAAGTTATTTTCACCAATTAAATTACCTTTGATTTTGATTGATATTAATATAGTTTACTAAAATTAAGTGTTCATCTTACACTTGAGTGTGTTAGATTTGATAATAAATTGTAGAGAATTGTGTGCAATTTAAAAGAGAGGAAGTTAATAAGATTGTGAAGATTTGCATAGTCGAGCAAAGTGATGAGTTTGAAAAAAGATGGTACTATTTTTGTTTCTCTCTTTTCTTTAGGTCTTACATGTTATTTGTCTAAGTCTTCATGAACCTTATTTTGAGAAACTGAATGATTAATGAAATAATTTTGCAACTTATTTGCAAGTTGAGTTATGTTTTCTTCTTGAACTAACCAATTTTTATAAAATTAATAATAAAACAATACTTTAAAGCTCTATTAAGAGGTGTGATACTTAATCTTGGACATAAATTATAATAAATAGAAGGAAAGTTAATTTTACTTAATGCATGCATGAAATAATGATGAAAAGTTATATGAAATTTGTTACAAGAAAACTCATTTGTTAAGCATATATTCAATGTTCTTAGTTTGACAAAGATATTACTTCTAATGTATTACCATTGTGTATATTGACAACTTTGTGAATTATATAAAATTTTGATAAAGATATTATAAATTTTATTCTTTTAAAAGTAAAATGAATTAGTGGAAAAACTCAAAGACCAGTACAAGAGGGATGCCAAAGGGTTGAGGCTTGAAACAACTATAGGAGAAAAAGAACAAACTAATATCAAAACTTAGAAAAGGAATAAAATCGTAAGTTGAAAACTCATAAAAAAAACTACCTTAAGATTGAAGGCATAAGATAATTAAAACAAGTTCCATTTGAGAACCACTATGCTACTCTCTGGTCAAAATCTTCTCCTTGTTCCATCTTAGTTGTTTTAACGGGTGTTTATAAAGCTAGAAACATATACATAATAGCTTGCAAATGGTTTAAGACAAGAAAGGAGCAATAGCTTTTACAAGAAGCTATAAAGCATACATAAGGTTAAGGAAAATTCTAGTTTATAGTTAGGGACCACAAATTTTGGTAGCCAGACCTTTAATTATTTCTCTAATCAATCTAAAAACCTTTTTAAAAAATTCAAAATTGTCCAACTAAGAATTCTTAAAGATTCTTAGGTTTCTTTTCTCCTAAATTGCACATATTGATCAACTAAAAGCTAATTTAAAAACTGAAAGATCACCCTTCCTTAGATTTTGTATACTTTATGCCCAAAAAATCATGTAGCTCCATTGATTCCTATTACAATGTAAGTTGCATAACTTTAGAATTTTACTTCAGAGCATTAAAGTATAGTGGAAATTAAAGAATAAATGACATGGTTTCATTCTCGTGGTAAAAAAAGGACCAAGATGAACTATTTGAGGAGATAATTGTTGGTATATCCTTAGTCTTAAGCCTATTATTAACTAATGGCCCCAAGTTAAAAATAGCTTCATGAAATTAACTAATTGCTTAGTATAATTATAATAAGAGTCCACCAAGTTTTTGGCACTCTTACCTAGAACAAGGATCGTAGGAAAGCCTAATTTATGTTAATCTAGCCATTTCTTTTCTTTTATTGTTTATTTATTTTCTTTAAAGCACTCTTTCTTGATCTTATTTTGTGGCTTGTTTACAGGATTTAAATATTCATTATTATAGCCACTAAACATAATAAAGGGATGGAGAAGACAATATTCTTGTAATCTAAAGTGGAGTAGTTATTACAACTTTACATGGAACGATTAGGTTTCATTTAGATTTATGTATGATCAGTAGCAAGTGGAGTATCAACATCTTGAAGATGTCCTCATGCAATTTGTTGATTCAATCAAGGCTTCCCTCTATTGTACTAAACAGCTTGGTGTTAGGGAACACATGTATGCATTAACGTTATCAAATGGAGAAGAGCTATAGGAAAGAGAAAGGGAGGAAGAAATTGTTCAAGAAGAAGAGAGTGATCTTGACCCCATAGTAGAGGAGCAAGGAGCTCTAATGAGCTATTTATAGGCATCTCTAGATGACTAAGTTAGAATTCTAATAGAACTCTACTAGCTAAGATCACAATCTTATCTTTATTAGATTACATCAAACTAACTAATAAATGACATTAGCATCCAATTCGGACTCTATCTAATAGGATTAAGTTACATAACCTTAGCAAGGTAAAAGACTACCCTATCTAGGAATGATTATCCTTATCCATGAAGATTTCCTTTATCTTCAGATGATCCTTCCACATGATCTTTATCTGTTAAAACTGATGTTCATCCACTGTGATCTTATTCGCCACATCATCATGTGCCACATCATCCACAGTTTCCACGTCATTACTGATGTGTTTTCCAAGTCACCAAAGCTTATCTGCACATAGGTCCATCAATGCACGTCTATGGACAAGTCCATTTTTCATGATCAAGCTCACTCATGGTGCAATCTCGTCGCTCCATGACTAAGTACAAGTCATAATCTGAGTTAATATAAAACCTCGCGTACTTTACAAACCTTTGACCTGCCTCGCCAAAGTTAAGTGCATATGCGCATTTCCTTACTCGCATGCCTTCGCGTATCCTTGCGGGGTATCGCATGCCTTTGTGCATTCTTGCACACCCTCGGGTATCGTATGACTTAGTTTGCCAAATTTGCACAGCCTCGCATCCGAATCTCACATCTCGTCGAAGATTTCCGCCAATGCGCGCCTACTCATGCCCATGCATTTCAAATCTCACCTACTCTCGAGATCTTCGTCGATACTTCCCGCATCCCTCGCCTACTTTGCAAGTTCCTCGAGTTTTACTCGCCAACTCGCAAGACATCGCCTTATTCCCTCGCCAACACGCTTTTCTCGTGCCATCCTGCATGCCAAGCATTGGCGAAGTGTTGGACCCCATTTCCAGAGCCCAATATTCGGAGTCATAAAACGTGAACATATTACCCTATAGGGTTATTTCAATGAAATCCTATTAATTATCATCGGTTCATCTTCATTCTCTGATACCATAAGTTGTTAAGCACCCCGCCCTCGCGAGACACATCTCCGACGTCCTGAATGACATTTGAACACGCATCCCATAGATATATTATCAAACTTCATATCTTATGCTCATTTTCATTTCATAATTCAATCACTCTTCATTTCTTTTCTAGCATTATTTGCTCCTATTATCAAATTCTCATTCACTTTAACTTGGTACACTTTACTTCTCTTCTTTGAATCACAACTACAATCATGTGAATATCTTTATTCCCAAACAAAACTCATACCTTTGATACTTTGATATCAACCATTCATTCAATAATGTTATTCTAACATTACAAGATCACACATTATCCAAACTCTCATTTCTTCTTATAAATTTCTCCTAATTTCCAGACCTTCGGGTCTATTTTCCATGAATATTCTGACAAGGAAGATGAAGTAATTTGATAACACATTCTTTTAGAAAAATGTTCCCCATTGTCTTAAGTTTCTAATGACACCAAAATCATTCAATTTGGTTTAGTAATCTGAAAGTTATACCCCAAACA
>JANKOD010000005.1:21490231-21506455 GCA_026284645.1 Erythroxylum acuminatum | reverse complement strand
GCTAAGGAAAGCCATACAGAATGAGAAAAAACTATCCGACCCAGTATTTATAGTATCAGTCGAACAAACATACCAATCCGGATTGACTACGTGGAAAAATCTAAGAGGCTGAAATGGCGCGACAAACGAAGGGACATACGTAATTACGCGCGATAAATGCACGGCGGTCCATGAGATGCGACGTTCCAAATTTCAGTGACGCCTAGAAGAGGCAGACTGTCAAAAATAATTACATCAAGCATTTTGGATTTCAGCGCCAGTGCGGCAGTTGAGAGGGCGCATCGTTTCAGATTTCGAATGGCGCTTAGAAGATACGAATTGTTAAGTACTGAGTACACTTAGCCCATATCCAGGCATTGCCGATCGATCGACCGCCCTGTCTCGGCATAAGCCAATCGATCGCCCCTCCTTAACACGATTTAATCGATTGACCAACTACCGCCCAAACGATAGCTTGCTAGCTCGATTAGCATCCCATCCTAAAGAATTATTGCATGCAGGGCGTTGATCTCCGATCGACCGGCCTCACCACAAGTCGTCACACAGATAGGCCGCACAATCCTTATGTACTCCTTCGACCCTTCTCTTCGGTCAGACTCGAGGAGTGGGGGGACTTATGGTCAGGTCGGCTGGATCGGCCTTACCAGGCTCAGCTTCAGACCTGGATATCGACGGCCCAACAACCACGGCCCGTTCGGCCCATCGGGTGTTAGACTCCCATGTAAACACTACGACTCACGTGAAGACCTAAACCTAACGGCAATCCCAGGTAGATAAGGTACTATTCCTACCGGATTGAGGTATGACAATACAACCCTATTTCTCTCTGTTCACAGCAGCCAAAAACCTACACCTAAATACTGACTTGAGCGTCGGAGGGGCCTCCCGGGAAACAATCCCCAGTGTGCCTTTGTTTATTTTGCAGGTGTTTAATAGTCAAGATCATGCAAGAGCATGGATCAAAACAATGACAATTCGATCCAGCAAAATCTGACCGAACCAACTTCCACCAGCTATCGCTCCAGATTGGCTCTGATAACAACTGTTACAAAGGTCTGTTTTGGACTTGAACTTTTACTACAAGTTGCGCCCACCTTCATATGACAATCCCGCTTAGGTTCGCTTAAGCAAGATTCAGCCTTCTCACGTGAATGTCGCCGAACAAATCTGCTAGCCCTCGAACACCTCACGCGCACACAAGTGTTTAAAGGGTTTCTCTCACACATAAAATAACACAAGTGTATAACAGAGTAAAGAAAGCAGCAAGAGATATATAGTTGAAGCTAATCTTTCATTAACCCTCAACAAAATGTTAACAAAAGATACAAGTATCTCCTTATTGAAGCACTTATAAGGAACTCCTTTTTCGAAGCCCTTATAGGAAACTGCCTACTCGAAGCCTTTACGATGAGAACTCCCCCAAAAGCTCTCAACTATCAAAGCTCTCTCCTCTGAGTGATTTCTCTCAATGAGTGAATGACTCAATGATTAAATGAATAGCTCTCAACTCTAATGAGCTATTTATAGCCATCTCCAGATGATTAAGTTAGAATCCTAATAGAACTCTACTAGTTGGGATCATAATCTTATCATATCTTATTCTTATCATATTACATCAAACTAACTAATAGATGACATCCCCATCCAATTCGAACTCTATCTAACAGGATTAAGTTACATCACATTAACAAGCAAAAAGAGTACCCTATCTAGGAATGATTATTCTTATCCATAAAGATCTCTCTATCTTTAAATGATCCTTCCACATGATCTTTATCTCTTAAAGCTGATGTTTATCCACTGTGATCTTATCCGTCACGTTATCATATGTCACATCATCCACAGTTACCACGTCATTGCTGATGTGTTTTCCAAGTCACCACAGCTTATCCGCACTTAGGTTCATCAATGCACGTCTATGGACAAGTCCATCTTCTATGATCAAGCTCACTTATAGTATAGTTTCGTCGCTCTAGTAATAAGTATAAGTTACAATCTGAGTTAGTATATAACCTCGCATACTTTAAATACCTTCGACCTGCCTCGCTGAAGTCAAGTGCTTATGCGCATTTCCTTACTCGCATGCCTTTGTGCATCATCGCGAGGTCTCGCATGCCTTTGTGCATCCTCGCGCACCCTCGAGTCTCACATGACTTAGTTCGCCAACTCTGCCCGGCCTCGCATCCGAATCTTACGTCTCGTCGAAGATTTTTACCAATGCGCGCCTACGCATGCTCAAGCGTATCGAATCTCGCCTACTCTCGATATCTTCGCCGATACTTCCCGCATCTCTTACCTACTTCGCAAGTTCCTTGAGTTTTGCTCGCCAACTTGCAAGACTTCGCCTTATTCCCTCGTCAACATGCTTTTCTCGGGCCGACCTGCATCCCGAGTATTGGCCAAGACTCGCCAATACTTGCATGACCTCACAGTCTGAACTTAGGGGTCTAACAATTATCTTTTTACCTTTTTTTGAATTAAATATTTTCCCGATGTGTATACATCTTTAAAAAATGGGGATGAAGAGACAAGAGTTTTGGTGTAAAAAGAAAACAAGCGTAGAAGACAAGAATAGAAGGGGAGGAAGTGGTGAAGATATAATATTTGGGGAGGTTTTGATGTAATTTTACTCTCTCCCTTAATAAACGTAAATGTTTAATTCTAGTATCCTTATTATTTTTATTAACGTATTTGTTTGGCTGCATAGAAGCAAGGGTGGAACGAACAGCACGACGAGGATGCGATTGGGTTTCTGGAGGTGGGTGACGTGGCGGTGACGACGACGGCGACGGCGATAGTACTTTCGTTGTCAGATGAAGAAGAAGGAGGATTATTGTTGTTCTTTTCGTCATCATCATCTTATAGTTGTTGATGAATGGGCGGTTTGCAGATGAGTTGGCAGCCGAATCTACCGAGTCAGAAACGCAAGAACGGTCCTCCACTAGGGTTGAGAAATCTCGGGAATACATGTTACCTTAACAGCGTCCTGCAGTGCCTCACTTACACTCCTCCTCTCGCAAATTTCTGCCTTCGCTTTCAACACTCTTCTCACTGTATTCGAACTCATCTTTATCGCTACAATTTTTACTTGTGTCAGGTAACTAATCAATCAATTAATTAATTTGGTGTTTATTTCTGTTGTTGTGAAGGTGATTCTGTTAGCGGCAAGCAGGACTGTCCATTCTGTTTGCAATATTGTTGTTACTTTTGGTTGGGCGGTTGCTTTACTGCAAAGTTACTTATTTTTTGTATTGTTATTGCCAGAGGTTTGGGGGAATATTTGGTGGGAAGATTGACAAGCCCATTGCATTTGAAGAAGTTTTGGTGCTCTCGAGCTTCATGTGCAGAAAGAGTCAGGTATGGGTAATTCGATGCACATATGCTTTCTAGTTCATTAGCATCATGCCTGAAATGATTGTTAATTTGTTTGGTTGAACAACTATCTTGAGTTATTGATGGTAATGAACTATGCAATAAGGATATGATACGCTTATTTGGTGCTTATTCAACTGATTATCCATGCATTCCTTGTTTCCACACATTAATAGTGAACCTAAAGGTCTTAATTTGTACATGTTAAGGTGTATTGTGGAAGTGTTCCTTACTGCAATTAGCCATCCCTCTAGATTCCTTTCGGAAATGATGAACATTTATGAAGTATCTGAATGCTTCCATTTTTCATTCCCTATTACTAGTGGTAGTCTCTCAACTTGCAACTTTATATTAGTGTAGTCCCCCCTGACCCTTTGCTAGTTCTAACAATGAAGAGTAGATTCAAGGAAACTCAAAAGTTTGTCAAAATTTGAAATTGATCCCCATGCCTTCTACTGCCTTGTTGAGGATTCTACCTGGAAGTTAAAACATCTTGGCCTTCATTGTGAGAGATCTCATTCCATTTCAGTTTGTCTTTTCTTTTACTTCAAGGCTTGTTTGTTGCTTATGTTTGCTTTGAAATAGATACAGTTTGATCCTTTGCCACCAAAGTGTGTTTTTGCGGTTGAAGTAGACATTTTCTAGATTAAGAGCTTTGGTCTAAATTCACATGAGCTATTATTAATGGCTTGTTGTTTGGAACCCATTTGTGTTGTTCACCATAGTTACTAGATCCACAGAATTTTATTAGGGTAGGTGCTTGTTGTTTGGAACCCATTTGTGTTGTTCACTATAGTTACTAGATCCACAGAATTTTATCAGTGTAGGTGCTTGCTGTTTGGAACCCATTTGTGTTGTTCACAATGGTTACTAGATCCACAGAATTTTATCAGTGTAGGTGGGGATACAATTGGGGAAACTACTTTTAATTCAGTGAACTACATTTCTAAACTGTACACTTTTTAATGATACTTTGGTGATAAAGATATTTCATGATTATTTCTTACTGTTAGTTATATTAAATATGTTTGGTAAGTAGGAAATAGAAATACATAAGCTAATATGAATCTAGGTGGGATTGAAGTTAGGTTATTTGTAGCGTAATATATTATGCATAAACCTGTGTTTACAATGTTCCTAATCATACTTTATGTTACTGATATATTCCTTTTATTATAAGAGGAAAGCACTGGATAGTTCTTCAATGGTGCTTTTGGGTTACAATTCTTATTTGGGAATATGACAGGAGGATTATATTTTCATTATTTGTGTGTTATTTTATATCTTCCACTATGGTATGATTTGGGCTCAAGATGTGTCGAAAGGAATTTGAGGAATCTAGAATCGTTTTGCAACTAAATGTTTATTGTCTTTTGTTTCATTTTGTTGATTTTCTAAATTTTAGTTGTCATTTCCACAGTGATTTTTGTTTTGGTTTCCTCATCGCCTAAAAATCAATAGTGTAAAATTTTAGGTTTCCTATTGTTTATGGTCTTAGGTGTTTTTAATCAAAGTTTAGTTGACTATACTTCTTCCTAGTAACCCTGGCCTGATAAGATTGCTAACGTTGAGATCTTATAAATATGCATATCGATTGATGATTGAAGGGATGTTAAACTAGGTTAAGAACTTCAAGTTGTACTATGTCTGAGCGCTTTAAAACTGTGATTTTGTTTCCTAATGGTTAATTAATCCAGATGAACTTGTCTTAGTTAAGCCTGCTGTTGTGATTCTTGCAAATCTTTTAGGCTTAAAGATTTTTTAATAAGCTGAATGATTGGGGAGTGAGCAAGGAGATACTTGAAGCTTTACTATAAATTGTATAGAGAGGTTTGAGCAACTGTTATCTTTATCTGGGTTTATATGATATCAGGTGACTAACAATGAAATTAGGACATATTTTCACAATATACAGTAAGGCTAAGAATTGGTTTTAATGATTAAAGGGAATAAATCCAATTTTAAAAAAATGGAATCATGACATACCTTAAAGCTCTAATGGAAGGGTACCACTCTATACATCTTCAATCTCCCCATAGATTCTAGATGGAAAACAATATACTGTACTTCTTGACTATTGTATCTTAAAATACCCTAATATGGGTAAATCAACTTGCCACCATTAGATTTTGGTTTTTAATCGCTTAGTTTGAGTTTGGCCCCAAGGCCCCTCTCTTAAGCAAAAACTGTTGTTTTCGGGTATTTGGAACGAGCCGCAAGCCACTGCCCATGCTTTAACATGTAAATGTTCACCAGAAAAATCCTTTTTAGGAGAAAGAGTTGGTAGATCAGAAAAATTCGATTCAGTTCAGGGAACCAAACTTCTATGATTGTTACATAAAATTAACTAATTGTTCTAGTGACTTCTTCGTTGTGGCTTGTTCAATAGGATTGGTATTGTTCCTTATCTCCCCTTTGTTAATGCTGCAGGATGCACAACCAGAGTATAGTCTTTTTGGAACAATAGTGCATTCAGGACACTCTCCAGAATCAGGCCACTACTATGCATACATTAAAGTGAGTATATGCCTATTCTCTCTCTGTCTCTACAAATCATGTAATCCTCTACTTTAGGAAACAATTCCCAAGTATTTTTTTCATTATTTCCTTCCAGGATGCAATGGGTCGGTGGTATTGTTGTAATGATTCATATGTAACATTATCAACCCCACAAGAGGTATTATCAGAGAAAGTCTATATTCTCTTCTTCTCCCGCTCAAATCAAAGGCCAGTGTCTGCAACTTTTAAGAATGGAGTAAAATCATGCAACTCAAATGGCAATGTGGCATCAAAAGTTCCAAGAGTTGGTTTGACATCAAAAATGGCTCCTACTAAATCATATGCTCAAACTTCAGGAAAGGATGTTTCTCTTTGTAAGATTCCTACAGCGCCCTCTAGTCCACGGGTGAAATTTAATATTTCTCCTAACTTCGTTCCTAAAAGAGTTCTTGCTGTAGTTGATGGAAAAGGTGATGATCTTAAGATTGGAATTGTAAAAAAGAATGGTAGTATAAAAGCGCCAAGTCAGGTGGAGAAACTTGACAATGATATATCAGTGACAACCACAAATGGTTTCAAAAGTAAGGAAGTGAGTGCTGGTGATCGGATTGGCTGTCAAGTCTCTGAGGTAGCAAGCAAAAATGGAAGTGCTCAGAATGGTGCAGTTAACTCTGTGAACTCGCATCTCTATGAGGGTGATGATGTACTGCACAATGTGAGAAGAGGAAGAGAGTTTGATTGCTCTGAGTTGCAAAATGGTGCTACAAAGTACCACTCTGTCACTCTAGTGACAAAGAGGAAATCAGACGAGAACTCTAGTATTTTGTTGGCACAAGATGCTGAATCTCAAGCCAAAGTTGAAGAATTAAAGCAAGTGTATGTTACCGTTTCTATCTAAGACATTTAAGAATATTATGTAACTTAAGATTCCACAATGTATGGTGCTTCCTGCCTAAGCTATTTTATTCAAGTGATCTTTTAGTCATGATTTTTCTTCTGTGTCTGTTTGATTCATTGCTACAGCTAATTTTTTTATGACTTTGAGTTAGTTGGATCCTATTCTTCTTATTGTGCTATGTCAGTTTGCAGACTTATTTTGGGTGCTTGAGTTAGCTGATTGATGGTCATCTCTTAAGATCATTACACTCATTTTCCTGTTAATTCTTAGTCTATCGTGCTTGCTTTCTTACCCCCAGTTGTTTTCTATTGTTGGTTCCATGCAGTCTCCAACAAAATGCTTCTACGATATTGAGATCCTGTGGCTGGTCTGATAAGGTATACAAATTTATGCATAAAAAAAAGAGATTATGTGCACGAGATCTTGGTGACAATCCTACCTGTGATGACTTAAAGTAAGTTATCTCATACTGGTGATTTGGCTGTCAGTTTCACATTTATTTCCTTTTCGCCTTTGATTTATGCATCTCTAGTCTTTGGATTCTAGATTTTATAATGAACAAATATTTTGATGTCTTGTATACCAGTATTGAAAAGATAGTGCATACCATCTACAAGCAAATTGTTTCAATGTTTTCTGAGTCATGGTAATTCATGATGGTGCTTTGGGATTAACTTTTTCTTTGCATGTTTTTTCTGTTTAAATTGATTCATAATTGTAGTTTTTACCATATTCATTTTCCAAAATAAAAATCTTGAAGCATGTAATACATAATATGTGGGTCTGAAGGCGCGTCTATGTGCTACTAGCTAAGCTATTGATCTTTTTGAATTTCAATTTTTTTTATTGTGTTCACTGCATATGTTTGCGGCAAAGTGTATCTATTGCATTATACAAGTTGTACCTTCTTTCATTAAACATCTATTCCTCTTACCTTGTCATTCTCTATAAGCTAATAATTTTTTAATTTCTTCTGTTTTATAATTGCTCCATTATTATGCCTGTTACAAAGGACTTGAGGTAACTCAAGCTTTCTTAAGCTTAATTGGTTTGGCCAAACTTGGTGGTTTTGGCTTTGACATAGAAATGAGGTCAAATTTTAGGACTCAAGTGTGCTTGACAAAAATCACTTAGACTTGAGATTTCACTCAGTAGTTTAATGACCTTATTCTTGGTTCAATTTCTGCTTAAAACTAGTATCAGACTCTATTCAAGCTTGAGTTCAGAACTATAATTTTTAGCATGAAAACTAGGAAAAGAACTTGAGATTGGATTCAAAATTGAAATAAAGAACTATAAGCTAACATAAAGTCTATTAAAGCCAAATCCATTGCAAGACCAGTGCAAAAAGTGTCATTGTTATAGTATGTAAGGAAGTGAAACGGAATTCACATATTCTCTCTTTAAATGTGGGAGAGGCATCCTAAATGAGATTATAAGGCTCAGAATGTTGCTTTATGTAAATGAATAAGTTTCCAAGGATTCTTCAGTAATCCAAGCACATTAGTTTTAATTATTGATTTGGGTCTTTAGCTGCTGGACATGTTTTAGGAATACATCATCTTTGTTTGCTTGCAATGATCCTTTGTTTTTTGTTTTTTTGTTTTTTTTTTGGTTTTATTTGCTTGATGACTTTTATCTTGTTTAGATATTTCACTGTTATATACAAAATTCTTATGTTTCATTCAAATGATTTGTCAATTATATACACTCCTTTTACATAATTTATGTTAACATAATCAATGTTTGCAAAGAAGAGGTCTTTTTTAGGGAGCCCTTGCCAATTTTTTTAAAATTAAAAATATAGAATAACTTATTTTTTTTAATTGGACCCAGGTCTAGATTGCCCAGGTCCATTCTTATCCGAGAACTAACTCTTTTAATTAAAATGATGTTTTGCTTAGAATAATTAAGTTTCGAGTCAGTATGGGCCTGGGCTTGGCCTATGGGCCGCCCCATTGAAAACAATTAAATTTAGGCCCATGGGCCAAAAATTGCCATCCCTAGTCTTTTTGATCTTTAACTGCCTTTTGTGAATGAACCCCAAGCATGAGGACTCTTGCAAAAATCAAAGAAAAAGGGTCCTCCTCTATGTTCAGCAAATAGGACACTTAAGAATGGATCCAAACTCTATCAAACACCCTAATGCTTCCTCTAGCTTTGCTGATAGTTCTAACAGCCCAGCCATATCTTCATTGGCTAAAAGGGCAGTTTGAACTCTATCGTTTTCATCAAAGTACAACTTAAATTTTAATGTTTTAGAGCATTTAATTTCAATCCTAATGTTTTCAAAACATTCAAAATAGGCTCTAAGTGGATGAAAAATTTAACTAAAATTAAATTTCTATTTGTTTAAGTGTCATGTCATTATTGATGTGGCAATTTTTTATTATTTTAAAAATATGTTAGCACCCTACTGCCATGTGGCATAATGGGGCCTAAATAACTTAAAAAAAAATTTAAGTTAATATTTTTAAGTAGTTTAATTCTTTTCTTATGTTAATAATTTAACTTAAGTTTTTAACTAAAATTTCCAAAATCTCTAATCTGAAAACCTAATTATGAAACCTTGATTGAAACTAAAATCCCTAATTGAGCCATGCCTCCCCACCTCTTTGTTTGTTTAGGTCACTGTAACACCGCACTAGCCCTCTCTTCCATCCTCCTCTTTGCCCCACTCCTTGCAATTGTAGACATTTCCAGCCTGACCGCATGAAAATAGTCTAAACAGTTTGCCAAACTTGAAAAACAGTAGATAGAAAGCTCAAATCTTCTGTGAAGCTCTATGAACATGATAACACTTCAACACTCGCCATCGAAATCGCTGTAGAGAAGACAAAATGCAAGTTGGATAACCATGGCAAACAAGGTTTGCTTTGTGGGTATGGTGGGCTTCCTCATTTGATTGTGAGTGGTGACTTAAGTTATTTGGGTGAGTTTATCACTCCTAGGATTTTGTTCTTGTACATTGCGAGTTGGATTGGGTGGGTTGGTCTGAGTTATTTGATTGCTATTGGTGGTGAGAAAAATCCTGCCATGAAGGAGATTATCATTGATGTTCCTTTGGCTACTTATTTAATCTTCAAAGGCTATAGAGAGCTATTGAATGTTGAACTTATTGTCAAAAGGACATTTAGATTTTGTTAGCATTCTTGGCAGAGTAAAAACAAAGAAAGGGGAGGAGCGCGATTTCAATTAGGGATTTTAGTTTTAATTGGAATATCACAATTAAGATTTCTTGGTTAGGTATTTTAGGAATTTCAATTAAAAATTGAAGTAAAAAAATTAATATAAAAAATAATTAAATTAATTAGAAAATATTAATAGTTTTCAGTTTTTAAAAATAGTTATTTGGGATCCACGTGGCAGTAGGATCTACTAACAGATTTAAAAATAATAAAAAGTGTCAAGTTAACAATGAGGTGGCACATAACAGATAGAAGTTTTAACTTTGTTAAAATTTCTGTCTTTTTAGAGTCTATTTTGAACGTTTTAAAAACATTAAGATTGAAATTAAACGCTCTAAAAACGTTAAGGTTTAAGTTGTATTTTAATGAAAACGATAAGGTTATTTACCACAAAAAAAACGATAAGGTTCAAATTATACATTTTGCCTATCAAATTATACTTTATCAAATTGTTGCCATACCAGAGTGAAGCCTGGGGCTTGATCAGTATTTCTTAGTTGGTAGATTTGATCTGTTGTAGATTATCAATCCAAAACGTTTCTGAGCAAATCTTAATTCCTTATGTTCACTGGAAAGAAGTCGGGACGATTTGTCAGATATCCTAGTCAAGGATCCCTCTTTCAACCTCCTTTTTATGTCAAGTGTGTTTTCCCCAACTTTTTTAAATCCCAACTCTACAGATTTAGGGTGTCTGCAAAAATTCTATCATATTTGATCTGTTCCAATCTTGGGTCTTGATGTTACAAACCACATGCAATGCTTGGGTTTGTCATTAAAGTGGTAACTGCCATTGACGTATTCTGTGAGAAAGATTAAGCTTTATTGTTATGCAATTCATCATTCAATTGCAAATTGTTAATTCCTCATCAAATCAAGGTTATTGGTGTTTGTCACTTTGATAATAACAAAAAATTTACCTGTATCCTAATAAAATTAAATACTGCTATCTGCAGGAGAGTCCTAATTGCAGGTGCCAAATCTACCTTCATTGCACAGATACCCGAGTCATTGAAAGAGGACCTAGTCAAAAGTCTACGATCATTTAACCAAGAAAATTGAAATTCTAGATTTTGGATCAATTGGTAATTAAGGATTACTTTCTCCGAGTTTTCTGTTTATATTTCAACTTTTCACTGATTAAATGCAATTTTTATTCTGTGCAATTGATACCCTGGAAGATTGTTACTCGGAAGTGCAATGTATAATCTGTATCATTAAAGTGCAATGCTGTCTTGAAGCAAGTGCTGGCGGTGAGAAGAAAGCGATCAGTATCTTGTCCCCAACGGCAACCTTGTATGCTAATAGGTGCCAGTTTTAGTTTTATTGGCTTTGAGTTCAAAAGGCTGAATTTAAATATTGCCAAGAATTTTCTTGCGGCTGTAAAGTTGGTTTTGGAGTAGAGGAAGCTTAGGAAATGATATTTTAATTTTGTATCATACCCATGGCAGCATCTAAAGCGTATGACCTCCTACAAATTTTCCTTGAATCATGATGGAGTTATTCAGTCTTACAATTTCAAGTTGGCAGTATTCAACTGGCTATATTCCAAGGGGTATAGCCTAGTAGCTTAGGAGTTTAAGTCTGCATTGTTTTTAGAAGTTACTAATTCCTTTTGGGTTGTAATTTTCCACACATAGGATGTTGAAACCAAATGAAAATAGATTTTTTTTCAACCTTGGGTACATATTATAAGGGAGTTGTTTATATGAAGGGGAGAAAGAATTATGCTTGATGATATTAATCCGGGTGAAGTATATTGGTTTGTGATGGAGAAGACAAGACAGGGACCTAGGTAAAAATCTGGACAATGGTTGCGATAAAGTACACAACGACATGGTAAGCTTGACGGGCAATTTTGGTTACAGTTATTTTTTGAGAGTAAATTTATCACAAATGCAGCAGTGAACAAGAGGGGCTGAGCAGCCACGTACTACGGCACGCGCTAAAATTGAAGAATATAAAGAATATATATTATTTATAGAGGATGAGCTACATGTTATGAGTGTTAGATTGTGGTATTAGATGAAGTGAAGTATATTAATATTAGATGGCATAGATAAAGGTGATGGTGGAGATTAGGGCATAGAAAATGACGGTGGTGCAGATAAGGAGGCAAATGTAAATGGACAGGCTAATGTTAAAGATTTGAATGATGATGATGGTGTTAAAAGTGCTCAGGTTTGTAGTGTTGAAGAAGGTAATTATCATCAAGTTGAAAGGGTTATTGAGATTGCGTGTTATGGTGACAAATACGGTGATGAATATTAAGAGATCGGACAGATAAGTAAACAAAAGGGAGAAGTAGAAACTAACTCAACCCATGTTGATGAAGAAGACACAACACTAAAAAAAAATTATATCCAGATATTTATAGTGAAGATTCTGTTGTATACAAAGGTAGTGGATTTTTTGATTGTGATGATCCAAGCGATTACATTTGCAAGCTGCAAGAAAATGGTGATGCATGGGAAAAAATCAAATCCGTGGTGCTCTACTTCCTCTAGGGAGGATGGGGTTCAATAATGATAAGGGGTTTAGTGATACTGCTATTAAATATTCTTGGATCAGGTGCATCAAAAATGAAAGAATAAAGTAAGAATCGTGAGGTTGCAATTCAATTTTTATCTATTTCAATTGGGATTACTTGGTTAGATCTTGAGAGAGGATAATCAGAATTTTAGATTATATAGGAACCAACTTAATTGAATTGGCAAGACCAAGGAAAGATAAAATAAGGATAGAATAATCCTTAAGTTTCCATTATTGATTAACTTCGCTCTCATTGCTATCTTTACTGATTCAGTTATTCAAATTTAATAATTTATTTAATTTTAGTTAGATTATTTTAATTTTAGTAAATTTATTTTAGTTTCAATTAATTCAATATTTTATTACCTTAGACAAAGCACGTTCAAATTGTTAGGTGACTAATCTAATCCTCGTGGAAGCAATATCTTTTGTACTATAAGTAACAACCTCTACACTTACAATATGAAAGTTTTTTATATAAAACTACAAACAAGTTTTTGGACCCTAAAATTTTTATTTATTTATTAGTGATTTATTTGTTTCTTTATTTTTAGAGTTGTCATCAAAATAGCAAGTATGAATAGAAATTAGAAGGTAGAAGTTAGAATGAAGTGCAATAATTAAGTTAGAATTAATATGGTATTTAATCGGTTAAGAGAGTTTAGTAGACCTAGAATAAATGAAAGAAGGGGCAAACTTGGAAGAGACTTACTAATGGAGGGTAAAATGGGAAGAAAGTCTATATAAGTTGTCTTGAATTAGAAGAAGGGAGGAGAGTGTCGACAATAAGAGAGAAGGAGAGAAGTTTTCGGTGAAAGAAGAAAAGAAGAGAAATCAACTTTGTTAAGGTGAGCTAATTATCTCTTTTTCTTGCTTTATTAAAGTAATGGGTTGTGTTGAGGATGAAAGAGTTAGAGAAAGAAAGGAGTTTATGTAGAGAATGAAAGGTTTGTGTTGGAAGAAGATGAGTTAGGTGAACCCAGGTGATTCTAAGGTTTCTAAACTAGATCTTAATTTTCTGACCTAGATGGCGTATGGGTAGGTTAAGTTTGTGGTAAATTTATGTTTGTTGAAACTTTGTGATTTTTTGAAGTTTATGAACTTTATTGGCATGTTGTTTTGAATGGAACCTTGGTTATTTAGAAAATCAAGAGAATCCTACCCAAGAGCAAGAGGAAAGGCAAGATTGACTTGGATTTCGCAAGCTACTTAGGTGGGTAACATATTTATGGTTATAGTGTAATTAGGTAAATTCTTGCCTATGTATATATGTTGAAATGGACTTGTTTGAAATTGACTTGTTTGTAAATATTGAAAATTACATGATGAATTATGACTGTTTTATACCTCAAAAGAGGTCATGACTTTTGTATTAAATGAAAAGAAGACAAAACATTGTTTGGTTATGAGAAAACGAATATGTGCTTTGTTTGGGCGAGAGTAGAATCATTCTGTTCGTCACGTGCATATTGACAATAGCCTTATCCCCACTGCCCACTTGTGGCATATGAGCTCCGAAATTGGACTCATTCTGTTCATGGGGTAAACTTTGGTTTCTCCATTTTGTTTTCATGGAACCTTCGAGCCATTTGCTGTGCATTGTATTTCTAACTTGTAATGTATGCTGCATTTGAGTGTTATGTGCTATGAGTGTTAAACTAAATGGAAGAATGCTTAACTTATTGAATATAAGTATATATTATACATATGCTTGATTTTGTGGTCAATTGCTAATGACTATAAATATGTTAGTCACTGAGCTGTGTAGCTCACCCCACTCTTCCCTCCTCAGGTGCAGAACGTGAAGGATAGCAAACCTTATAGCACATTTGAAAACTCCAAAATATTAGGAACTTTTGTAATTAAGTTAGTTTGATCACTTTTGGATTGCTGCATAAGCATGTAAACATTGAACATTTTGTATATGTTGTATTTTGTGTTAAGTCTTTGTTTATAATGTAAATTTGTAATTAAAGCTATGTTTGAGCTTTTATAGTTTTGACAAACGAGTTTAGAATCGAAAAGTTCCCCATATGTTTGTGCACATTTCTTTGGTAGTTGCACATTTCAAAAATCCAAGTCTCTCCTAAGTGTAGAAATTGTGTGCCGAATTTAGGGGAAAAACTAGACTAATTTAGACTAAATTAGTCAAAGTTGCTTTCTGAAAAGTTGTAGCTTATCTTTCTAGCTTTCCATCGGTATATAGTATAAAATAATTAGGCATAGGAGTCAAAAGTTATGGTCTTCGTAAGGGGAGACGTTCGTCTGTAAAGACGCTTCGTCTGTGATGATATCATATCATCTGTGATGACATCATCTCTTCTTAAGACTTTGCTCCGTCTTAAGTTGACTGCATTCGTCTGCTCTGCCTTCGTCTGTTTGGCATTCGTCTGCCCTGTGTCATTCATCTGCTTGGTGGCATTCGTCTGCTCCGCCTTCGTCTATTTTACATTCATCTGTTCCGCATTCGTCAGCTTTGTGGCCTTCGTTTGCTGTATGACATTCGTCTGCTTTGTGGCCTTCGTTTGTTGTTTGACATTCGTCTGTCTTGTGGCATTCGTCTGCTTCGTGGCCTTCGTCTGCTGTTCGGCATTCATCTGCTTTGTGGCATTCGTCTGCTCCGCATTCATCTGCTTTGTAGCATTCGTTTGCTCTGCATTCATCTGCCTTTCCACATTCGTCTGCTTTTTCACATTCGTCTGCTTTTTCGCATTCGTCTACTTTTTCGTAGATTGTAGCATTCGTCTACTCTGCATTCATCTACTTTTTTGCATTCGTCTGTTTTTTCGCATTCGTCTGCTTTTCCGCATTCATTTGTTTCGCATTCGTTTGCTTTTTCGCGTTCGTCTGCTACTTCGCATTCGTCTGCTTTGTAGCATTTGTTTGCTCCGCATTTTTCTGCCTTTTCGCATTCATCTGCTTTTTCACATCCGTCTACCTTTCTGCATTCATCTGCTTTTCCGCATTCGTTTGCTTTTTCGCATTCGTTTGCTCCGCATTTGTCTGCTTTTCCACATTCGCCTGCTTTCTGTATCCTCTATGGTTGAGCCTCCGCTTCTTCTGTGCACTGTTCATCTTGAATCGTGTGGTCAAATTTTTGACATTCCTAATGATAGAATCCGTCTTCAAGGTCTTCATGAAAGTTGTAGATCTTGAAGTATTCTTTCGAATAGTCCAAAGAATTGTTTAGTCCGACGTCTACAGAGAAAGTTATTGCCTTTTGTTCTTAAACAAGTTCGATTGGGTCAACGACAAGTATTGTTTCAGTTTATAGCTCCGAATGTTGGGCTCCGGAAGCGGGGTCCAGCATTGTTTGGTATCAGAGTTGAAGAAATGTGTTTGTTCGTATACCTGATTCCGAATGTTGGGCACCGGAAGCGGGGTCCAGCATTGTTTGGTATCAGAGCTGAAGAAATGTGTTTGTTCATGTACCTGATTCTGAATGCTAGGCACTGGAAGTGGGGTCCAGCATTGTTTGGTATCAGAGCTTAGGTTTGTCCTAGGCTTAGAATGCATAGTAGGAGGAACTGTTATGTTATATGATTGCTTGTTGCTTTGTGAATTGATTGAATTGTATTAAGTGACATGTATGTCATGCATACATGTAGGGATTAAGACTAAAATGAAGGGTAAGCTAATAGTTAGTGTTTTCATTGAAGGGGTAAGATGCCACCTCGTAGAAGGACACGAGGAGTATTACAAGGATCGATTGTACCTGACTCACTACCAAGGGAGGAG
>JANKOD010000005.1:21447070-21458789 GCA_026284645.1 Erythroxylum acuminatum | reverse complement strand
CAATTCATATCTTTCAGCTCCGATATCCAAAAATTACAAACTTTATATCAATTTAAAGATAAAAGAATAAGCTACAACTTTGATGAAGACACCTCAGCCTAATTCTTCCAACATCAATACAGTTTAATCAATAACCACAGGATATGATTTTTGTACCTGACAATGCTTCAGCTTAAGCTACAACTCAATTACATGCCAATTTTGAAAATCTTAGAGGCAGAATTAAAATTCGACCTCTTCACAAAGGTTGTAGAAATATGTCTCTAGTTTAATATGAATCAAAAACGAACTCATTCAGAAATCTACAGCTCAAGTTATATTTATAAAACCGAAGCATGATCATGAAAATTTCCAGTTCATCACATTCTAGCACACTTCCAAACTTTCATCCTATCAATCACTTCCAAATCAATTCAGAAAATTCTAAATTTTTATGGAGAGAAAGAAAAATATCTTAGGAATCCATTGGTCCAAGTTTCAAGTCATTTGGAGTTCAGATGCAGAAGTTATGGGCAAAAACTCAAGCTGTGCAACAAAATAACTCTAGTTCAAAATTACATGTCAACACCAACGTCAAACACTATTCATCATCATCTTCTTCTTGTTTTCTACTACCATTTTTGTTTGTTTTCTTTTTTTTAAAAAAAGTTCAACCTCATGTCATTTATCTGAAATAACTTCTAAACTCATTTTTCTCTCATCAATACTCACCATAACCTCAAAACAATTTAGAAAGAATCATCCACTTCAAATATCACCAATCCAACATTCACTTCTCCCTCTCTCTCTACTGTATACTTTCAATTTCTCATATTTTCATCCATTGCATTTTATTTCATTTTTATCTACTCTTACACTTCATTTAACTCATCCCAATATCAAAACCTCACCAAATTCATTTTCCATAAATCCATGCGTGATCAATAGAAGCAACCATATAAGTCACGTATGTACAGTAAAATTACAGAGGATGAGTTCATCACGTTTTTTTTCCTCCAGAATTTTGCACTCTTCCTACACAACTTCAATGATTCTTCTAGCTCCAACATACTTTAACGCTATCTTATAACATGATATTCCTCAAGCATACAAAACAAAATAACAATATAACCATAGTCGAAAACAACACAGAACATAACATATATATAGATATCTCAATTTTTCAAACCCAAGCATGCATGTATATATATATGTATATATTACACCAGAAAATAATCATCATCAAAACTACCTACCTGGTTATTTGCAGCAAGAAAAGCAAATCGAAGGCACAAAGATTTCATAGCTGAAGTTTCAACAAAATTTCCAATATAGACAGTATTGAAAGAGCTTCGGTGGTTCAAGCAACAGTAATAAATAGTGATAACACAATAGAAATGGACTGGATTTGGTGCTGTAAAACAAAGAGTGTTTTTTGTATTTTGCCAAAACTTTCTGTGTGAAGAAACATCAACAAAGGAAAGCTTCACAACTGTAGGTGGCGTTTTGCATGTTATGCACGTGTCTCTCAACCCAAACAGCGACTTATCACCACCACTACAAACCATTTGTCTCAATACAATTTAGCCATTTGTCACATTTTCATTGGTCTCTTTTTTTTAATCTAAAAATACCCCAAAAATTTATAGAAAAATTCCTAAAATTTTCAAAATTTCCAAGATATTACTAATAGTCTTTGAATAAAATTTTCAGCTAAAATAATTCGCCAAAAAAATTTCAAAATATCCAAAATATACCAATTTTTTTTGAAAAAACATAAAATTCACCAAAAATTCCGAAATAATAATATGACTCTCTAAATAAATTTTCAACTCAAAAATATTTCACCAAAAATTTCTAAAATACTCGAAATTTACAAAAATTGCCAAATCACATTTAATACATTCCAAATAAATCCATAATTTCCATTTATAAACCAATTTACTTGGAAAATGTCATGAATGCATGTACAATTATTGTATGTGTCCAAAATGCTTATGCACAAATAAGCAAATATTCAAATATGCAAAGCATAAAATGTACTGAATTTTCTTAATATCCTAACCCCTAGTATGGGGCGTTACAAATATAGTCAAGAATTACAAAATATAAAAAACCAATTAATCAAACATCAACAAATTTATCATAAGCATTAACTATGTCTGAAATATATCTTAAATATCTGGATCTCCAACAACAGATAATATACTAGAGTTAGATAGCTTAGAATTAACTGAATCAACCGGAATATTTCATATTAATACGTTATCATCAAATGAAAAACAAAAGCAAATTTCTAAAGCTCAATTAAATTTAAAAGCAGAACAAGATATCAATAATTCTCTTATTGAAAATCTCATAAATAGAAAAAAAATATTTTTTGTTATGAAAAATTAGTACATGAAACACCTATACAAATTGACCAATGTAATGGACATATCCGAATAAACTTACTTGATCAAGAACATATTTATAAATAGTTACAAAAAAATCCTGAAGACAAAAGTCACAAAATCGGTTATATACATTTATCTTAAAATCTACATTTCAAGAAGGTATAAATTCACCTATACAAATGACAATAGTAGACGAACGAATGAATAATCTGAATGATCAAATAATTGGAATAATGAATGAAAATTTAGCCTATGAAAAATAAAATTTAATACTAGATTAAAACTAGGAATACCTTTAAAATCACACAATTTAGATGAAACAATTACCCATTGCATATAAATTTTATAGGGAACAATTGATGAACAGTGGACAATATCTTTTTTCTATTACATATCAAATTAGTTATACTTTAACTAATTCTCATCATAGTATTGAATTTAAAAATTCCGATAAAATATATATTAATCAATTGTATAATGATGTAGCAAAAGTAGGAACTAATTTAAGAACCACATTAAGAGAAATACCAGATATTAAATATCCAATTAAATTAAGTACAGTCATAGCTCCTAGACTATCATTATCTTAAAATCGCCCTTTTAAAGAAAAAACATCCTTTACATTCACAATCATTAATATTAGAAAGACCTATTAGATTTACAGAACCTAGAATAACAATAGAAAAACCTATTCGAATTACTGATCCTAAATTAGCTATTGACAACGAAGAACTTGAATCTATAAATAATCAACTACCAACTATAATGGGAACCTGATGCTGAGCAGGGAGGCTAATGATCAATCATCAGCTGAACAATCAAGTATGTGAAGACTCCTTGTGCGCAGAAGTGTACAGGCTACGTAAGAACCTGAGGGATCTTAGGGTTCCAGATTTACATCCTCTAGACTCTTGGGGTGGGGTCGTAGGGGTTTATGATTAGTCTGGCTAAGCCGAGATACCTAATGTAAAATTAAAAATAAAAAGAAGACTGGATATGACATTAGAACTAATACACATCAAGAATTAGAAGCAAAAAGAGAAAAAGAAGAAGCAAAAGTGTGCAAAGATGCGGCAGAGGAGATCAGATAAATAGAGGCACGCCGCACATGTGATGTGTTAGCCACATCAACTCAGAGCAGCCAATGAGATATAGAGATTGGATTTCTTGTGATATACTTGAACTATCTTTACCACTGCATAACTGGGGCTTCCATAGGAATGGAAGGGATGATAACTTTTTTTGAAGTAAAACGATATTAGGTAACGTTTGTTATATGGAATAGAATTTATTGGTACTGCTGAATACTATACTGTACAATCTACAGCGGTAGGAAGTTTAAAATGATCGTTATGGTTTTCAGTAAAATTACAGAAAACTAAACTCACAGGAGAAGTCAAAATCAGTGTTAAAGAATTTCATTTTAAAATCAATAAGCTCATAACTCTACAGTTTCCGACATGATAAATACATTGATTGCTTCTTTTTCTCCTAATTTGGAGGTGTACTGTTTTTCTTCTCTTTTGTCACAAACTATTTTCTTTTTAAACCCCAATCGGAATTGTAACCATCTGCATTCACTTGTCCGATGAGCAGAAGCTTTGACAAGGAAACGAGAACAAAACTCGCTACTATTACACATCTCTGTACACATCTAACCAAGGGGGGAGGCCATGTTCAACCTTGCGTCCCTTAAATAGAACTGAATCCAAAATTTTGGAAAGTTCTAATTTCCCCTCTAAGTCCAGCGGTTACAATCACCATACCATAGGCTGACATATTTTGGTTGCAGAAATCAATACTGGTACGAGGACTCCGAGTTCTGGTGGCCAAATTCAGTTTTTCCTCTGGCCATGTTGCTGAGATTCTGTCAAAGAAATAACCATTCGTCGCACTTGAAATTATCCCATTTACAGAATTGTTGGTGCACCCTGTTACTGACCGTGAATCCTCATTGCCACTCATTTCTTCAACTGGTGTTGGAGGATGATTGGCGATGGAGACCTCATCAAGATGACTGTCAAACCATTCTTCAGAATAACGTTCATCAAGTCCCCAAGTTTCACCCATCCCAGGCCAGGGGATAGCAACCGAGACATCTTGGCAGTGAAAATGTTCATACGAGTGCGTGACCGTAACGCCTTTGCTCCTGCTAGGTTGGGAATCAGCCTCATGATTCCATACATATACATAAGAATCTGCACTTGCAGCAACCACATACTTCCCGTTGGCTGTGAGGGTCGCTGAAATTTGGCTCTTACTATTGCTAAACCCTGTTACAGAATTATTCATGAACTCCATCTATAAGAATTATGAGTTCACTAGATGTTTAGTTATTCTGCATGCAGAATGAACTGCATTAGAACTTTAATCATTGAATGAATTGTTGTTAATAGAATAAACTGCATTAGAACTTTAATCATTGAATGAATTGTTGTTAACATCCTAAAAGAAAAAATGCATATCATATGAACCATAACCCATATTCACCAGTGATGCAGATTAGGCAATATAAGTATATTGTCTATGCAACACATGCCAAGATCTGAATCCTTCTGTCAGTCTTACCTTGAGCCGATTTCTGGAAAAAGCATAAAGCATCAATTGAAAATGAGAAATTTTTGCCACCGTCAAATACACTATTACAAATCCACTATGCAGATGATATCAGCAAGACTATCATAATTAGATCAGAATCACATCCACCATTAGATCTGAAAACTTTGCCATCTTCACTGCCAACCATCTCAATTGTTCTTATTTTGTTCAATGCCCCAAAAACTTTGCAGACAATAGCAATAATCTGTCCCCAAGAGTGAGGTGGATTGAATTGAAACGCATCATACAGGTCCCATGACAAATATTGCCCCTAATATAGTTCGTCGTAGCAGGTATACCAGAGCTATCAATGCTTCCTAAAATTGAAATCTGATGAGATTCTAATTTTCCCTCAATCAAGCCGACATGTGATTCATCCTCATGCCCAATTTCATGAATGTATCAAGTTTAATCGAGGGTCCTCTACCTTAATGCCTCACTCGTACTTCATTTGGCCAAATAGATAGATGGGAAAAAGAAATAACAATAAATTCAATTTATCTTCTCAAATTCCCAAGTAACTGGTTGTCCTCGAGAAATGTAGCACCAATTGTTGCAGCAAACAATGAGCAGCTACTATCTCGTCGAAGACGCGTATAAATAATTGGAATAAAAAAGTGAAAACGGAAAATACAAGACCTCCAAAGACAAGGATAGATGTAAGCATACAAGAGTTGTTCAACCTATCTATAACCCCAAAACTAACATGCGGAATTATCTACAAGTAACAATACTGAAGGAGCTCCACACCATTCCATGGAAGATTTGTTATCATATCTAAGCCATAGTCAGAATTTAGTGCCACTTGTTTCACAGTTACAGCATAACCATATAGTTTCTTCCTTGTCAATTATTCAATTCAATATGAATGAGACGAGTGAGCGAGCGAAACACGCGAGAGTGACTCCAGTGACTGTCGAGAGCAAGGCAGAAGCTAGGCAAGTGTTGCGTGAAGGAGTTCACTGTAGATTAATTTTAATTAATCTACAATGACATGAACAGTAGCTAACCAACTCGGATAAACAAAGGTTCTATGGAAACCTCTATGGGAGGCTCCACTCCCATGGAAGCAATGCAGACCCACTTCCCCACCATTCAGAAGCATTAGAAAGTAACAGTGCGAGGGATTTGTCCCAAAATGAAAGCTAGACTGCAGTGAAGTCTTGGAGTAAGGTAGTTGCTGCTGAATCTTTCATAGCAAAGCCCAAGTTCTTCTCTTCCACCTTCATTGATGGTGTGGTCTCCAAGGAGAGTACGAGCAATTGCAAGAAGGGTGTAATACTCTACTTGGTTTCTTCCTTAACAAGAGACCAATCTTCCCTTTCATGCAAATATGGGCACAATCAAAATGGGGTAGCAAGTGACTAGACAGAATTCTGCTCACTGAGGAGGATATTTTCCTTTTCAAATTTTCAGATGTCAATAGTATGTCTAAAATCTTGGAAGCTGGCCCTTGGCATGTAGGTGGACAACCCATGTTCATCCACAAATGGGTTCGACTTGAATTTGACAAGAACAGCATTGAAGTCATACCTTTGTGGATTAATATCCACAACATACCTCTTTAGTATTTGTTGATATTATGGAAATAATCAGATAAATAGATAATTAGTTGATATTCTATTCATTAGTTGAGAATTTATTGCTTAGAAAATAAATAGATTCTTTTTAATATAAGGAGGTAAAATTCTATTAATTAGTTGAAATTTGATTACTTAGAAAATAAATAGATTTTTCTTAATTTAAGGAGGTAATTAGGGTTGTATCATCCTATATATTCTTTGTACTATTCACAGAAAAATTAAGGAAGAATTATTTTGTCTTCTTTCTTCAGTATTGGTCCTTAGATGGATTAAGTTCTTTTAAACCAGTGGCTTTTGACTCAGCCACCGCTAAACTTGAAAAGGTGTTATGCTCGAGTGTGTGTAGAAATCAATCCCAAGAAACCTCAACCCGAAGTCTTGCCAATTATGAAACTTATTGCTGCCAATGAGTTGGTGAAAGCTGAAATTTAGCTAACCTATAATTGGAAGCCTCAGATGGGACAGAAAGTTTGGAGACCAATTTCACCAAAGGGCATTATAACGAGTTAATGGGCATAGTGGAAGAACCAGAAGCTCCAATTACAGATAATGGATCTAATACAGTACTCCAGAATGCAGATGAAGAAGCAAGTGTGGAACAACCTGAAAATCTTGTAAATGCCTTAGCCAAGGATAAAGGTAAAGCTAGCATTGAACATACTGAAGACGAGTAGAAGGAGGAGGCTACTCAACAAGAACTTTCTGATGAAATTCTTAAGCTGAATGATCAATTTACTCCAGCATCTAGTAGGAGATCTGGTAGCAAAAGAAGAAAACCCAAAAGGGGGTTGGTGAAACACCCTCTCCTTTGCCTAAATACTTGTAATCTTTTAGAATATTAGAGGCTTTAATGAGCCTCATAAAGGTCAAGCTGTTAAGGATCTGTTAAGGGAAAAGAAACCAATTTTGTTGGGGCTTCTGGAAACAAGAATAAAAGCTCAGAAACTTTACAATGCTATGAGAGTTTTGGGGGAAAGCTGAAAATATGAATCAAACCACAAGCATCATTACAATGGTAGAATCTTGATTGCTTATAACACTCAAAAATTGCAGGTTTCATTGAGCAGTAACTTCAGATTAGTTTATTCATCTCTGGTGCAAACTCTATGAAACAGGAAATGAGATGGAAATCACAACCATCTTTGCAGTTAACTTCAAATTTCAGAAAACCAAGCTATGGGAGGATCTACTCTCTATTCATTTGTTAGGACCAATAACAATAAGCCTAAGATATGGAGAGTGTACTCGAGGAGAAAGAAAGAGGGGGCTGAGCGGAATGATGCTAAAGTTAGTTAGTGGTGTGGGGGGCTGAATGGGTACAAGGTGGGGAAAATAACTGAATGTACGGAGGGGTAGCTAAGTAGGGGGCAGAGAGAGAGATGAGTATTCATTCTGTTAGAAAAAAGAATATTGTTGTGGACAGAGAGAAAGTATTCTCTTTGAGGAGCTATATTCAGCTCTGGGAAGGTGTTCAATAGAATCACCTTGTAATAGCAATAAGGATCCTCTATTATCAATCAATAAAATACTACAACTCTAGCATCTTAAGCTAGAGTCCTAACATTGGTCCGACCTGCCGGATTCAATAGCGGAGGAGAGGATCAGTTCATTTTTGGAGACTTGAGAATTTAGAGCAACCAACCTTGATGCCACCTAAGATGTCCGATAGGGTAGAATTGTTGGAATCCCGTATGGCAAATCTGGAGGCTAGAGTTGAGGATATTCAATCACCTATGCGGATGGCTATGGGGGAGATGCTGCGAGCCTTGTTATTGGAAATGAGCAAAATGATAGGAAAAAGACCAGAGGAAGGACAGGGGAGTGGCGATGCTTCAGGGAGGGGGCAAACTATGACCGGTGAAAGGCGGCAACCAACTCCGATGGAGCACTCCTATGACACTATGGAGGAATATAGAATGTCGGTCCGTAAAGTGAAATTACCCATGTTCGATGGGTCTGATCCTGTAGGGTGGATTACTAGAGCGGAAGTGTATTTTAAGGTCCACAATACCTCAGAACCAATAAAAATGAAGCTAGCTCTTCTGAGCATAGAAGGTTCAACCATATATTAGTTTAACCTATTGAGGGAGACAGAAGAGGATTTGGATTGGGAGAAATTTAAGAGAGCTCTCATCAAGCGTTATGGATGGAGAAGATTTGACAACCCGCTCGAAGAGCTATTGGATTTGCGACAAATGGACTCAGTGGAGGAATACATTGAGGCCTTCAAGTTCATCTCCTCGCAGGTGGGTCGACTACCAGAGGAGCAATTTATGGGGTACTTCACGAGTGGGTTGAGAGCTGATATACGCCGACGGGTACGTACATTTGGGCCGGGGCAAGTTGCCCTAAGGATTTTTGTCCAATCTCTTGCTGTAATACCATATACAAGGTGATTTCAAAGCTTCTTGCTAATAGGCCTAAGGAGAATTTGAATCAGATCACTCATGATGCACAAGGAGCTTTTATCCTTGGAAAATCTATTTTGACAATATTCTATTGGTGCAAGAGTTGATGAGAGATTATAGCTCAAGCAAATCCATTAAAAGTTGCTATAACAAAATTGATCTCTCCAAAGCCTTTGACAGACTACAATGGAGCTTTATCTTTACTTTTTTGGAATGGTTTGGATTTCCAATTTTCTTTATTAAATGGATACAAGCTTGCATCTCAACCCCTTGCCTATAGCATCCTCATCAATGGTGCTCCAACTAATCAATTCAGAGGTTCTAATGGCATTAGACAAAAGGATCCTCTATCCCCTTATCTCTTTGTCATTACCATGGAAATTGTTTCAACTTAGCCAGCAGAGCTGATTTTAAATTTCATCATAAATGCAAGGAATTGTCTCTTTCTCATCTTTGTTTTGCAGATGATCTTATCTTGCTTTCTAGAGCTCATCAGGAATCCATTCTATCCTACATCAATCTATCATAAGCTTCTGCAGGATATCAAGATTAAAAGTCAATCATTGCAAGAGTGGAATATATTTCTCATTAGATGTTACCAACACTGAGAGATTTCAACTTTAGTCTAAGCCTCAATTGTGCAATATATGCCATTTGGAGATAAACGAACCAGAGATTGTTTAACAAGGTTATAACAAATAAGTATGCCATAATTCACAAGCTTCATAGTTGGATAAGGGAAACCCCAGCAGCCCATTATGTTAAAAAACATCTGAGCTCTCTCTCAAGAAGACAATAGAATCTCTAACTTCCTAGTTTTTCCCGAAGGTTGTATGTATGAGCATTGTATTTCTATTGCTTGATTAAGCTTTGTAAAGACATAGATTGCCTTTTATGGCTTAATGAATTCTTTTACCTTTGAAAAAAAATCAATATGCTATAAACTGGAAGTACATATACCACTATCATAATGTTTGCACCAAGGAGAGATAAAGGAAATTGATTGTCATCCAAATATTCTAAAGGAAAGTTTTGAAGGCCAAAAAGATTTTATCAATATAAGTCTAGGAGAGAGAGGCTACCTTCTGATCAACAGAAGGTGAAGTAGTAAATTAGAAGGTACTTCCTGCAAGCGTATGAAGCACAAAATTCTATCTTCAACCGTATGCTTCACCACCTAATATTTGATAGAAATGACTTCTTAACACAAAAGTTAAAATGCCACATTACTTGGATCCAATATCCTAGCCCACATAGGATTGTAAGACTTCCCAAGATTCACCAATTCTAGGGTATAAAATCCTGGGACCTGGAACGCTTTATTTAACTCTTGTGCTTTTGGACCCATGCTACCATAACCATGTTCCTCAAGGAATAAGAAAGCTTGGTAGAGAAGATGCTTATATTGCTCATAGTCTAATTAAAGATTCTTTTTTTCTTTTCAGCCAGAAATGGGGCATAGTCCAAAACTTATTTGAAGTCAGAAAATACTTTTTCACACCTTATGCAATATGTGATAATGCTGCTTTCAGTTCTATGATTCAAGGACTCCTTACAATTGGAAATTCTCAGCCTGAAACACTTCCATATACCTATTCCTCTAATACATTTAACTTCATAAACTGCATTGGATTCCTAGATATTTTTATTTATGCCTTTTGTTCTCTAATCCATGGTAAGAAAATAAACATGTGCATTCTTACCCTTGAACTTGTGGACCAGATCAATGCCATCAACAACTCGAATTCGAGAATCTGCTGATGTAATGAGCACTTCAGATGAACTTCCTGGAACAAACTATTACATGAAACTCATCAAGGTAAGATATGATCACGGGAGCACTTTAAGAAATATAGTAGAAGTTACCAACTATCTGCTACGTTAAAAAATTTACCTGAAAACCATTGATTTTCTTGAGATGAGCTTTCTTCTTCCTATCTTGGAGATTAATTTGACATTTTTGTTTTAACTTATTCCCTGTAAAGTGGAAAAGACTCATGAAAGGATAGTTAGCACTCAGTTGGAAATTGAAATTGAACTAAAAAGAGAGTCTCAGATGGTACCAGATGTATTATATAAATGACAGCTTCCTTTGTAAGTACCAACAAGTGCACCCTTTTAAATAAAAAAAATAGAAATTAACCACATAATTTCCATGCCGCTTTATATAGAAACTAATCACGTTCTTTAATATTCCCTACCTGACCATCGGGAGTATAGCAAGCAGCAGTGACCATCTCATGCAGATCATCCCAATCGACAACTTGTCGATCATGAATACTCCATATACGAACCTTTTGGTCTAAGGAACCACTAATGAAGTAAGCATCATCAACAGGGTTGAACTGGATGCAAGTTACTGGTCAAGAAAAACACTCAGAAGCGGTGGGAAATTAGTAAAACTTACTAGCAATATGTAAAGGAAGATAGAAATCCTCTAGATTGCTTTATTAATTTGAACAACCCATACTAAAGGAATTTGCAATCCAATAAGAGAGAAAAACAATACTTGGGGGCCGTTTAGTTCTACCTTTGTATTTTCTGTTATAGTTTTCAGTTTTCAGTTTTCGTTTTCAGTTTTTATTTATGTTTTTCTTTCAAATAAAAACAAAAACCTGTTTAGTTGTTAGTTATATTTTTATCACTGATAATTATTACATAGTAGATAAAAATTAAAAATAAATTATTTTTAATTAAATAAATTTATTTAATCTCTTATATAATATTTATTAACAAATTATTAATAAAATTATGT
>JANKOD010000005.1:21433842-21446970 GCA_026284645.1 Erythroxylum acuminatum | reverse complement strand
TCATAAGTATAAATAAATGATTTTATTGACACATTCATTCGTTTTCGTTTCTTTTTGTTTTTGTGTAATCATCTGTTATCTAAATTAAAAAAAAATGTCGACGTATATTATTCAGAGTCAGCGGGAGTTTGTTCTCGATTACTAAGAACAAAAATGTTGTGCATCCCCTCAACTCAAAGGTCAAACTTTGAGTTCAATTTAATAATAGAAGAAAATTTCAAAAGTAAGACTCCCCTTTAGTGTATAGTAAAATAATAATAATTTGCCAAAGGGCAATGTTCAATATATTATTGCCATATGCAGTACAGTTGAGTAGCGTGGAAATCGATGTATAATCAGCAGGCTGACTAAATGATTTTGAAGGATCCCTCGGCGCCAATTTGAGTATTCAATATTTCCTCTAGTTCAAAATAAAAATTGTTTTAAAAGAGTTTTAATTATTTAAAATAAATATTGTTCATGACTTTTCAATTATAATTTTACTTTCAAAATTACCCTTTAATTTCTCTTACATATTAATTACACGAATTATATTTTCAAGACACTTCAACATGCAATTAATAAGGGTATATCAAGCATTTTATTAATTTCCTTAATAAGTGTACATCCCTTTAAAACGACTTTTATTTTAGATAAGAAGGAGTACAATATTTGTGTAACGAGAACTCCACCATAACTAATACTTTTCTCTTTTAATTGCCAAAACGCCTAGAGCTACAAGTTGAGTAGTTGACTAAGGACAACATTAAAATGTGGGATTAGATTCTTTATTCCTTACTCTGTACACATTTATATAAAATTTAAAAAATATGTAAATAAGATAGTATGAAACACAATAGGAATAGATTAACCCCAAAAAAAAAGATCTTATCCCTTAAAATGAAAGGAGAATAGCAACTTTTTACCCTTTCAAGCCATAAATCAAGGAATACTTTTAACAACTTACCCCACAATCACGTCAAATTCTCTTCTTTACTTATTATGTTTTATTAAATCACATTATACATTTATATAAAAATTCTTTGTTCTAATTACTCTGTTCTAATATATTCTATTAAATCTTATTTGTATAAACCTTCACGTAAATATATAAATAAAATTTAATAAAATATAATAAAAATGTCATAATTGAAACTAAAAAAAATTAATACCGTGGAGGGAATATACAATCATTATGTACAGTACTACCGAGGAGTGGATATACAATCATTATTGTCGAAACTAAATCTGATGCACACCGACAAAAATTAAAAGCCGCCTAGGCCTAGGGACGCAATGCATGAGAACCGTTCCAATAAGTTTAGGCATTCTGAAATATTAGCAAAATGAATTGGATCCGTCCGCAAAATGAAATGTGTAGAGATAACAGCAGCAAGAGGAGTGGAGCGGAAGCCAAAGCCACAGTTGACGGATGCAGACAGATATCAGTCGGATTTATTAAATGGGCACAAAATTGTTGACCTTTTGGCAGCCGAACAAACACATTGTTTGTTTTGTAAATTGAGAACAGCCAAACTCAATTGACAATGACCAAATGGGAATTGGGCAAGTATAATACGTCTTATTTTACAGTTCATCACAAATCAATTGCTGGTAAGGACCATAATGTATGGTAATGAAGACAGCTTCTTGTAATCTTATTAAAAAAAAAAGAAATATACTCGCATGTTCAGTCCATTTAATCCAACCGCAGACCAGTGGTATAATACTAGCATTAGAAAGAGGAACCGACTTTGGATGGGAGCCAGATCCTCTGGTCCACTTTTTGTGGACCAACTCTGTGCCACAAAAAATGAACACATAGTCTTTCACGTTTTGGCAATTAGCTTATGACAAGTGTGTCAATTTATCATGTTTGCAAGCAACAGATATCAAGACTTGTTTATATAAAAAAAATAATTTATAGCTAAATGTCTTAATTTAAGCAAATTTGTGAATAACCTTTTGAAGTAATTTGTGAAATTTAATATTCAAAAAATAAAAATGACCTATAAAGCAAAAAAATGAAATTATTAGGTACAATAAATTAGATTAAAATTGTGTTACTAAATATTAAATGATAAGAGTTTATAAATAAATTAAAAGTTTGTTAAATATGAAATTTAATTAGTTGAATTGTGCTTTCACAGCTTAAAAAATGAGCAAAGGGAGAGAGAAAGAGAGTGTTAAAAATAAAAATAAGGCTCATAATTAAAATAAATAAAAGAATAAGATGACCAAAGGATCTGGTAACTAAATACCTTAAAATAAAATTGAAGTGAACTAGTTAAAGTCGTGTTACATCATGCGGCCTCAAATAATGGCGGTTAAGGACAAACTGTCTACGGGTTCCGTGGACATGGAAGTCATCTCCAACCGACAGACACGTTAACATTAGATTTTGATGGGGTGGTTAACGCTTGTTTTGGGTATGAAGTCAGTCAAATGCTGGTTTCGCATCATCACGCTTTTCCCGATTGACCACCACACCATAACCACACACGCTAATGGACTCGCTGAGTGTAATACTAATACCAACTACAGAATTTTGATAAGTTAGAATTTAGCACAGGAGCACCTTTAAATAATGATTATTTTTAGTGATTAATATTTTAAAATTTATATAAGTCATGTTTTTGTTGATGTGGTGTGTTTATTAGGACCGCTTCATTCTACTCCTGTTTTTCTATTGTAGTTTTTAGTTTTCGTTTTTAGTTTTTTTTGTTTCTGTTTTTCTTAAAAAAAAATAAAAATCTATTTGATTGTTAATATTAATGTGGTTATATTTTTATCGCTGATAATAATTATAGTTTAGATAAAACTTAAAGATAAATTTTTTTAATTAAATAAATTTATTTAATCTCTTATATAATATTTATTAACAAATTATTAATAAAATTGTGTTATTTTAATAATTAAATAATTTTAAAATCAAAATTTTATTTATAAATTAATATTTATTTGAAATATATTTTAATTATTAAATCAAATTTTATTTGAATATTTATATATTTTAAATTTAATTATATTTATTAATAATTATTAAAATTTAATTAAATATAATTTAATTATAAAAATTAAATTATTAATAATGTTTATTGATAATTAATTTTAATTTATTAAATGTATAATGGTGAATTAAATTATTCATAATTTTTATTAAAAATTAAAAATTAAATAATATATATTTAAATGATAGTAAATCATATTATGAAAAAGAACAGAAATAGGAAACAAAAACCACTTTTTATAGTTTTCATAATTTTTGAAAACTGGAAGAAAACAAAACCAAAAATATAAACTAAAAATTCAAACAAAAAAATTCAAACAAACATGTTTTTTACTAAATTTGAAAACAAAAAAAGAAAACCAAAAATAAAAATGGAAACAAACACCCCCTTAATTCACTGTTACTTTAAATTTTTTCATGTCAATAACGTGAATAAGGTTTTTTCGGCCGTCAAGATTGACATCAGTTCTCCTTAATATAAAAGGTCCTCATAGCCATTAGTACATACCATAATCACTGTGTGAAAATATCTTCAAGCAAGTCTGGCTCGAGAAGTGCCACAGGCGCACAGTTTTATCCATCGAAGAAGATAGCAAACACTAGGAAAACCAAAAATTGTTTATTTAGAATTACACAAGTATTATGTGTTTCATTTCTTCAAATAAGTAACACTTCTAATTTTTCCTTAAACTACAATTATGTAATATAAGAAATTATCTACACCCTGCAGGCGCACAGTTTTATCCTTCGAAGAAGATAGCAAACACTAGGAAAAACCAAAAATTGTTTATTTAGAATTACACAAGTATTATGTGTTTCATTTCTTCAAATAAGTAACACTTCTGATTTATCCTTAAACTACAATTATGTAATATAAGAAATTATCTACAAGTTAGGCATATAAAACCCTATGTAATTCACTTGGATATGAAACCCAAAATAATTTCAACAGGACAAATACAGCTTCACTTCTCAAATATGTACCAGCCAAAAACTGACATTTTATTAGTTTCCTTCTCCAAACAACACAAATGGATCCAAATGTTTCTCATGTGAAATCACTCTGAATAAAATTAGCCACTTCTGGAATCCTTGACCTTTCTGTCACTACTTAACTTTAAGACAAACAAACATATACATACTTACATATATATATATGCTAATAACATAAACAAACACGGGGAAAATCACCAAATTTAATCAGAAGACCTTGTCTTGTCTTTAAGAATTGTTTGTCATAATGTGGAGGTAACTCTACCAAAACTGACAGTAAAACATAATCTAATGGAATTACTAAATTTAAAGGTTCAAGTCTGTTCAATGTTTTGCACAAACCAGAGTTTGCATAAGAAAGTTCTTCCCCATAGTTTATTGCGAATCAAGGTGCCTCCATATGACAAGATTCACAATGATACCATGCTGTGAAGGTGTACAATTAAACTAAACTGAATTTTGAAAGTTACACTCACAAAACAACTGAAGCAGGCACAGGGGGGAGCCAACATCTAGATAACTAGTGGTTGCACAAATGGAAGCCAGAAGTGTGGTGTGAGTTCTCAGCTCCTAAAAACATACAGCTGCTCTTCAGATGTCCAAATTTCACATCAAACAACACACCTACGAAGCCTCATTGCTCTAAATATGCAGATACTACTCCCTCAGTAAAAAAGACGCCCAAGAGAATCAGAGAACAAAACATTCTTATAATCATAGTTGTTAAACCCTATAAATACAACCATTTCTAAAGCAGCATCCAACCAAAGAAAAGAAATTAAAAAACTGTTATAGTCATGAAATAACCAGAATCAGACTTGGCTGCTAAACTAATACCTTTGAAAGTTTACCAACGAAGGCAACAAAAACAGAAGAAGGAATAATTTATGGTTGTCTTCAGTTTATATATTTGATATACTATTAGTTACTGCCATGTGTAGCAGGGTAGTTATTATGTTCCAATTATTGTGCATTTAAATCTGAACAGCTACCTTTTAGGAGGATTAGTTCTTGGCAGTTCTATCTGTAAACCTTAAAGATAGTTTGAGACACCAATAAGAAGTTAAGGTGTATTTCAGAAAAGTTCTTCAGTACTTTTACTCTTGGAGATCGTTGGGTTCTCTCTAACAAGCCCAAGTTATCATACTAAAATAGGTCATAAAGGAAGAAACACTCAGAAATTTGGTGAACTACAACCACACTTCAGTCTTACTAGACCTATAACCAGATCTAGGGGACTTGATCATACCAAAAACCTTCTGTTTTCATACACAGTAAATCCTTCCCACTTTAGGTCACTGAATGTATACTCATAAGATATGGTTACTAAACAATCACATAGGCTCATTGATGCTGCTTTCTCCTACCCCGAAAACTCTTTACTTGGAAAGAACTAGAAAAGCCCTTACCACCTTCCAATGTCCAATCCTACACTTGTCTAACTATTGCCGCATGATAACTTTGGAAACTATAAGCCAGTCTAGACTATGCATTTGATCAGGATATTCGGTCAATTGTGAAAAACTGCTCAAATATAAAACAATTGTTATATTACGGCTGTTAAATGCAATTCTAGCTAAGGAAGCTTTCCTTTTTAGATATGTATATTCATCTTTCGGTTTTCATTCTTGTAGGCCAAGGAAAAATTGGCAGAGAAATAGGAATCTTTGAGTATAAAAGTAAGAGGATCACTCTTTAGAAGATACAAGAGAAAACAAATAAGCACTAACTAACCTGTGACTTGGACCAAGAAAGGTCAAGGACATCATCAAAATGTCCATGGAATGAGCAAATAGGTTTATCTGTGAGTGCAAAAACAGTCTCTGGCACGATTAAGTGGTCCAAGCTCAATGATTTTCGACTTATGGAAGGCCTACCTCTCCTCTTTTTCTCTACATGACCATCAACAGATGGCGATAACAATGTAGGCTCAGGTGATCCATTTGTCATTAACAGTAGGTTATGATTCTCCATTAACAACTCTCCTTTCCTCTCGGCCTCCATAACCTGCCAAATATGAATCACACAATCCTCACCAGCACTTGCCAAATATTTGCCATCCAAACTAAACTTAATAGTCCATATGGAGCCATTGTGCGCTTGTATCTCCTGACACTTATAAACAGCACTCAATTCTTTAAATGATTTCCCATACTGCCTTACCCTAACTCGCTCTGGCCCATGGAATGACACGTCCTGACTATCATCAGTAGCAGAACTCGACCTCCTTCCCCCCTTCTCTGATCCAGTATCCTTCTCATCACAACTTCTCCTCTCTTTATGTCCTTTTACGCTACTTGCCACACCCTTTATACTCTTAAACCAGCCACCCTTTTTCTTCAACTTCGAAACCCCACCTCCACTACCTCCATTAGCACTAGAATCCACATTCTCTGTATTGCCATCCTCCACATTTTGCCTCCTCATCAACTCTTGTACAATCGGTGAATGACCCACTGTCATTTCAAATTCCTCCATCGTCAACTGTCTCCCCGTTCCCACTTCCTTCAGCTTATTCCACATCCCATCTTCCCTTATCTCATTAACTACAAACTCCTTCCCATTATCAAGATTCTTGATTGTACAGACTTCCGCGGCTGTTTCAACGCCATTACAAGCCAACTCATCAACAGGCTCTCCTAAACTGGTTCTTGACCAATTCCGATTAAAGTTTCCACTAGAATTGCTGGAATCAGATCGATTCACATCAACCCTCTTGCCATATTTACCAGACGGGGGCTTACTCGGCGAAACAGCAGTGACATTCTGCGAAGAAGAGAAAGAACAAGTGCTGTTGATTCTTTTGCAACCGACATGAAAACAAGCATTGCCATCATTTGCCGTGGTTTTTTTATGGTTACTCTTATCTGTATTTACATCCATTAAATCGTGAGAAAGAATTGGAGAGGAATAAACAGCCGACAACAACGAAGAAGAACATGGATTGAACTTATCACTATATGGATCACCACCCTCATTCCAATAAGCTCGGTGCACCCCACCGGAACCAGTGAAACGGCGCAACGACGCGGAGCCAACATCGCCAGCCGTCCGTCCCCGAGAGGGAGAGGGGTCAGAGCTGAGACCCATTTGGCGGAGAAGCCGTTGGCGGCGCTCAAACACGGAAGCGGGCTCGGAGATCCAAACATCGTACTTGAAGACGTGATGATGGTGTTGAGTAGGAGAAGCAGACCTGGAATTGGAACAGGTGGTGGGGTGGGGGTCGGGATCAGAGTCGGAGTCAGAATTGGAAGTGGAACAAGAGCAAGAAGAGGAGGCAATGCGATCGAGTGACTCATAGAAACATTCTTCTTCCTCTTCCTCTTCTTCTTGCTGCTGTTGTTCATGGTCTTGTCTATGGCCGCTGTCGTTTCTTTTGTTTTTGCTCATCTTCTTCTTGGAGTCATAGTGGCGAGACATGGTGATGGCGATGTGGATGAAAAAGAGGAGAAGAGCATTTCATTTCATTTCCATCTTGGGTGAGTGAGTGCACCAAAAAAATGGGAAATGGAAGATGCACAAATCCGTTTCGAAATCGAAACGCAAAATTAATATGTAAATATAATATATATTTCAAGAAAACAGAGATTCATTGCTGCGTTTTGGGTGTATTATATAAGGTTGGGAGAATACAGATCAAAAGTACTTAATACGTAGTTGAAGGAGGAGCAGAGGGGGTTTGTGAGAGTTTCAGGGGTAATGTAATCTTGTGCTTGTGCTTGTGCAGGGAGAGAACACGTTTTCTTTTCGCCGGATTGCTCGTTAGTGTGTACAGTAGATAGGACATATGGAGATTAAAAGTGCGACCTTTTTATTTACAAGAACGTGAAAGAGAAAAGAGACTCTTCTTCTCAAAAGGAGATGGAAAGCAATTGTAGATTTAGCAATTGTATACGTACCAACTCTCTATTTTTCCATCTCACGTGGATTTCTATGCATATTTGTCACCTTCTTTCGTTCCTTTTAAATATTATAAATTTTATTTTCAACTTTTTTTTTTGTGATACACTAGAAAGAAAGAACATTTTAAAATTTTAAATATTTTTTACAAAATAATAAATTTTAAAATTTTAAAATAAAATTAAATGAGACTATTCTTATTAATAGCAGAAATTAAAATTTAATTTAAAATATTAAATAAAAAACACATGCATCTAACCTTTGGCTTAGAAACGGAATTAGTCAATTAGTACAGAAGGTTATCTTCAATGCTTATTAATTAAGGATCGAATAGATACTTGCATGAGTAAAATATTGTGAATAGAATACACGTAAAATATGAATTAATTTTTTTTTATAAATGGGCTTTTAAGTATGTATGACACTGAAACCATTGACGCCTATGCGGAAAATTTTTTTTAAGTGGGTATAAAATTTTAATAAAGAAAAAAATTAAATGGGGCAAAATTTTATTTTTTTAGGGCAAAAATTTAGGAACAAAATTATAATTTTTTTACATGAAATTTATTAGAGGGGCACTTGCCCCCGCTGTAATTCAGTCCCTTGGCACGCACACCCCTACACTGTGTGCCACTGCGGTTTTGGGACCCTTCGATTAATTAATCCTTCACCCATCTTTCCATACTCTAATCCTGTGGGACTGGAGCATATGCTACGTTATTTCACAACCGTGGTCAGTTTCTGTACGAGGCATATTTGATGCTGCTATAGGATCCACTTTCTTTTAAGCAGATTTTTCATTTTTATGCTAACTTCGGAATCCCAATCTCACATTACAAGTATAATTTTCATCATTTTATATTCTATATTATTAGCTCAAAGTGTATCTTTAACGATTTTGACGATAACTTTATAACATTTCAAAATTCAAATTAAATTTATTTTCTTATTTAGGCAACCATATAATTCTTAAAAAAATAAAATCATAGAATAATTGCTTCCTTTCTTACGGAAATTTTCTTTATGAACTTACCTAATTAGAAATAGTTTCATGACATCCAGAAGGATCTTACTAATTCGAATAATCAGCTTCGGAAACCTGCAACGACTAATTGAAGAAAACGTCTACTTAAAGAAGAGCTACTACATTTTGTGACATACACAGAATTGAGAAATACCCTAGCAACATCAATATTCTTGAAAGTTATATCAAAACTCTTTGTGCCTTAGAAAGTGAAATTACTCTATTAAGAGATATTCTTAAATCCTTTATACATTTTTTATTAAGAGCTTGTAGAGATTTGTTAAACACTATGAGTGTGGAAGGTTAAAGGATCTTTAAAAATATAGAATTGTGAGCTTGGGGAGGCTTGTGAAAATTTACCACTTAGTGCCTGTTTGGATGAGCTTATATTAATAGAGCTTTTGTCAGTAGAGTTTTTTTTAGAAGAGCTTTTCTAAAAAGCCAGTTGACTGTTTGGCTGTCAATTAAAAAAACAGCTTTTTTAAAAGAGCCCCATACAGTAAACTGTTTGGCAACATAAAAATAAAAAGCGCTTTTCAAAATTTTAACTATATTTTATTTTATAATGAAATTATTTATGCTAAATAATATTTAAAGTATAATAAACAATATGCTAAGTACAATATATTATATTTATGGTTATCTATTTAATTTTTAACAAAATAAAACAATCATTTATTTTAATTAATTTAGCAATTTATTAATCAAATAATATTCTTTTAATAAAATTATATTAAAATTATAGTGAATTGATATATTCATCATTTGTTAAACAAAACCATATTCTCAAAGTTTTAATTTGAAATTCGATTAATCTAAATTTTATTATTAATTTTAAATTGAACTAAACAAGAATTTTAATTTAACTTTTAATTATAATGAAATTTTAAATAATTTTAATTCCTAATTAATTAATTAATTAATTTGAATTATACAATTTATAAATAGAAAAAGGAAGAAAGAAGCTTGAGTTGTTTTGCTTTCCGGAACTTTTTGCTATCTTTCTTCTACAGTTATCATAGACACAACTCACAACACAAGGAAACTGCTTTTCCTTTCAAACTTTGAAGTTTCCTTCTGCAAGATAAGCAAAAGCTTTCTTCAAGCTATGTAGCTTCTGATGTCTATTTTCTGATTTTCTTTGAAGATGGTCCAAAAAAAGGTGCTCAACAAGCATGGCATCCAAGCTGATCATGTTAAAAAATCAGAGAAGCTGTTGGGAAACCTGAAGAAGTCAACTTCCTGTCAGCGCCAAGATGGAAAGAACAGAGGACCTGATATGAAGAAGAAGATGAAAAGGTCAAGATCAATCAAGCTTTCAGATATTCAAAGCTTCAAAACCTCACCTTTAAGAAAACCGATGTCACAGCCTAGAAAGCCACCGCCACCGGATGGACCAACTCCTCAGAAACAATCCGTGATCAAAGCTACTGATGACTCACCAAACTACATGAGATCAACCAGTTGCTCAGAGGCAAGAAAGGAGCGTTCTCACTCTCAATCTGAGGTCAGTTCTAGTGGTTCGAAAAAACTCAGTTCTAATGCTAGGAACAAATCAAGAACCTTAACGAAGTCATCAAGCTTGAAATTGGTGAGAACCTTAACAAAATCTCCTAGCTTTAAGCCAGCAAGAGGAGCTGCTAGGAAATCTTCCAGGGTAGTGCTTTGCACAGATACGAATGTGCAAAAAGCTACTTGTTCTTCAACTCTGAAGGACTCAAAGTTTCCTGTGTATCTCATGCTTAAAGCGTTGACAACGCAGACGTTCGACGTCTACGTTTATATAGGACGAAAAATACCAAGAACTAACCTGTGAGTTTTGATCCGTGGGTGAGTTTTGCATTCGACGTCTACGTTCAGAGAAGGTGAGTTTTGCATTCTTGTAAACAGAAGAAGAAAACCACGTAAACAAAAGAGTCGTTTTACTTATTATATATACGAAAGTGACGGAAAAATTTCTACCGTAAAAAGCTAGAATTTGGGTTTTTCAAAAAGCTGTATTTTAGTTTTTAAAAAAGTTACTTTTATTTTAAAAGTACTTTTTCAGTTTAAGCTAAACACTCATTTTTTTTCCTTAAAATAATTTTTGTGATAGAAAAAAATACTTTTGGAGTCTTCAAAAGCTGAACCAAACAGATGCTTAGATTTTATAGTAAAATACTCAAGTTGAATACTTGAAGACTAGATGTAGGTTTCATTATAAGCTGAACTAGTATAAATCGACTATTATAAGTCGAACCAGTATAAATCAACTATGACATTCTTTCTCTCTTCCTAGCCTTTAAATTTCTGCATTATGAGTTTATATTTTCAAAAAACTCCTTCGGTTTTACAATAGGCCCCTTTCATTTATATATTGCAAGAGGTTTATTTCGTTTTTAAGCATTAACAGGCTCCTATCAATTAACAGACTCCTTTCATTTTGAGCATTAACAGGCTCCTATTGATTAATAAGCTCCTTTCTTTTGAGCGCTAACAGGCTCTTATCAATTAACAGGCTCATTCCTCTTAAGCACTAGCAGATTCCTTTCGATTGATAGCTCCTTTTGTTTTTAAATAAGATTCTTTTGTTTTCAACGTTAATAGGAACTTTTCAAAAAATGATAGGACCCTTTTATTTATAGACTTATTTTGTTTAAAAGGATATTATCAATTTTGAAGTGCCTTGTAATTTTTTTTATATACAATTCACCCTGTCCTCTTGCGTGTGTTTGTTTGATCATATATAAGTTTAGGGCATATCACATCAGCATTGTCCATACTTATTTATTCCATTGCTAGTCAACATTCTTAGAATAATTTGGGCTTTTAAAAGAAATATGTTAAAAATGAAATTATGTCCGTACGCACATACATTCAGGGAAAAATGGCTTTAGCTAGGCTTGAGTCCCGATCTAGCCACATTAGTGGGCCTAAGGCCCGGTCTAGATCGGGTTCAGGTGAGCCCAATTTAAAAATTTTTAGTTTTAAAATTAAATTAATTAATAATTGATGATAAAATTATAGGCAATGAAAAAAATTAAAATTAAAGTGATCAATTCAATTAATTATAGTTAAAAACTTCAATTGATTAATAAAATAAGAATATTTTATATTTTATAATAAATGAATATATACAAACTTACATATAATAATAAAATAAATAAGATGAAACTAAATTCATTAATGAGTTAGAATGTGGTTATATGAATGAAAGAAAAAGATTATAATTGAAGTGATCAATTCAATTAATTATAATTACAAATTTTAATTGATGAAGAAAATTTGAGATTGTATAATGAATAAATATATAAAACTTACAGGTGTTGATAAGATGAATAAGATGAATAAGATGAAATTTGTAACTATGATTATATTATTTTTCTTTTGAATAGTTTTCATTAAAATTATTTTGATCATAACTATTCCATTTTCTTATATTCCATTTTTATTATTTTCATTTTCATTTTCTATTTATCTTTTCCAATTTTAAATTTTAATTATGAATATTTTCATAGTTATTTATATTTAGCTACTAATTTCTTTAATTGGATTTTACTTTTATTTATTTTAATTTGGGTTTAGCTGGATTTGGAATTAATTTTTGTCTAGAATTGTAAATAAATAAAGAGAAATCAACCTATTTTTAACATTTGAGATACATTTATAGAATGTTTACTTAGAGTGAAAAAAAACTTGTAAGGAAGCTAGATTATAAGAGATTTTACTTAAATAATTAATTAATTAAAAAAGAGAGAAAGGATAAAGGCTGTAAATTAATTGTAAAACAAAAATGAAAAGTTAACTTAGCCATAGGAATAAGAAGAGAGACAACTAAGGACCTTTTGGTATTTTTCAACCTTTTTGAACCTTAAAATAAAAGATAAATTTAAAAAATACGAAAGATGGGGCCATCATTGAATTGATAAAATGAATATATAAAATGATGCAAACCCCAAAATGACTAAATCTAGACAACCACAAAGTATAACCTAAAACTATACCTTAATCCACCATAAAATGACTTTTTTTTTTTCAGTTCAACATAAGGTTAGTTTCTATATATCATTCTAGGATAATGGCAAGATTTTGAACACATTTATTAAAATAAGATTCGTACACACTAAAATCTGTTAGTGTAACTCAACTTACACATGTCCAGTACCCATAAGTCGACTTGTATGAGGATATAACTCGACTTATGCTTGTACGGTACTGTTAAATTGTGCCCTAAAGGCAATCC
>JANKOD010000005.1:21406810-21417150 GCA_026284645.1 Erythroxylum acuminatum | reverse complement strand
AGAGTAGTCAAAACTATTTTGACATTCTTAAATATTTATGTAGTCATAGTTTTGGTGACCTTTCCCTCTCTCTACCTATATTCTCCCCTCTTCTTTCGTTGATTTACCTACTATATCACTGTAGTGAATTGGTGAGTCTTATACTCTTATACCAAATAGGGGCGTTAGCCTATTTCCTTTGTCTATGATTCATTACCTTGTCAGTGTTCTTATTATTATTATTATTATTATTATTATTATTATTATTATTATTATTATTATTTTGTTTTGTTGTTGTTTAGACATAAAATCTTATTGATCTATGACTGATCTAGTTTTTTTAAGTCAAACCTGATCAAATTGATCTATTTTATGTTCATTTCTGGTTTTTCAGTTATGTTTTAGATGATTATGTGATTTGCATATATGGATCCATGCTCTGATTTCTCTAATGGTGATCGTTTTTTTTTTGTGTGATGCATAAAATGAATTTTTAATAACGAACGGACCTTAAAATTTGGGATTTTCTATTTTCTATTGTTTCCATCATCAAACAGTTCATTTTCAAGGAAATTTCACAACATTTACATTAGGTGGCTATGAGTTTCTAGATTTTTCATGTGTTATTGAATTTTTCATGATTTACAATCCTAAATTTCCAATTTGTTGATTTGAGGTTCATCAATATTAATCCAAAACTTTTTCAAATTTAAGCTGCAAACTTTTTGCTATTAAATAATTATAATTAATAACATTCAAACATATTTTAATTAAGTTATAGAATTTAAGTCAGCTTTGATACCATTATTGGGAAATCAAGGGTGAGATGTGATCCTGAACGTAGTAGAGTGATAATAAAACATTTTCATTTTGATTTCCCAAAAGCCAAGATCACTTTAAATTCTATAAAATGATTAACATATAAATAATAATAAAGCATGAATCATAGTTTGTTCCTTATTTCAAAGCTTGATTCTTTTTTGTAGTATCCCTCAAACCGTTTTTGAAATTGGTTCATTTCAACTACCGTTGTCAGACAAATATCTGACCTCTAATGGTATCCACAGAATATGTTGAGAGAACTCTGTAACTATTATAGAGAGGGTGGACAAGGAGTGCTAGCTCTCTTAGAACTTAAGCTTATTTATAATGGGATTTAAATATTTTAGTAATTTAATTGTAATTAAATTCTAATTTCAATTAAACTTTAATTGTAATTACAAATAATTCTAATTAAATACCATTTATGCCCAAATAAGAACTAATATCTCATATTGATCCTTATTTATTAAATATTTAACATTTAATTATAAAATTTCTCAAACTTTACAATTAAGTCCAAATTAATAAAAATATCTTTTCCTCTTCAACCTATTCTTTGTGTGTGAATAATTAGGTTCCTAATTATTGACAATGTATATAAATTATATCCCCAAATCATATTTAGATAAATTAAACTATAATTTTCTATTTAAACAATTTATATCCGTTGATCAAGCTTTGTGTCTAGCAACAATTTAGGATCACCCAAATATTTAAAAATGTCAAAGTAGTTTTGACTAGTCTTTTCGTGCATGATTTTTCGTATAATTTAATCCTTTCATCATACAATGTTCTAATTAGGCATTGAGCATGAAATTAATGTCTATGATATTTAGATGCTAGTTCTCCACCAGTAGTTACTGATTTAATGAATGAAATTTATAAAGTATTTTGCAAAGTGTCATTCTACCTTGTTCAAAGATTTCTTGAATCAATACCAATCGAGAACAATGAAACATTCTCCTTAATTACTTTAGGGTGATGAATCTTATATTGATCACTCAACTACTACCATATAGTTTATGTTACATCCAACGACTACCAACTAAGTTATCCTTAACTAGAACATGCCATAAGTAGTATGAAAACATAACAATTTGGAGATCTCAAGTGAGAGGATCACTTATACAATCATCACAATGAGAATTTCCACATACATACAACTAATGTTATAAATGAATTTCTCATATGTGTCAGCTTAGTGAACTTGTTCTCTAATAAGCATCTACACATTTGTTTAAGTATCTCCATACTTTAGTCTATGAGATTGACTACTTCATTTATAAGGGAAAAAATAACGTCTGCTCGTCCTTTTTCATAATATTAATGCTTAGTTTTAATAGAATAATAACTATGAATAATTTAGGGATAATACAAAAATGGTGATAAACAATTATTCGACTATATTTATATACCCATATTTAGTGTGTGTTGCTTGTTATTTAATGTTTTGATAGTATTTTTTGGTATTTATTTTGCTTCAATTTTATTTGTAGGTGATAATTGCCTTCATGAACTAGAAGGAGAAGAATTAAGATGAAATTATGGCATCGAACGAAGATTTGAAGCAATTGCTGACTTACATGAACATGTATCTTGATTATGTAAGTCTCTGTAAACATATGGAGCTTTAACAACACAATTCCTACTTGTGTGGAGTTACACGCCCATATATATGTTGACATATATGATCATGTATGTTGCTTGTGTAAGTCACTATGCCTGTGTGAAATTGCAAATTTAGGTGTTTTTGGAGATACAATATCACCTATATGACTGTGTAAGTGTATACCCTAAAAACCCTAGTTTTTATTATAAAAGGATATTATCAAAGGCATATCAAGAAGGGGTGAGATTAAAAGCATTTTTTAATGTTAAGAAACACAGAGAAGAGGCAGTTTTGAACAGAGGACAAAGAAAACATAAAGATTATGTTACAAGATTTGGTAGAGAGCATTATTCAATCCAAATTGCATGAAGATTCATTTGAGAAAAAAGAGATTTATAATATAAAATCTTTGATTTCTAAGATTTAGAATATAAATTCTTTGATTTCTATTTGTTTTTCTGAATATTTGTTATTGGCTTTTTCTTCTATGTGTAGAAACTAAATTGTTTAGTGCCTAGGTGTGATGAACCCTAAGTTGTGATGATAATATGATTTAATCTTTTATTCAATACAACTTTATTGATTAATTTATTGTGATTCAATTATGCATTATAGTCTTGAACTGATATATCCAAAATGTTAGTCCATTATTTGATTTCATATGACTGAGATTAAGATTGGTAAATCTTTTTTTGTGAATAAATCTACCATAGCAATTCTAGAGATAGGTTGACATAAATCTTTTGGATTAGATTCAAACCTAATAATGAAACTCATAAATCAATAATGCAATCTTAGGGGTTTAAACTAAAAAGAGATTTTAGTTAATCAATTGAGGGTTAGTTGTTAATAGTTTTGAGAAAATATTAACATAGAATAGGAATTTCTACCGTTTAATAATCAATAGTTTAATTGCATGATAAAAGGGTTAGTGTTTATGAATTCTTAGGTGGATTGATCACCTATATACTATTTATTTGATATTGAATTTTCTTAGTGTTTTCTTTATTTGAGTTTATTCTTGTGTCAACTTTAGTTTAGTTTGTTTCTTTGATTTTCAAGTAAATTTACTATCTAATTTGGCAGTTAGGTAATAAAAAAGGGTTAATACTAGCTAGTACTTACAATCCTTGTGGGATCGACCTATACTTGCTAATAGTAGCTACAACTATACTATGCACTTACTATTAAAACTTATAAATCTTTATAAGTAAAATAATTTTCAATCAATTTTTTTACACCATTGTCGAGGAGTTTAATATTAGGAAACCCTAGCTTTTATTAATCTAACCATTATTTTTATTTTTATTTATTTATTCATCTATTTAACTTTTGATCTTATCTATTTTGACTTTATGTTTGTAGCATAATGTTAGGATTTAAGGTTCATCGTTATAGCTACAACCTATAATGGAAGGATGAAGAGGACAGTATCCTCATAGGAGTTATAATATGCCATCATATATGGCAACATCACAAACTTGGAATGAAAGGTACGTGACATGTATTTAGAAGCTCAATTGATATCTATACTGTGTTATGACATTTGCAGGGAAAACCATTACAATCATAAATGTCGAGCACCAAACTATATATGGGAGTGTCCATATTGCATATGAAACTAGCCTTGGAGTACACCATACGAGGTTACTTATAATTCAAAGTGGAACAACTCTTATGCTGATGGATGGAATGATTACGCTTCAGCGAAATCTTTACAAAAACAGTAATAAGAAGAATGTCTTATAAACATAATAATAGAAGGTCTTGCCACAATTAAAGCTAACTGCCACGCAAAAGATTATTGAGGAAGAAGAAAAGGTGGAAGCCTCTATCTAAGAAAAGAAAGTAGAAGAGTGGACAAAGTTGATTGAGAAAGAACAAGAGGAGGAGCCAAATAAGGGAAACTATTGATGAATTATTAGCAGTCACCTTGAGTACAAATGAATCCCACTTCCCAAAAGACTAACTTTTTTAGTCAACCAAAGATTCAAGGAGTTTTATTATTCCTTATTTTATTGACAATTTGTTATAAAAAAGGGCATTAATGGAATTAATTGGATTTTTTAATTTGATAAATTATGTCCTTATTACTATCTTTCAACATATAGTTTATTCATAGGCTACTAAATCGCTATGTGGAGAAAAGAGTGGAAGCAAGCCACTAATTATAAACCTAGGTTGATGGTAAATATGAACGATACATCGAGTTAATGATGTTAAACAAGTGTTGCTTGGGAGGCTACCCAGGTATTAGGATATATTTTGTTTTATTTGATTGTTTTATTTCATTTTGTTTCCATTTTTATGTTAGCATAGAACTTATTGATTTTTTATGTGTTTTATTTTAGGATATAAAGCATCGTAAGTTAATTCTGCATATTTGTCTTGTTTAAGGATGGATGTATCTAATATCAGATGTACCCTTCATCAAATTCAAAACTTTGTAATTCTTATTATTTAGGCAGTACCAATTCTAAGCCCTTTCTTACTTTGTGCATTTTATTGTTACTTCATTTTGATGTGATTCAATTGTGTACATTAAGGATAATGTAAAATTTTAAATATGGGGAAGGAATTTCAAAGTTTATTTTTAGTTATTATTGGGATAATTCATTTAAATGAAAATTGCATATTATTTTCACACAAGATTATTTTTTTGAACTTTTGAGCCTAAGAGTAAAGACATCATTATTTTAAGCTCTTTTATTCGTTCATGCGTGTTATCATGTATAGTTGAATAATTCTAGAACTTGCTTTTGTTATTTATATTAAGACCATATATTTTGAATTAGAAGCATTGAAATGATAAAGGCATTTAGATTGAACATTTTTTAAATATATTTTTTTATAATTATCCCACCATATTTTATCCTTTAAGAGTAACCAATTTTGGGACCTAGCCTCTCATTGATTACAAACACATTATTAGCTTTTACCTTATCTTTCTTGAAGCCTTTTTATTATTTTTAAACCCTGAAGGTTATTTAATTTTAGTTGATTGCTTGAAACTTAAAATTTGAAAAGGTCCAATATTTCTTTAATTATCGGTACATGATGGATGCTTAAAAAAAACAAAGTGTTGCAAACATAATAAGTGATTATAAAAAAAGTTTTAAAGTTATGGTACCAATAGACTTATGGTGTGAAGAGCCTATATTGTGAAGAACTAATTTCTTGTAATTTTGTTTTTGTAAATTTCCTTCAATATTATCACTCTTTTTATTATCCCTACCATACCCTAACCTAGACCTCATCAAAACCTTGTATTAAGACTGATAGGTATAGTTTAGACTATGTTTATGTGTTTGAGTGTGTTTATAGATGGTTTTTAGATGATTATTACATGTACATGCTTAAAATTATGTTAATATGTGTGTTTATTTATATTCTAAGTGTTTGTATGGTTTAGAGCATGTTTTCATTCATAATTATATATTTCTTGAAGTGTTTGTTGTGTTTGTTAGTTTTGGAACTCAAATAGGTGAAGAATAAGAGATTTGGAGGTGAATGGAGCTGCATGGGCAAGGTCACAATCGTGACTCCCATGTCATGGTTGTGACAGAAGAGAAATACTCAAAGTCACAATCGTGACTCTAAATGCATGATTTTGATAGAAAGCAGTTTCACAGAGTCACGATCATGACACTAGATGCATGATTGTGACAGAAGCTCCCCAAGCGTAACTTTTTCCATTTGTTTTGAGTTTTGGGGAAATTTTTGGAACATTAAAGGGGGAAAACCCTAGTTACACCCACAAGGCCCTCAGAAATCAAAAACAAAAAATACCCCAAAAAAACATAGCTTTCATCTTGCAAAAGTGGATTAAACAAGGAAGATCGAGAGAGACATCAAGATTTCTAGATTTACATATCATGTTTTTCTTTCTTTCCTTTTGTTATTTTCATTAAACTTGATGTGTAAACTGAATTTCCAAATGTCTTATACGTTTATAATGTTCTAAACTTCCATATTAGGATTTGTTCTTAAGTTGTTTTATTACGTTAATTTTTTTTTATTCAATACAATTTGTGTGTTGTGTTAATGGTGCATGATCATACTTTGGGAATAAATCGAGAGAGTGAGTCAAAAGGAATATGATTAATTTACACAATAAGAGTTGGCGAATTAATATGTCACATGATTAACAAATCAACTATTTTTGAAGAGAGATCTTGTGTAAGAACTTGGTTATTCAATAGATAAATTCAAAACTAATTGAAAACGTTAGGGAAAGAGTTGTGAATGGAGAGATAACAATTATGAAATTTTGATATTCAATTAGGGTTAATCAATTAGGTCTTGAGAGAGAGTAATCAAACCTTTCAAAAATATAGGATCAACACATAATTGAATCAGTAATCATTAGGGAAGCAAAATAATGAACGAATGAATCCTAAGCTTTACCCTTGATCATCTTTACATAATTATGGCGGATCAATAATGATTTGGTTATTTGCTTAGTTTATTTGATTGCTTCAATTTTTGTTATTTATTCTCTTTCAATTCATATTCCAATACCTTAGACAAAGTTAGGTTCACATGGTTTGCAAAATATTCAATAAAGTAAGCTTAATTTCAAAATTTTTCTTATTAACAAGTGGCCTAACGATCCCCTGTTGGTTCGAATTAAACCCAGGTTGCATAAAATCTATTAATGTTCTTTGGTCACCGCCTTAATCTCCTTGATTTGTCATTTCTTTTCGATTTTATCTTGACGTCTTACTTTTCTTAATTCCCTTTCAAGTTTGGTGTTATTAGGTTCGCTTAATCTACTCGCACTTTCGGAACTTCTCGTGTGCATATACTTGTTACACATAAGAAAAGAGTATTAAATAAAAATAAAAAGAAAGATCAAATCAAAATAATTCAAATCACACTTGATGATAGGCACAATCCCTAGCAACAATGCCAAAAACTTGATAGCTACTTCTTGTTTAGCTCAAAATTTAAAATTAATTGAAGTTGTTATACCATAAGTATACGACTCGTATAAAATAGTATAGAAAGTTATCATTCCCTCAAGGATTTATTAGTCACCTTGTAATTCAAATTGACTTTTGTTTAAGTAAAACAAATAATGAAAGATTGAAATTGTAAAAATTCACAATTTTAAGGCTTGCAAACACATTTCAAAATGTCACAAAAATAAGAACACATTTTTGGTTTAGAGAATCAAATTGTAAAGTTTAGGTTCATTCTCTCCATACCATGTAATCTCTCACTTTGGTAATATAATCATGCTTAGTCCTAGGCATTCTAATGTATTGACCCTTTCTCTCTCAATATCGAAACCATTTATGCCCAAAATAATGATTAAAGTTTGGTATGTTATCTCTCAACCTACACACTTTACTTAACCTTTAAGTAGATATGAAGTGACCTATTGGATAACCATTAAAACATCCAAGATCTCTCTCTAAATGTCATATTAGCTGGATGTGTGAAGTGTTCTCAAGATTGCCCACTTCATTTCTCAATGTAAGCTAGGCATATAAAGTCCACACGTCATAAGCATTCAAGCAAACCATGCATTAAGCTAGAGTGAGTTCTTACATAGTTATGGTAAGAACAACCCTAAAATCTACATAGAAATCCATTACAATCATCAACAACATCCTCACGACAAGTCCATACATCTTGTCTATATAATAACTAAACAAAAACAAATGAGAGAAGTGAGAATAAAAGGCTTATGAGATGAAGAACAAAGCTAGAACTTGGTGTGGCAGTTTTGAGATTTCTTGAGCTCACTTTATTCTTCTTAAAAATATGCCTTAAAATGTGTCTATCTTCCTCCTTTTTGTGTACTGTACTACCCTCCTATATTTTTAGGGTTTAAAATGGGATTTTTAATACCCCTTTGGGTGTTTAAAACTTAGGATGGATATAGAGAAAGTTGGAATTGCCAATTGGAAAACTGGAAAAATTCCAGCTTCTACCTAGGAAATTCTAGCTTTCTCCTTTGATACCTACAACAAGTCCACATGTAAGTAAGTTGATCATCAACACAAATAAGGTCCAAATCCTGCCAAACATTGACATATAATCTTGCAAAATGTATGTACATCAAAACACATGAAAAGCATGCAAAACCTATGCTTAAAAACCTTCATTTATAGCCTCACACCATAATTTATCATATACAATCACATACACATGCAAGTTATATGAAAATAACACAAAGCCTAGGCTAAACATCCTAGTATGTATACTAAACATACACATTATCACATAAAACAAATTAGATGATCCTATAATAAATATCACTTATCATTTATCCTCATCTCTTGTGGCTAAACTGCTATCAATTGATTAAGGTAAGTTACCGTTGGAGTTGATAAGGAGAATATAATTGTGATTGACTCCATATGAAATAATTGCATCCTAATAGTTGTTACAAGTTTTAATAAACAGACCTCCTTACTTTTCTTTTGTTTTGCAAAATCCTATTGTTACATTTAATCGAAATTCCATACATAAGATAACTTAGATAGGTTTTGAAAACCAAAGTTTCATAAAACTTAGATAGGTTTTAAAGACCAAATTGTCCCCTCCACAAGCATGTTGATTTTGACTACTCCAATTAATGATATCGATCTAGTCATCAGGGGGATGGATGGTATTAAAGGCAAATCTTTTATTAAATTTCACAAATCTTAATACATCATTAGATGTTTCAATCAAAAAAATATATTGATTAATTAACTTAAGGATAAGTGACATAACTCAAGAGGGATTTATTTTTAAAAAACAACATCAACTTCGTATTAGAAATCGAAATAAGATGCGGGGTTTGAAAAGGTCTAGAAGTACACAACTTTATCCTTAACTAATAGAGAGCCTATGTTCAATAGATCCATAAGAACAAAATTTTAGAAACGATTTAAAGAAAACAATATCAAATATATAAAAATATATAAAGGCCAAGTCCTTGGTAAGCTCTAGTAGGACTACCATTCTTGATCACTTCTCTCCTATTCTTCTTAGGTCGTCATCTCCTTCTCTTACAATCCCTAAGTACCATCTGCTTGCATTTTCTTAAGGGGAAGAGAGGGAGTAATTTATGAAATTAGGAATTTTTGTTCGTGTAAGTTGTAAATTTTTTTAAATAAATGAATCATAGATAGTAAAATAATGCTATAGGTAGTTCTTATCTAAAGTTCTATTATATATGATATTTTCTTGTTATTAATTTCTTTGCCTTATTTTTACTTAAATTTTGATATGTTTTAGGAAAATATTAGTGTTATGTTAAATCTTATCCTATCTTATTGTAATAGAATGAGAATTGAACTTAGTACTTATTAGATCCACGTGGGAACGATATATTGCTTGTTACTACTATACTACAAAATGATATGTACACTTTTCTAAATTGATAGGATTAATGTTAGAAATGATAAGACAAAATTCATCATTCACATCAGCATACATCAGTTTCTCTTCATCAAATATGGCAAAACAAGATGATTGAAGGGTTTCTCTTTACCCATAGCAAAGAAGATATTTTATGGAGGTTTTCACTTCACCCATTAAAGGAAGAAGATAGTGAATTTTCAAATTGTGCTTAGGGAGTGGGTGTAAACCAAACAGTTAGTTATTTGAACTACTATAGTTTTGTTTAGCCTATTTCCCTACTCCCTTTAATTATTACTATGATTACTTTATGATTATCATATATGAATTTTTTATGATAATTAATTAGAATAAATGGTTCATTCATTAGTTTTTTGAAGTAGAATAAAGAAAAGCACATATAATACACCTCCTCTCTTGTATAATACAGAAACAACAACTTTGAAATGAAAGATATTAGGGAAGCCCCTTAGTTCAACAAAATACTCCCTTCGATTCATAATAAGTGTCGTTTTAGAGGAATGCACACTTATTAAGAAAGTTAATGAAATATCTGATATACCCTTATTAA
>JANKOD010000005.1:21355101-21368741 GCA_026284645.1 Erythroxylum acuminatum | reverse complement strand
ATGTATTGTCTTTTGTATTTTCTTTTGTTTTATCATCAAAATTACTTTATACGAGAAGTCAAAATTCTGACTTAACACTTTCTTCATAAGAAAGAAATATAATGTGTGCTAGTTTTATCATTTCAACAATATCTAATCTTGATGAAACTACAACTGGGAACATTTAAGAATAACACATAAGTGCAAATTAAATGTCATAAGTATGTTCTCATCATAATTTCAATTACACAGTAATTATTCCGAGGATTTTATCTTTAGTATTAAACATAAAATATTAATGAAAATAATTCACAAAGATAAATAACGTTTTTTCATTAATTAAAATATAATGTCATACATTAATTTGGATCCAATTGATTGGTTACAAGAGCATAAACTAACAATAAGGTAGATGTATTCCTTGTAAACAATCTTTTGATTTCAATGCATTTTTTTTAATTTTACAAGGGAAAGAAACAAATTACATAATCCTCCGAGGGGTGCTAACCCCCGCCACACAACCAACATTATCATATGGGCCCACCTTAAAAAAAGAATGCCTAATACAAATATTCAACGTTTAGATGAGAAGTTTCAATCATCAGCAATCATACATCGCGAAGCACTGGATCCTCCACCGTAGTTCCATTTCACATACTCAGACTAAGAGAGAAGGCGGAAGCTCACTTAGAGACCCACTCTTGCTTTCTCTCTCTCTCTCTTTCTCTTTTTTTGGGTAAATTTCTCTCTCTATATTTATATGTTGTTGTATACATACACATCGTCGACATAGAAAAAGGATTTTCAGTAATCTATGTATGGATTCTCGTTAGCATCTATAGATCGAAAATGGCCAACTATCTTGCTCAGTTTCAACCCATCAGGAATTCTTGCCATCATATCGTAATTGCTGGTGAATCTCCTCTCTCGCTCTCTCTCTCTCTATTTTTGTCTTTATACACTTGATTTCGGTCTCAGTATTGAATTTTATTTTACTGCGACTGAAGGCTAAATTTTTAAATTGATGTATCAAGTTGAATTTTAGTGCGAATTAGTTTTGAACTGTTTTATTCGTAATTGCTTGCTAGGTGACATTGTGGGTTTTAGGTGTTGATTAAAGTTACTAGATATTTGACAAATAGGAAATTTGCATAATTAATTTGATTTTAAATGAGAAATTTGGTCCCCATGACCAAGGAAAACGCCTAGGAATGGTTGCTTTCTTGTAACTGGAAAAAGAATACTGTGGATCCAAAGATGCAATTTGTCAGATTTTAAATGGGTGTAGGCGAAAATGCCAAAAAGGCAATAGCAATGGGTTTTCAGTCCCTCTGTGTTATTGTTATGTATTAGTCAGGTTAATCACACAGCATTTGCCTACTCATCAATGGCGATATGAAATGTCGGATTTTTAACTAATGGTATTAAGTCATCAACTAATATGGAAGCATTGACTAGGTTGTTTTTCTCTATTCTTATCATTAAGGTAGCATTTCGACTATTGGTGTGCACATTTGTAAGTAGTTCAATTAATTAAAAACCCTGGAATAAGGGCGTGATGCTGTTTTTCGGGTTTTGAAGCAAATTGTTTATTGTTCAGTTTGACTAATTTTTTGAATTACTCTATGGGTAACTCTTTGCATGGTCAAACATGTTGCTTTAGGTTTATACCTTTAGTTTTTCTTTTGGTCTGAAATGCTTACAGTTGAAGATGTTAGTGATTTGTGGCCCACTATCAAGGATACATTTGAGGGGAGATTGCCATTTAAAAGAGCTTGTTTAAACAATAAGGCACGCAATCCTGTCTTTGTTGAGAATCTCTCAGCAGAATACGTACTGACAACAGATTCAAGACTTCGAAGCCGGTTTCCACAGGAACAGTCATTATTCTGGTTCCGAGAGCCATATGCTACTGTAGTTGTTGTTACTTGTGAGGTAACTTTAGTTGCATTGACCTTGTTTTTTGTTATTCTTCCTCAACAAAAAGTGGCTAGTTTGCTGAGCAAGGATGTTTCTGATTCTCCCATTTTGGGAATACTCCACTGATATTCTCTTATTTATTTGTGACCGATTCTCCTTTTTTTTAACACATTTGATGTTGTACTCTAACCTTCTTCTTCTTCTTCTTCTGGTATGCTTACATTTCTTTAGGATCTTGATGAGTTCAAAACCATCCTTAAACCTCGCTTGAAGTTAATCGTCCAAAATGATGAGCGCGAATGGTTTATTGTGTTTGTCTCAAGAGCTCATCCGAGTAATGATAACGCCACCAAAATGGCAAAAAAAGTCTATGCAAGGCTTGAAGTTGATTTCAGCTCTAAAAAAAGAGAGAGGTATATATCAGCCTTTTCTAGGCCTTTATATTCAGCTAAGTATCTGCTGCATACTTTCTAATTTTAGTCTTGTGGATTTGAAATATCTTTATTTTTTCCTCTTTCAACTATTTGAAGAGGAACTAGATTTATTTCAATTTTTTTAATCTCTCCAACAGAAAAGAAGTATCTTTTTTTCTCACTCATCTTATATTTTTCCAAACATGTGGGTTGTTCAGGTGCTGCAAGTTTGACAGTCATGGTCCTGAAGCAAATTTTTGGGAAGATTTGGAATCTAAAATTATGGAGTGTGTAAGGAATACATTAGATAAGCGTGTACAGTTTTATGAAGATGAGATACGTAAGCTTAGTGAGCAGCGCTTCATGCCAGTGTGGAATTTCTGCAACTTTTTTATATTGAAGGTCGTTCTCCTACCTCAAAATCTTTGTTTTGTGTTTCTTTTTCCATTTTTATCAACATTTCAAAGCTCTTGAACCAAAATAATGTAATCTGAGGTATTATGGCTACTTGGAGTGAGTTCTTATTGTGATAGGAATATGTACTCCCAATATTTGTTTATCCTTTCTAATTCAATTCCGATCTATCTTGAGAACTGTAATGACCTCATGTTTTGGAGTGACCATGACAATTTCAAGTTGATGATTATCTATGACCTTATAGCCATATATCCCAGTTGTTTAATTTTTTTTTTCAGTCATTCTAAGGATTTCATTGTCCCTTATAAATGATTTTTCCTCAGGAAAGCTTGGCTTTTATGTTTGAAATGGCCCATCTTTATGAAGATGCATTACGTGAATATGACGAACTGGAACTTTGCTATTTGGAAACAGGTATATAATGCATATGGTTATGGGTAGGCCTCTAGTTACTATACTTTTTGACTGTCAAAATAAGTGATCGTGCTTGAATTCTATGTTCAAACCAGTGTCTGTGGTGTTCCAGTATGTAATATGTGTCTGTTTCAAGGAAATAGTTATGGTGAATACTCAAGATTCTATAATGAATTTTTTCATATTTAATGTAAGTGAATTACTTTATCAATTGGAAAGTGAAATATTCTATGTAAATATTACAACTTTATCTAATAACTTAGTTTCTATATTGTTTATATGCAGCTTTAACTTTAAACGGATGATAGGTGACGTAGTTGTTTGTCAAGTGTGGGAAATAAGGTGGTTTTACATAGCAAGTTCTGGAAATTGGATCAAGTGATCCCAATTGACTGTTGAATGTCTTCTAATTTAACAATTGGATCTGCCTTCCCTAAAGCTAGTCCAATTATTATGTCTAACTGCTTGTGCCTTTAGCTTGTGATCTTTGTTAAGAAAGGACTGCACATGTAATTTTTACATTCCTAAATCTTATTTGAAGGAATCACAGTTCCCTTTATTCTTCTTTGGAGTTTCAGATAAATATTTTTAGGAGAAAATCCTTTATCTTTATTGTCATTCTTGTACTGTGCTGTGATAGCTGATATCTTTTTATTGCTATTATTATACTGGCCTTATGCATATGTGTCCTGAGAGCAGTAATGGATTGCTAATCTTTTTCTTTATAATGCAGTTAACATGGCCAGAAAACAAAGGGACTTTGGGGGAGTAGAGCGTGGTGATGATCAGGCGGCAATTTTGAATCCTGGAAACAAATCACTGACGCAAATTGTTCAAGATGACACATTTAGAGAATTTGAGTTTCGGCAATATCTCTTTGCTTGTCAATCGAAGGTGTGGAACTAGAATGAGTACTTTACAGAATACATCACAATTTCTATAAGTACCCAATAGTGGAGGAAAGGAAACTTATACATCTCTTTACTTTAGCAACAAAAGCCTCTTTCTGGAGCACTAATTATGTTAATTGGTTGGTGCCTTTTTTTTCAAAATCTTTGTCCCAAATGGTTCAATTGTGTTTATGCAAAAGCATGCCATTAAATACGACAATGTATATCCAACTCCACAGCATGTACCTTGCCATTATGGCTTGTTTTCCTCTGTATCTGAAACTCTTATGAATTCTTTCAGCTTATGTTTAAGCTTAGACGTCCTTTTGAGGTTGCTTTAAGAGGTCATTCATTCGTGATCAGTTTTTCAAAGGCTCTCACATTACATGAGGTATTAATAGTATCTCAATTTCCTTTGGTTTGCTTACTAGCTTTTTACTAAAAGATTGCTGTTTCTGATATCTTTCATTTATCTCTTCTCTCTTTCTTGTATCTTGGCTTGGAGTTCCTCTCAGACTACCCTCCCTTTTTGTATGCGTGAAGTGTGGGTAATAACTGCATGCTTCATTTTAATTAATGCGACTACTTCTCAATATCATGATGGACATGTTGTGCCTGACATAGAAAAGGAGTTCTACCGACTTCTAGGTGACCTTTATTTATTATGCCGAGTAAAGGTAATCTTTTCCCCTTCATTGACTTGCATCACAAACCTAAAGGAGAGCTGTATGTTTTTCATTTTGACAAACTTAAATCATGCATTAGGGTATTTTGGTGTGAATGACCGGATTTTACTGTTAACCACCATCAAATTGGAGAGCCTTGTTATAGAACTTGTGCAAGATAACTGCTATTTAAATATTTTTCTTTTTTTAATTCTAAATCGATAGATGCTTCTGTTGAAATGATTTTCATGGCTATGGCAGTTCATGAGGCTTGCCTATTTAATTGGATATGGGACATTTATAGAAAGAAGTCCACTAAACAGGTATACAATTTAAACTTTTGTGTGAAGATATAATGAGGTTGACTTATGGTTTTGTTAGTTGTTTCACTATGCATTTTCCAACATGAAGCATATAATAGATCTTATGGGTCTCCAACACTTGAGCTGCTTTCTTCTCTTGAGCAGTGCTTCACTCAGCATGCTGCCTTGGCCCAAACCTGCAGTTTGGCCCTCAATTCCAGATGATGCTGCTGAGGATGTCCTTGTTAAGGAAAAGGTTAGTTTTAGGATGATCATACTGGACTGGCCAAAAACAGAACATGGTATTTTAATTTGTGTTATTGGGTATTAATGTTAGTCCTTTTTTTACACGAGTAAGGTGCTTTGGGTGAAATGAATTATATATCTGTAAGACTGTTCACACCCTAGCTGGCGCCCAAAAAAAATGATCTCTTTCAAGACATTTATTATTTTTTTAGTGAATGTGACTGTCTTCATAGATGCATGAAAATATTGATGGGTTGAATTAGTCTTTTTGTAGGTGATTCTTCATTCTACCCCTAGAATCAAGCACTTTGGTATTCAGACGAAACAATTGCCTCTAGAACCTTCTGTACTGTTACGTGAAGCTAATCGTCGAAGGGCTTCTCTTTCTGCTGGGAGCATGGTTGAAATGTGTGAGGGTCGTCCAATTTTTGTTGATGGGTAATTGATCCTTCAAAGGAAGCAAAATTTCTGCAAAAGTTCCTAAAAGTTCACTCTGTTATCATTTATACTCTCTCTTTTGAAAGCTCAGTGCCAGATAGTTCATGTTAGCTTTTTTCTTGAGTTTAAAGCATTTTTATTCATTATGGAAGTATGTTGACAGGTCCGCTTCAGATGTTTCTGCAAGGATGTCCCCATCTAATAAGAATGCAATTGCAATGTCGCGAACCAATTCTTCATCAGGAGCTTTTGAGGGTTCTATAGATCGACCTATGAGGCTGTCCGAGATATATGTTGCTGCTGAGCATTCTTTGAAGCAGACAATATCAGATGCTGAACTTTTAAAATGTTTATCTTCTGTGGAGGAGTTTGAGGTATTAATCATCTTGCAGAAGTGCACATTCTTCAAGCTGCCAACACCATTCTTTTGATCCATAATACAGAGAAAAGGGAGACGTACAAATTTTGACAACTTTTTATCTACTGCATAAAAGAGTTGAATAGTAACTATTGATATCATGATAAAATGCGGCAAAGCTTGTCATTTTGAGCTTTCCCATGCAGTAAAAAAGAAATTAAAGGAAAAAAAACTTGACCCGATAAGGAAAACACTACCATGAGCTGTAAGATGTGTGCACAATTTCATATAGGACTTTCATGGGCACTCAGTTGACCAAAATATTTAATCAAGCCTAGATTCCTCTGTTTTTGGAACTTCCTGTGGAGATTGCTTTTATTTTTGGCAAAGTTATTCTGTTAAGCAGCCCAAATACATTTAGTTATAGCATTATTTGTTAGGCTGAGGATGATGCTTGTGAGACAGTAAGGTCACTCATTGTCAGGCAAAGGTCATTTTGATTCAAGTCATGGAAGCAGCTATTTCACTTAAGTAGGAAAAGTTCACACATCTGAACGTTCTGCTGCCACTGATGTGCCAAATAATAAGATGTCCTGCAAATTTCTTTACAGTTCTATGTTGGAATTCAACACGTTTACTAATGAGAGATCAAACTTTAGTGAACTTTAAATTCTACAATGCCTAAAATTATATTTTTCTGTGAGCTCTGTTTCAAAAACTTTACTTCATCGTTATTCTTAAGATTTCAGTTTTATACTTTTGTACTTTGAGAATTTTCCACAACAAGTCTTATCACCTCATTTGGCAAAGTTATTCAGTTAAGCAGCCCAAATACATTTAGTTATAGTATTATTTGTTAGGCTGAGGATGATGCTTGTGAGACAGTAAGGTTACTCATTGTCAGGTAAAGGTCATTTTGATTCAAGTCATGGAAGCAGCTATTTCACTTAAGTAGGGAAATTTAACACATCTGAACCTTCCTAGATCGCCAATGAGTCTCATGGGCTTGCTGCTTTTAGCATTCTATGTTTGGAAGGTGGAACAAGACTAATAAAGCTTCATAAAACTTGACAATATAAGTTGCTGCCACTGATGTGCCAAAATAATCAGATGTCCTGCAAATTTCTTTACGATTTGATTTTGGAATTCATGTTTACTAGTGAGAGATCAAACTTTAGAGAACTTTAAATTCTACAATGCCTAAAATTACATTTTTCTGTGAGCTCTGTTTCAGTTTTATACTTTGAGAAATTTCCAATCAGTCTTATCACCTCATTTGCTCTTCTCTCTCTCTCTCTCTCCTCCGCTCTCTATCTATCTATCTAAATATCTATCATGTGTGTGTGAATCTGTGTTTGTGTTTGTGTGCACTTTATCGATTTTTATTTCTTGTCATGGCAGAAAAAGTATCTTGAGCTAACCAAAGGTGCTGCTGACAATTATCATCGTTCATGGTGGAAAAGACATGGAGTTGTCCTTGATGGTGAAATAGCTGCTATGTGCTTCAGGCATGGAAACTTTGATCAAGCAGCAAAGTTGTATGAGAAAGTTTGTGCTCTATATGCTGGAGAAGGTTGGCAGGAATTATTAGCTGATGTGCTGCCGGATTTGGCTGAGTGCCAGAAAATGTTGAATGATCAAGCTGGCTACCTTTCATCTTGCGCAAGACTTCTATCTCTAGATAAAGGTTTATTCTCGACCAAAGAGCGCCAGGCCTTTCAGAACGAGGTGGTTCAGCTGGCACACAGTGAGATGAAGGACCCTGTGCACCTAGATGTGTCATCACTGATTACGTTTTCTGGAAATCCTGGTCCTCCTCTGGAGTTGTGTGATGGAGATCCTGGCATTCTCTCTGTCACTGTGTGGAGTGGGTTTCCTGATGATATAACACTGGACTCGCTTAGTCTCACTTTGGTGGCTACATTTAATGCTGATGAAGGTGCTAAGGTACATTTTTCCCAGACTAAAACTATTATAACTCTCTGCAAGCCTTATCAATTTGTTTGCAGTACAATTTTCATAATTCATGAATCTTATGTGATATTTCAGGCTCTGAGGAGCTATGCTCCTATTGTCCTTAACCCCGGCAGGAACATTATTGTTCTTCCTTTACCTCCACAGAAGCCTGGTTCATATGTCTTGGGAGTTCTAACAGGGCAAATTGGTCAATTGAGATTTAGATCCCATAGTTTTTCAAAAGGTGGCCCAGCTGACAGTGATGATTTTATGAGTTATGAAAAACCAACAAGACCTATTTTGAAGGTAGTTTATGTGCTTTTTGTTTAAGGATATATCTTGGAGTTTTTAGTATCCCGTGTTTCCTTGAATGTTTATAAGGAGATAAATGGGCTTATTTGTGCTACTTATATACAGGCTATATTTTATGGTGGAACTGTTATTTCATGATGGGGGACATAATAGAGAAAAAACTATTGAGTTTTGTGATAGAATTCATTCTCTAATTTATGCCCTTTCTTAGGTTTTCAAACCAAGACCTCTTGTTGAGCTTGCTGCAGCTGTTTCATCTCCATTTCTGATTAACGAAACCCAGTGGGTTGGAGTAATCGTTAGGCCTCTTAACTACTCTCTCAAAGGTGCTGTTCTGCATATTGATACTGGTCCAGGCCTGAAGATTGAAGATTCACATGCTATTGAGATGGAGAACTGTCCCACTGAATTGGAGAATGATCCTGATATGGAAGACATTGATGGGGCTGATAAACATTATATGAAAGCTGCTAATAAAAAATTTGAGCAGTTAAGTCTGCAAGATGGTACAATAAAGTTTCCAGATTGGGCAAGTGACTCAAGTTCAACTCTTTGGATTCCCGTTTCTGCTGTCAGGGATGGGCTTCCGCGAGGAGCATCATCAGGTTATAACAAGGATACACAAACTCCTGTTGGTTTTAATATTCATATGTTGCATTTATACTTTCTGTGGCATCAAGCGATTATTTTGTCTAAACATCTGGCATTGCATGGGCAGTCAATTCCCAGAGACAGAGCATCGTGGATGGTATGAGGACAATAGCTTTCAAGCTTGAATTTGGAGTATCTCATAACCAGATATTTGAAAGGTATTCTCGCCTTCATTGCTTTTATCCAATGTCATGTCCACATCCACAATGCAGAAGTTGAATACTTTTCTGTCAATATTTTTTTTTGTTCCTCCTAAAATTTGATCCTAATGTGCAGGACCATAGCAGTGCATTTCACAGATCCTTTCCATGTAAGCACGCGAGTTTTAGATAAATGTAATGATGGTACTCTACTCCTGCAGGTAATCTCAAACTTATTGTCCCATGGTATTCCTTCAACTGCCATCTTAAAGCATTCTCAATCTTGTTAGATTCTTGGAGGACTTATGTGGGTTCTATTGAGATTGGTAGTTTCCACAAATACATGACATAAAATTGTTATTGATAATAAGAGTTGTTTCGAAGTTTCATCGTTTGTGATACTTCCAGATGATACTGCACTCCCAAGTGAAAGCTGCTTTGACCATACATGATGCTTGGCTTCAACTCCAAGATGGTTTTGTTCATACTGGTGGTGGTGATGGGAGGCCAACCTCAAGCTTCTTTCCTCTAATGATCTCGCCTGTGTCCAGAGCAGGAATTCTGTTCACCATTTGCTTGGGGAAGATTACTGGTATAGTTGGAGACATTTTTAGCGTGTTACTATATGAACTTAGTTAAGTCATTTGCTGGTTCAAGCTGTACCAAACATAAATTAAGAATGCTGCTTTGTACCAATATTGGCATCAACACTAGCACTCCCTGGTGAAATTGAAATAGAAAACCTTCCTGTGAGTTTGTCCTAATGATGCTGGCTATGTGCCATTTGGACGCACGTGGTATCCATGTAAGTCAGATTATTTGACAGTTTAGGTTGATCCTTACATGATACGTTGGAAGACTCTTTGGCTAATTGGAGAGGAAGGTTGGGCATTATAAAACTGCAGTCTTTTGTACTTCAAAGAGGAAATGCAGCTTGCTTTAGCACTGACAATCTGTTGGCATGTTATAAGCTTTCACCCAGATATGCTTTCTAGTTTTTGCTATTCTTTGCATTTACATTTCTTCTTTTCTTAATATCTGCTGTTAGATGATTTGGCAGTTAATTTTTATTTGGTTTATTGTCTCCTTTTAGACTGTGTAACCTACAGCACACATTTTCTTTTGGTTTACAGACGAAGTTGAGGCAACACGACCTGAGAGCATATTGCATATAAGATATGGAATTTCTGGTGAAAGAACAATTGGCGCACATCCTCCTATTCCTTCAGTGTCTGTAGAATCTGAAGTTTGGGGGCAGGATTTGCTTTTCAAGAGTGCTCTTTTGTTGCAGAGACCTGTGCTTGACCCAAGCCTGGCTGTTGGTTTTCTTCCTCTTCTTGCTTCTAGTCTTAGAGTCGGACAACTTGTTACCATGCAATGGAGGATTGAGAGGTTGAAAAGTTTTGAAGGCAATGAAATTCATAATGACAATGTAAGTCTTTGGAGTGTTCGATAGTCATTGCTCCTGTAAATGCTTACAGCTTTTATTTTTCATTGAACTGAAGGCTGCTTTAATTTGCTTTGAGGTCTCTTTGTTGTCGATTTAACCAGTTGCTCTAGTCATTACTGCTCAACTTAGTATTACGTTGTTCTTGCGAATCTCAGATGAATTTAAGTGTGAATAAAGTTGCCAAATTTTTTTTCCTTAATCTCTCAATCAAGGGAGTCCTACTGTTGATTTTATGAGCTATGTCGAGTTGACATGTCATTGATGATATATTAGCAGCTTCTAATTTTTTTAGTTTATTCTAATACCCTTATTCTCTTCATTCATAATGTTCTGTTTCTCTCTTTTGCATTCGTTATATTTGTCTCTTTGAAACCATCTGTTTTATGGGCGACCATTAGTGTACAGCATTGATCTTTGAAGAGCATTACTATCATATGCTCATGCACTAGAAATAATTGTCCTGATACGTTATTCCTAGCAAGAGGTTTGATTATAGACCATAATTTTCCCTTGTGCAGCAAGGTGAGGTGTTATATGAAGTGAGTGCAAATAGTGAAAATTGGATGATTGCTGGCAGGAAGAGAGGTCATGTTTCCCTGTCCGCAGAGCAAGGTCTGTAAAATAGATGATTTTATTTATGAATTTCTGCTTAAGGAATATATTTGTGAGTGTATTGGCTGCTAGATAATTATCTAATATTGAATTTTGATAACATCATCTTTAATGTTACAGGTTCAAGAATTGTTATCTCTGTATTATGTGTGCCACTGGTGGCTGGTTATGTTCGTCCACCTCAACTAGGTCTACCTGATGTGGCTGAATCAACTATAAGCTGCAGCCCTCCGGGGCCTCATCTGGTCTGCGTCATGCCTCCAGCTCTCAGCTCCTCCTACTGTGTTCCAGCCCGATAGTTATTATAGCTTCTGCGTTCCACTTTTGCCTGGTCAGTATAGTTTTCCACTCAAAATGATTCTAGGGAGTTTTTTTAACGGGTTTGATTCAGGCAATTTGCAGATATTGGGAGTTTAAATTGTTGTGTACTCTTGTATATTGTGTTCACTACAACTAGAGAATGAAGAAGAGTTAGTGTGACAATTTAGTTCGGACTGGGTAGCTTTTTTCAGTGTTAGGTGTTGGCTGATCTTCTAGCTTCTTTGCTGTCCTGTATAGCGGAATTTTGTACACTTCAAATACATCATGGAAAATGGTAAAAGACAACGAGCTAATTTTTCTTTGTCATCTGGTTGATATAATTATTTATCTTTCTTTCATTCTATTCAAGAACGACAAGCAGGGATATAAGATTATTTAGAGATCGTGTTTGTCAATACCTAAAGATCTGATTTTTTTTAAATTTTTTTTTAGTTTCTTGTTTTCGTTTTTAAATTCTGATAAAAAATGTTTTTGTTTGTGGTTCTAATTTCTTTTGATTTTCATAATTTATATAAATTAGAAAAATTAGTTCTTGTTTTCTATTAAACTTTAGTCTTTTTTTTTTCATTAACTTAAAACCATGCGCATCTAGAGAGTCTTATTGCCTCACTTAGTCAGACGTGAGCTTCAAACTAGGACGATCTAATTCAAATATTTCATCCAATTGAGTGGGTTTAGCGTATTTTGTTCATAGCAGCGTGATCACTGTAATAGAGTCTATTTAGTTCACGGGAAAGAAGTGAGCTATTTCTTTGCTTCAATTTCATATAGGGTATTTTTGCTAAGATTTTTTTCGTTGGAATCCATGTGCTATGGCTCGAATTTGTTCATTTATTTTAATTTGAAGCGTCTTTAAAGTATATAAATTTTATAATTTTGTTTAAATAATTCAAAATATTTATATTAATTTATAAGTAAAAATATAATATAATAAATTTAAATGATGATTTATAATAAGTTTTTATTATAATGTGTAATTCATGTAAGTAATAAAAATATAAATATTTTAACAATTAATAATTTTTTAAAAAGAAACTAAAAAACTATAATACAAATATTGTAATTAGTTCAACGTTTGTCCAGTGTTCCCCTGCGAACTTCACAATTGAAGTCAACAATAGTCGGTGATCCGACCCGTAATCCTACTCTTGGAAGTCAAATCAAAAATTTCATCCAAGGATTGCAATATAGATTGCAACTTCAGGTTGTTTCACTTAATCGAAACCTAATGAAATAGACCTAAGCTAACCTATATGTCAAGAAATTCAAGCTGAATTAGTAAGGCGGGGGTTTTGACTTTTGGAAATCTTAACAAAATTAAATGAATTCTAAGAAAAATGTATAAAAAGTATTTATTTTGGATTTTGGAGGTAGAAATTGGAAAGATAAAGACAATGATCAAATGTGATAGAATCTTCTTGAAAATGAACTTTGGCTATCATAGTTCGAAATAAATTTTGGTGAGAGTGAAAATCACTAAGTTTCAAATGGTAAACTTTAAAGAACTCTTTAAGTCCAAGGTCTTAATCAATGAATTCCACTCCTTAAGATCTTATTAAATGCCCTTAGTGTGTGTAGTGGGTAAATCAATGCAACAAGTCACTTGAGATCTCAAATCAACTCATTATAAAACACAATTATGCAAGATAAAAGAGATTCAACAAGATCACAAATAAACATATATGATACTTCATATATTTAAGCTCAAAATTCTACATCAACAAATCCCAACAACACAATGAGTATCTAATACTTGATTAAACTCTAATCGAGAATGTTTAGCTATAAATTATAAATCCTAAACCTAGGAATTTATAAATCATAACTAAACATGGATTAAGTTAGGGGTGAGCATTATTCGGGCCGGCCTGATTACCCAGCCCAGCCCGAATTAATTCGGGTAATAAAATGCTAAAATACGGGTAAATCGGGTCAGGCCAGGTATTATCCGAATTGTTTTCGGTTTGGGACGAGTAACTCCAAAAAAAATTCGGGTTACCCGATTACCCGAGTTAGGCTTAAAAGAATTATGAAAATACATTTCGTTATTTTTCTTGTATAATTAACAGATTAATTATTCTAGTTAATTGAAATATTTGGTTATATTATTAGTGAATTCAACTATTTGTTTTGTTTTATGTCTCTCAAATGAGATA
>JANKOD010000005.1:21336260-21351285 GCA_026284645.1 Erythroxylum acuminatum | reverse complement strand
ATATGATGGCTGACGTATGAAGTTGCTCTCATCGACATGGACAAACCTAGAGTCATTCTAGTTATGTTGTATTTTTGTAATTTTAATATTTATAATTTGTAAACTAGTATTTGTAATTATTATTTTGTTTATAAGGATTGTTAAAGTTGTAATTAAAATCTTGTATACGAAGAATTTTTGTTGTTGGTATAATTTAATGATATTTATTTTTTATATATAATGCTTCAAATTATTAATTATTTTTGTATAATAAATTAACACAAAAAATCTAAATATTATATACAATAATGTGGATTAAAAATGTCAAAAATAATTATAATTAATATGATATAACATTTTTTAAAAATGCATACTAAAAATTTGACTAAAAACATTTGGCTATATTTTCAAAAATGTACCTAAAACTTTTTAGCCATATTTTTAGAAACGTAGCTAAAAACAATTAGTTACGTTATTGGAAAAATAACTAATAATCTTTAGCTACAAAACTTAAACGTAGCCAAAGTGTATTAGCGACTTTTTAAGAAAACGTCGCTAATAGTTTTTCGTTACTAAAATAAGGCGTAGGTAAAAACTATTAGCGTCGATTACTGAAAGATGTCGCCTCTATCTTTGAGCTATGGAAATTTGGCGACGTTTTTGGTGGTGAATATAAATCGTCAGTAATAACTATTAGCAACGATTTTGAAACATTTAGTAATAAATTTTTCATAGTCAAATGTTGTTTTTGTTGTAGTGTTGCGATCGATAATTTGTTTTGAATTGTTTGAATAAGTAACTAAATTTGCCATTTACACTAAACTATTTACTATTTAGTGTCAATCATCTTTGTCCATAAATTTCACGTTTGATGAAAAAAATCACACATATTCCAACTAACTCGTAAATTTCGTAGGTAGATAAGGTAATGGATTTGTAAATATTTTGCACGACATGCCAAGGAGGACGACTCTTCGGTAAAACTAAAAGCAAAAACGAGCCTAAAAACTGACAATTGGTGGTCCCCAAATGAAATCTACAAAAAGCAGCATTCGAGACCATATCTACTCAAGGATCGCTGCTCCTGTTCACATATTGTGGGGAAACCGAAAGAGAAGAGTCCCATTTTTCAGAAGCTACGATAAATTAGAGGAGGGGACCCCTTGCAGGTAGCATCTGCGTATTGTCCGCTTAAATGACGTCCGAAGACGGACTTGGAGAGAATCTAAAAGAAAAAAGAAGCATTGGGAACAAAAAAGTCTTTTTCGAATTAAAAAAGATAATAAAATAGATTAAATAATCGTGGTACTGGCAATTCAATATCGAAATTCTAAAAGAAAAAAGAAACAATTAAACATTGGGAACAAAAAAGTCTTTTTCGAATTAATAAAGATAAAAAATTAGATTTAAATAATCGTGGTACTGGCAATTAAATATCGAAATTCGAAAGACTGGAGCGTCGGGGCCACCAAGTTAACCAGTGGAGTCAAGTGGATAGTCAGAAAGCATATCATCAGGTGTCAGAGTCTTATTGGCGGGAACCTCAAATGCTCACGTGCTTGAGGGGTTTTGTCTCACCTCGGACTTGGGTCCGCCTCCGCCTCCGCCTCCGTCTCCGCTTTGTTTGTGGTGTACTGGTGCTGTTTAAAAGCCTAAAGAACAGAATAAATCGCCAAGTTTCCTTCACTTTTTTCATACGAAATTGAACATAATTCTAGTAGATCATCTTGCTTGTCAAATCCTTATTCCCCGTTTCCCCTCACCCTCACAACAACCCCCCACTGAACACTTTGATTATTTTCAGTAACACCCACTCCCTTTCTCATATTTGGCTTCTCCTTTCTTCTTGATCATGAGCTCTCGCTCTATAAATCCCTCCCTTCTACAAGAGATTCTTCTCAAGCTTGCCAATATGTTGCCTTTATCTGCATTTGCACCTGCACCTTAATCATTTTCTTAAATCCAAAGCTTCAGAGCAAACGTAAACACAAGTTAAGTTGGAAAGAAACAAATAGGTGCAGGTACAGGTGCAGGTGAATGCCATTTTGGCTTTTAATTTTAAGTATATTTTTACTGGGTAACGAACCTCTTTTTCTATAGCTCCCTCTTTTAGCTATTCAAGACCTGGTTTTAAGTATCGTGATTGAGAGATTTGCAGGTTTTGACGACCAACCAAGAGAAGAAGAAGAAGATAGATATAGCTTTTCTAGGGTACGTACGTAGAACTGTGCTCAGTTCGTTCATGTTGTGTTCCTGCTATTTATAATTTTGCAGAAAACTCATCATGTTAAATGGTTCTTTAGAGCGATGGATGTCATTCTAAAGGCGCGAGGTACGTACTAGGGTACGTCGAACTGTGCTCAATTCGTTCATGTTGTGTTCCTGCTATTTATAATTTTGCACAAAATTATCATGTTAAATGGTTCTTTAGAGCTATGGATGTCATTCTAAAGGCGCCTCTCTCAGGGTTTTTGAGGGATCTTGAAGAAGGGTGTATAGTCCCTTGAATAAGATGCCAGGTACCTGACTTCAGGTATGTGAATCTACACCTTTAAGTACTAGGGCTTCTCGCGAGGTAATCAAATTTAAAGTCCTGCGTCTCTCCCTCACACACACACAGCAGACTAGCTTGGAAGGACAAAGACGCTATAGCAGAGTTCATATTTTTGGGCTAAATAGCTGGTGGTTTCAAACACTTGTTCCTGAAAAGGGAAAGCCGTAAGAATTAATGAAACTTGAAAGTGAAATTATAGTCTGTACTCCATAGCAAGGAAAAATAATCCTCAATGCTTACCGCGAGATCCATCTTCCTAATCCTTTCCGGGAGCATGAAACCCTAACAGATCCACCCTCCAAATCTTTTCTGAGAATATGAAACCCTAAGTTGTTTTTGTGTCCTTGAATATTTATCTTTGAGAAGAATTTAGGGCTATATTTTGTCGGAAAATGTGATTTATTATTTTATATTTTATACTAAAATTTTTAAATTAGAGATAGCTTATTTTTATTATTTAAAATAGGATGAGATATAAGATTAATTTTTTTAATTTATTTATTTTAATATAAATTATTCTATTTTATATTTTATTAATAATCACTCAATTACGTCAAATTCGGGATATTGTTTGAAAGGCCTTTCACCTTAGAAGGCGTGCAACGATCAATTAGAGTCAACAATGGTAGGCGCTGATAATGAAGGAGAGATTTATGGGCAAATAATAATCGAGATCTTGACTAGAAGCCTAAGCTCGGGCTTAAAATATTGCGGACAACCTTGAAACCTTAAATAATTTAAGAAACGTTTTAATATGTCGGCAGATCCTTTGTAGATTCTGTTGGTGGTGTTAAATTTTTAATATGGGTAGAGTGTAGAGACTATTAATAAGAATTAGGCTTGGGTCAATCATTATTCAAATAATTAGAACTAGTTGTTTGGATAGTTAATTCTTACTATTTATAAATTTTTTAACATCTTCATGTCTAGGCAATATGAGACACTCTAATACTCCTCCTCAAGTACAACCGGAGTTGAACATTCAGTTGTCACTTGAAATATACGCAGTGGAAACTAGACCGAGTTGTTAGAAATGAACATCTAGACGGACAATCGAAAAATTAATAATTCGGGTTAAACCTGTTCTGATATCATGTTAAATTTTTAATATGAGTAGAGTGTAGAGATCATTAACAAGAATTAGGCTTGGGTTAACCATTGTCTAAATAATTAGAATTAATTATTTGGATAGTTAACTTTTACCATTTATAAACTTAACATCTTTATGTCTAGACAATATGAGACACTCTAACGTGTGAAAACAAATGTATTGTCTTAGGCTAGTCTCTTTCCTCCGGTTGTGAAGAGGTGCTTCTTTCCTCAAATTAGTAATACAAGTCACTGTTCTTTATCTGGAAGGTAACGTAATTTCCGTTATATATTTACCCGAAGAACACCGAATCACATCATTTCATACACGAACTAATCCTTCTGAGACTTTCCCTCGTTGGTTAACCAGGGTTACAAAATAAAATGGATAAGGATTTGCGTTGGAGTGACGCGGACTCAAACATTTCAAGCACAAATTAGTCCTCCTAAGACTTTGCCACGTAGGTTAACCAGGGTTACAATAAAATGGATAAGGGGTTGCGTTGGCACTGTACGTACAGATGTCTGCCATTTGTTTTAACTTTAGCCAAAAATAATTAATGAAACCAAGTTTGACGTAGACTTTTCAGTATAACACACACTGTCAACTTTCATATTAATTAGAAAGGATCAGATGCGAGGATTGTACTAGAACTGTTCCCATCAAGCCAGAAGGCCAGTGTATGAATTTATCTAAGGTTTGTAAGGAAAGGTTCGGTAAATTTTACAAGATTGAGCAAAAATTTAGCAAGACGGGGGTCATGTTGGAGTCCAGGATGAGTTTACAGGGACGATTCGTCACACTATACGTTCTTCTGAACCTAAATGTGCATGTACAACTAAGCTGAGTTGGATAACATGTAGCGTTATGCTGCTATGTATTCCAATTCGTTTCTACGATTACCCTTCATGTCTACACGTGTCGTCAACTCTTTATTAAGATTTTGTAAGGGAACCAAAAAGGGTACAGTAGCGATGTTGTTTATCGTCTTCAGAAAAATCAAGAGCTTTAATTATTGCCTTTGTCAAACATGTACATCACTACTTTGTCTCCTTTACTATTTGAAGCTGTAAACCTTTTAAGATTGTTAACTTAACAACGTATTCTTCTGTATCGTATCAGAGCCAGAACTTTCGTTCTAGCTTAGGGTATATTCGGTATACCTGTTTCTCAAGTCCTCCACGTGCATGACTCGTACCAATTTTCCAAGTCCTACACAAACTTGGAAGTCTTGCATTTCACTTGACTAGCTAGTGATTAGGTCACTAGAGTGAGCAACCAAACTTTTCGCATCCAGATCAATATAACATGACTCAAGAATATATTCAGAGTGAGTAGGGAGAGAGCCTATACGAAAACATGGAAACACTATCCAACGACTATGTTCATTTGTCTTCTATTTTGTCTATGTTTTCCTTACCTTCTAGCGTAAAATGTGTGTTATCTAATCGTATTGAAAATCTTGTAGAAATTACCCATATACATGTAGAAAAAATTGTGTTTGTAGTTTTCTTTACCTTTGTTAAGTCCGTACAGTATATATTCTTGTGATTGTTCATGGACAAAAAGTATTTGTACTATCTTGTCTACTTCTAGACCTCGTGTGAAAGAAATTATCCAGAGTTTTAAATTGGAATAGTGTGGTTTCAAATCTAACACTGCAGAACAATACGTGAAGTTTGAAATCCCTAAAGAACTCATTTCTTTATGGAGGGAGAAAAATCATACACATCTTCATGTTGGAGCTATATGCCTTGTTTTTACACTTCATAGAAGAAAGGGAATACCTGCTACAGTCAGGATATCTCCTCTAGACACTGCCTACAGTTGAGGCAATCCTTATGATTCAACTCGTATTTTCACATACGGAAGGTAAATCTGGTCCTCTTGTTCATTACTTCAAATCCAACGAAGATCTAGTCTATATAAGTCATCATTATGGACATTTTGTATAGGATGCTGACCTATCCATGTGCGAACCCGATTGTGAAGTTTGTCTCAATCCTGAGTCAGATAGTGATGATGATGATGAAAAATATGCAAGAAGGAGAAGGAAGATGAAAAAGCCAAAACCTCGTTGTATGCCTTCTCAAGAGTATCATCCACAAAGAGATGATCCAGATCTAGATGACTTCAGCACTTTTCGATACCTACAAATTGAAAGATCCAAACCTAGATCTCTTCGAGAAGTGCTGATGTCATCTACATGTCAAATAAAGCTAGCAACTTCTGTTATGACCCTACTTCTATACCTTGTATAATGGCAAAGCTATACGAGGAAGACTTTTCTTCTTTATCTAGGAGTATTATATTGATGAATCCACGAGGGTTATCTATAACCCTTATATCTGAGCTACAAGAATCACTTCACAAGGAACACTCGTATCTAATCCTTCTGACGAAGTTCTCAACTGGAAAACATCAAACGCAGTACCACAGAACAAAATTATGACAAGAATTAATTCTAAGCTTGATGGAATCAGCCAACAAAATATTGCTACTCATCATAAAGTCGATGCAGTTTCTAAACAAATGCAACAGATGTATTAGTCGTACAAAGCTCAGATTTAGCGCCTTGATGCTAAACTCAAATATTACATCTCTCATTATATAGGGCCTGACTTTGGCGCTAAAGTTCATGAGATACAAAAGATACAAGGAATTGTGCAACAAATGGAAGCTGACAAAAGATACAAGGAATTGTGCAACAAATGGAAGCTGACATGCATTCTGCACAGTCCAAGACAGTATATGGCTCATCCTTTTCATTATTCCCAAATACATTAACCAATATACCCGTCTCCTATGTATTAGAAGTATTCGGATGAAGCTGAATATTCAAAAGTATTCAAGTTCAATTATCCTTTGATTAGACAGTACATTCATCCTCAAACAACTCCAAAAAACCTAAAAAGTCAAAGTCAAAGCTAAAACCTGACAGAGTTCATGAGAAAAGAGTTTATGAGAATTCAAGGGTTCCTGAGCCATCATCTTCTTATATACCATTTGAACCAGTCAATCAGTGGAGTAAACCTTTACAGATTCATACACCTCCAACATCTCCATCGAAAGTTCAACCTTCCACTTCATCTCATGGGAAGGACAAAGCGCCAATGACAGAGTTCCTTGCAACTCTTACCACTAAATCTCTTGCAAATGATTTCACTTCTCAATCAGATAATATAGAAGTTCGTTCTAAAGCCTCTGTTACAACATCTGAAGTTTCTGCAACACCATCTGAATCATCATTTAAATAGATCTCTGAACCATCTACTGATTCTTCAGCCCAACTAGCTGACCTATCAGAGTTATCTAATGTTCTGATGACGATGCTTCAATATACTAAAGTTGAACATGAAATTAGTGAAGTAGAATCCACGGGTACTGAACTTATCAAACCTGAACCAGCACCACAAGCAACACCAACTCATCCAGTTACACAACCTACAACCAAGCCTACTTCAGGACCTTGGTTTGCGTTCGATGATCTACCTCCAAAAAAATGGAGGGATAGAATACATGAATTTGGTGCATGGATTGATCTTCAAATGACCAGACCCAATCATCCCTTGCTAGATATTTTGTCTGAATTCACATCTTTTTCACTGGTACTTTGCTATAATAAAGACTTCAGTACATTCAAGTCACTACAACGAGAGCACTTCTTGGTTTAATCCTAAAAAATTTATTGGTCACTTTCAGCTTATTGATAAGCAGATTCATCAATAATACTTTGCAATGAAATGTTGTTCACTTGACAAGCATAATATCCAGAAGCATTACTAACAAATGGCAGAAAGGTACTATCTCTCGAATGGATGGAATGACCTTAATTTGCAATATATTTTTATTTTATCCCTTCCAAATCAACTGCAACTAAAACTACAAAAGAACATAGTTTCTCTACAATATGATATGTCAACAATATCTCTTAGAGAAATCTACCAGCTTGCTCTAGTTTCTCTTGATAAGTTATGTGACCAATATACCTTATTCAAGAATATCATTAAAGGCGGTCCAGTTCTCAAACAGGCTTGCAAGAAGCCTTATCTCCAGATTAAATGCAAAGATATAAATACTTGTGAGTGTCATAGCAAGAAGAAAGCTCATCTTCATCAAGTTTACCCTAAGAGAAAGTTCCACAAGAAGAAGGAAGGCTATAAGCCTTTGAAGAAAGCTTATGAAAGGAAGAATGGCGGAAAAAAGAGAAGATTTGTTTGGTTCTTCAAGAAATCTTTACATCGACAGAATCCTACTCGATGTTTCCTCTGTGGACAACATAGACACTTTGCACGTACATGTCCTCACATAACCAAGAAAGATGTTAAGTTGTTGACGCAGATGCAATCTATTATGCCTATCCATTCCTCCAACAACATTGAAGAATTGATTGAGGAGCAATCTCAAGAAGATGAGGAAACCAAGTTTGCTATTTCTATATCAACATCAGAAGACGAAGAATCCTCTATTTCCTCTTATTCTTAAGAGGATGATTCTCTTTACATGTTACAACACACTTACATGAAAGTAGATCGTACACCAATTCAACGACCTTATATCCAGATCCAACTCTTTCAATAGGACAAATATGATAAGCGCATTAAAGCTATCAAGTTTATGGATACTGGATCTAGTCGTACGATCATGAAGCCTAATATCTTATCATTTGACGCATGGACTTCTCATGAAGAATATTTTACTGCTGTTAATGGTAACTCTTTCAAGATTGGGTTAATCACTAAAAGAATAATTAGAATTCGATTCATTCCTCAGTATACAGTTTGCACTAAAGTTCTTGGAAGTAATCTACCAAACTCAGATATTCTGATTGGTATGGATACATATAGTAAAGCCTCACCTTTGCAGATCCTACCCACAAGCCTCAAGTATCTACACTATTCAGCCCATACACTGAAATCAAAAATATATTTGAACTTACCCAAGTTCCTACACGTTATACTGCACTTTGAGATAAACCGTTGGAATATTGTCCTGAATCTTATGCACAATTTTTTCACCCATACCCTTTATGAAAAAAATGCTGACTTTTTCATAAGTCTACCTTTTAAGAAGAACGAGGATATCAACCCTACAAAAGCCACACATCCAGGAATGAACCATAATGACCTAAAGCTTGCATTAGATGAGTGTGCAATCCTTTTGAAGTAAGGACTTATTGAGCCTTTAAAGTCGGATTAGGCTTGCCAAGCATTCTACGTCAATAAATGTTCAGAATAAAAACGTGGAAAAAAGAGATTAGTCATTGACTATAAACCTCTAAATATTTTCCTGCAAGATGAGAAGTTTTCTTTACTAAGTATCAGTACTTAGGTGCTATTTCTTAAAGTAGTTGTTATCTTCTCAAAGTTTGATCTTAAGGCAAGATTTTGGCAATTAGGTATTCACCCAATTGAGAGATGCAAAACTACATTATACATTCCCAATGCACAGTACCAATGGACTGTTATGCCAGTTGGGCTTAAAGTCGCCCCATCACTATTTCAGAAATCCATGACCAAGATTTATCGGCCTATCCTCTACAGTACACTGATCTGCATTAATGATACCTTACTCTTCTCAAAGACCCATGAGGAACATCAGGCCTACTGCAAAAATTCTTGGATATTACTAAACCGTATGGAATTATGCTTTCAGCTTCGAAAAGCTTCATTGGCACTACAGAAATAGAGTTTCTAGGTATGCACTTCAAAGATGGATTTTACAAGCCTAGTCCACATATTGCTAAAGAGTTGTTACAATTGCCTAATGAATATCTCACTGTTAAGAAGATATAACAATTACTTGGAATTGTTAATTATATTTGATATTTCATATCACATGTGGCAGCTTATACTTCAAGCTTATTTAAGCCCCTGAAAAAGAATATACCACCTTAGACTAAGGAACAAACCAAGGCTATCCAACACTTAAAACTGATCTGTCAAAATCTTCAACCTTTAAAGATTCCTAACATTGGACAAATTAATGCTAATGGTGATCTCTCATCTTTATCCAATTTATGCTGACAACATCCACCATGGCCTCCAGACATTTCAAATACTTTTCTTCAGTATAAGTATCCTCTTTCTCTTCAAAGTATAGCCACAACTCCTTTCGTTTCTAAACACTTTTGTCAAAGTAGTATGGCTAGTCAACCTCTCTTTGCTTTCACAAAGAAGTCTTTCTTCTATAGCTAGTAGTCCTACTAGTGTGTCTGAAGTTGCCTCACTTGCTTATATGAGTTTGTTTTATTATTTGCATCAGTTTCTAAGTGAACATAACTCTTTTGAAAGTCTTACAATGTTCAATCTCAAAGCACCCTACATTATTGTGACTTTCCTCCAGCACATTGTCTTGATGTCGTGGCCAGCATAAAATGTGTGATAAAATTGGACACAATGTTCCGTGTAAAGAACACCAGTATGTGTTTCTCGATATGGACGATGGAGAATGACGAAGCAATGAGTTGATTGTCGTCTAGCAGAAGCTTTCCATAGATGATGTTGTGATATTATCAAAAAACATTGTTGCTTCCATTGGTTTAACGGTTGGAACCATTCCAGAAATGTCTATAGCAAAGAACTTCCATTGTTTATGTCACAGAGATGTTGATAAAGCTGCAGAGGAGATATAGTGATATCACAAGCATAAAGGGTAGAGAGTGCCTAAAGATACCATCATGTGTTTTCAGAAAGAGTATCCTGGAGGGAAGTCATATTAAGGTAGGGTGCTTTGAGATTGAACATTGTGGGACTTCCAAAAGAGTTATGTTCACTCATAAACTGATGTAAATAATAAAACAAACTTATACGAGCAAGTTAGGCAACTTTAGACATATTAGTAGGACTACTAGGTATAGAAGGAAAAGACTTCTTTGTGAAAGCAAAGAGAGGTTGACTAGCTATACTACTTTGACAAAAATGTTTAGAAACGAAAGGAGTTGTGGCTATACTTTGAAGAGAAAGAGGATACTTATAGTGAGGAAAAGTATCTGAAATGTTTAGAGGCCATAATGGATGTTGTCGGAGTAACTTGGATAAAGATGAGAGATCACCATTAGCATTAATTTGTTTAATGTCAGGAATCTTTAAAGGTGGAAGATTTTGACATGTTTGCTTTAAGTGCTGGATATCTTTGGTTTATTTGTTAGTCCAAGGTGGTAGATTCTTTTTCAGAAGCTTAGATAAGCTTGAAGTATAAGTTGCCATGTGTGGTATGAAATCTCGAATATAATTAACAATTTCAAGGAATTGTTATATCTGCTTGATAGTGAGATATTCATCAGGAAATTGTAACAACTCTTTTGCAATATGTGGATCACGCTGGTAGAATCCATCTTTGAAGTGCATACCTAGAAACTCTATTTCTGTAGTGCCAGTGAAGCTTTTCGAAGCTGAAAGCATAATTCCATACTATTTAGTAATATCCAAGAATTTATGCAACAGGCCTGATGTTCCTCATGGGTCTTTGAGAACAGTAAGATATCATTAATGTAGATCAGTGCACTGTTGAGGATAGGCTGATAAATCGTGGTGATGGATTTCTGAAACAATGATGGGGCGACTTTAAGCCCAAATGGCATAACAGTCCATTGGTATTATGCATTGAGAATGCAAAATGTAGTTTTGTATCTCTCAGTTGGGTGAATACCCAATTGCCAAAATCCTGCATTAAGATCAAACTTTGATAAGATAACAGCTTCTTTAAGAAATAGTACTGATTACTGATATTTGGTAAAGGAAACTTGTCATCATGCAGGAAAACATTCAGAAGTTTATAGTCAATGACTAATCTCTTTTTTCTACGTTTCTACTTTGAACGTTTATTGACATAGAATGCTTGGCAAGCCTAATTCGACTTTGTGGGCTCAATAAGTCCTTGCTTTAAAAGGATTGCACACTCATTTAGTGCGAGCTTTAGGTCATTAGGGTTCATCCCTGGATGTATGGCTTTTGTAGGTTTGATATCCTCATTCTTCTTAAAAGGCAGACTTATGAAAAACTCAGCATTTTTCACAGACAATATGGGTGAAAACTGTGCATGAGATTCAGAACCATATTCGAATGGTTTATCTCGAAGTGCAGTATAACGTGTAGGAACTTGGGTAAGTTCAATTACATTTTTGATTTCAGTGTATGGACTGAATAGTGATTGATACCTAAGGCCTGTGGGTAAGATCTGCAAAGGTGAGGCTTTAGTGTATGTATCCATGCTAATCATAATGTCTGGGCTAAGTAGATTACTTCTAAGAACTTTAGTCCAAACTGTACACTGAGGAAAGAATCAAATTCCGATTCTTCTTTTAGTGATTAACCCAATCTTGAAAGAGTTATCATTAGCGGCAATAAAATATTCTTTATGAGAAGTCCATGCGTCAGATGATAAGATATTGAGCTTCATGATTGTACGATTGGATCCAATATCCATAAACCCGATAGCTTTTATGGGCTTATCATATTTGTCCTTTTGAAAGAGTTGGATCTGGACATAAGGTCGTTGAATTGGTGTACGATCTACTTTCATGCAAGTTTGCTGTAGCATGTAAAGAGAATCATCCTCTTGAGAATCAGAGGAAATAGAGGATTCTTCGTCTTCTGATGTTGATATAGAAATAACAAACTTGGTGTCCTCATCTTGTTGAGATTGCTCCTCAATCAATTCTTCAAAGTTGTTGGAGGAATGGATAGGCAGAATAGATTGCATCTGCTTCAACAACTTAGCATCTTTCTTGATTGCATGAGGACATGTACGTGCAAAGCGTCCATGTTGTCCACAGAGGAAACATCGAGTAGGCTTCTGTCGATGTAAAGATTTCTTGAAGAACCAAACAAATCTTCTCTTTTTTCCGTCGTTCTTCCTTTCATAAGCTTTCTTCAAAGGCTTATAGCCTTCCTTCTTCCTGTGGAGCTTCCTCCGAGGGTAGACGTAATGAAAGATGAGCTTTCTTCTTGATATGATACTCATAAGTGTTTGTATCTTTGCATTTAATCTGGAGATAAGGCTTCTTGCAAGTCTGTTTGAGAACTAGACCACCTTTAATGATATTCTTGAACAAAGTATGTTGGTCACATAACTTATCAAGAGAAGCTAGAGCAAGCCGGTAGATTTCTCCAAGAGATATTGTTGACATATTACGTTGTAGAGAAACCATGATCCTTTGTAGTTCTGGTTACAGTTGATCTGGAAAGGATGAGATAAAAGTATATCACAAATTAACACCATTCCATTCATTCAAGAGATAGTACCTTTCCATCATTCGTTAGTAATGCTTCTGGATATCACGCTTCTCAACTGAACAACATTTCATTGCAAAGTATTCTTGACGGATCTGCTTGTCAGTAAGCTGAAAGTCACCAATAAATTCTTTATGGATTAAACCAAGAATTGCTGCTGCTATAATGACTTGAACGTACTGAAGTATTTGGTATTCAAATATACTTTGCCATATATTCTTCCAAAGTACCGGCGAAACGAGATGTGAATTTAGGCAAAATATCTGGCAATGGATGATTGGGTATGGTCATTTGAAGATCAATCCATGCACCAAATTCATGTATTCTTTCTCTTCATTTCTTTAGAGGTAGATCATCAAACATAAACCAAGGTCCTGAAATAAGCTTAGTTGTAGCTTGTGCAGCTGGTTGAGCTGGTGTTGCTTGTGGTGTTGGTTCAGGTCTGATAGGTTCAGTACTTGTGGATTCTACTTCACTAATTTTAGGTTCAACTTTAGTAGATTGAGGCATCGTCACCAGAACATTGGATAACTTTGATAGGTCAGCTATTTGGGCTGAAGAATCAGTAGACGATTCAGAGATCTGTTCAGATGATGATTTAGATGGTGTTGCAGAAACATCAGATGTTATAACAGAGGTTTCAGAACGAATCTCTGTATTATCTAGTTGAGAAATGAAATCTCTTACGAGAGATTTAGTGGTAAGAGTTGCAAGGAATTCTGTCATTGACACTTTATCCTTCCCATGAGATGAGGTGGAAGGTTGAACTTTCTGTGGAGATGTTGGAGATGTATGAATCTGTAAAGGTTTACTGCACTGATTGACTAGTTCAAATGGTGTATAAGAAGATGATGGCTCTTTTATCAAGAACTCTGTCAGGTTTTAGCTTTGATTTTGACCTTTTAGGTTTTTCTGGCGTTGTCTGAGGATGAATGTACTGCCTAATCAAAGGATATTTGAACTTGAATGCTTTTGAATAGTCAACTTCTTCTGGATACTTTTGATATATAGAAGACATATATATTGGCTGATATTTGGGAATAATTAAGATGATGAGTCATATATTGTCTTTTGACTGTGCAGAATGCATATCAGCTTCCATTTGTTGCACAATTCCTTATATCTTTTATATCTCAAAACTTTAGCGTCGAAGTCAGGCCCCATATAATGGGTAAAGATGTAGTATTTGAGTTCAGCATCAAGGCGTTGAATCTGAACTTTGTACGACTGATACATCGACTTTGTGATGAGTAACAATATTTTTGTTAACTAATTCCATCCGGCTTAGAATCAATTCTTCTTAGAACTTTATTTTGTGCTACTACTTTGATGTTTTCCAGTTGAGAACTTCGTTAGAAGGATTAGATACGAGTGTGCCTTATGAGGTGATTCCTGTGGCTCGAATATAAGGGTTATAGACAACTCTCGTTGATTCATCAGTACTCCTGGTTAATGAAGGAAAGTCTTCCTTGTACGGTTTTGCCATCATACAGTGTATAAGAGTAGGAGTCATGACAGGAATTACTAGCTTTGTTTGACATGTAGATGACATCAGCATTTCTCGAAGAGATCTAGGTCTGGATCTTTCGATTTGTAGACATAGAAGAGTGCTGGAATCATCTGGATCTGGATCATCTCTGTGTGGATGATAATGAAGAGAAGGCATACAACGAGGTTTTGGCTTTTCTTCTTCCTTCTCCTTCTTGCATATCTTTCATCATCATCATCACTATCTGACTTAGGATTGAGATAGACTTCACAGTCGGGTTCGGGTTCGCACATGGATGGGTCAACATCCTATACAAAATGTCCACGATGATGACTGACATAGACCGGATCTCCTTTAGATTTGAAGTAATGAATAAGAGGACCAGGTTTACCTTCCATATATGAAAATACAGGCTGGATCATAAGGATTGCCCAAGATGTTGAAGGTCTAGATGGATCTTCATTGGGCCATGCATAGATGGACTTAACGGTTCCATCTCTCAATGTCTTCAGAATTGGAGAAGTTGTCGTATGAAAAGAGTGTTGATGACGCGTAGAACACCCTTTAGTAGTTGGTGATCCATTCAGTAGGCATCAACTTTTCAAGCTCCTGTACTGGTAGTTGCTTCGGGATTTGAATGAGAGTAGTCTGATCATTGGAACGATTAGCGACCATGTATA
>JANKOD010000005.1:21315545-21336160 GCA_026284645.1 Erythroxylum acuminatum | reverse complement strand
AAGGCCAAGTTCTTTTTAAGTTGTGCCTTAAGCAGAAGTGAGTACGATAAAGTTCACGGATGCGACACTGCGAAGGAAATGTGAGATACGCTATCCATCGCACACGAGGGTACAAATCACACACATTGGGTCTTAAAACCGTCACGCTAGTGAAGTTACCAACGTGTCCTCTCCGCCACGCAATCACGAACAGCTCAAATGACACCATCCATGGCGTTGCTTATGATGATCGTCGCCTACGATGGGCAATTAACGCCCATCATCTTCTCCATTAACGACAATCACCCAACAACACCATCGGTTTTGATGGTGATCTCCACAGATAGGCAATAATCGCCTATCTTGTTCAACAAACGCAACAACAGTAAATGCATGGAGAAAACATAGGAACCAAACATCACAAACAATAATCCAGAAAGGTAGGGCTTTCATCAATCAAACATGCGCAAAACCTATAAACCCGAACTCAGATATATGTGAAAAGGAGTTTCAAAAATAGGTTTTCAAAAGGCCGAAACCTAGAAGAAAAACACATATATTCTGGAAACAATTTCCAGAAACATCACATAATAGATGCAAGCAAATTAGGTGCGGTAGAAATTAGGGTTTTAAGAAATTGGGGATTTCAAACAAAACCGCAAGCAATGTAACCTTAAATCCATTGTATTTTCATCGCATAACCACAGAGAAGAAAATTCTAGAATCACCGCAAGGCATGCATCCTCAGAGAATAAAATTCCAGATCATGCATAAAAAAATTAAGACAGGGATCAGAAATCACATATAGTCGTGGAAACAATTTCCAAAATAGGAACAGTCGTGAAAACTTTTGTCTTTTTTGAAGCATTAAAAACCAAATCAACAATAACAATCAAGCCCATAATCCAAGATTAACAATTAAAGGAAGCTCTGATACCACTGTTGGAATCCAACCGTGATCGAATCACGGGCATAGCAGAAAACAAAATTTTTTTACAGATTCCGAGTAGATCCCGATAATTGATTAAGCTTGAATAAAACAAAATTCGACTTAGAAATCGTACCTTGTTCCCTTTTCGAAGTAAAACTTTGAATCTTTTCTCTGAGTGAACAATCACGAGCTGTCCAATTGTCCAAACTTTGTTGGTATCTATAGAGCAATTCCCAAACTGCTTTTGAGAGGAAGAAGACAAAAGTACTAGCTTCTAAAAAGCACTTCTCTTCAAATAGAAAAATCATGACAGTTTTTCATTAAAATTAAATCTCTTTAATTATAATTAGAATCAAATTATAATTATAATTAATTTAATTTAATTTTAATAAAATCAAATATCTCATATTTGATTCCCAAAGTTTTTCAAATTTCATAATTAAGTCTAACTTAATTAAATTGATTTTTCTTTCACAAATTGTTCTTTGATGTGTGACCCATTAGGTTCCTAATAAATTGGCAATGATTATAAATTATAATTCCAATTCACAATTAGAATTAGATAAATTAAAACTCCTTTTATTTTATATTTAATTCTCCAATTAAATAATTCATAATCATATATCATGATTGACGTCTAGCAATATGTCATGATTACTCAAATATCAGGAATGACAAAGTGATTGACTTAACCTGTCCATGCATGATCATACTGTATAATTTAATCATTTCGTCATTCAATATTTTAATTGGACAGAGTATGGATATAATGTCTGCTCTTGTCATCCAATTATGTTCGTTCTTGCTAATTAATAATTGATTTCTAATTGAAATTTGAAAACTCCTTTTCAAATATCAATTCACTCTGGTTAGAGAATTCCATAAATCATTACTAATCAAGGACAACAGAATATTCTCTCTAATTACTTTAGAGTGACGAATCCTATATTGACGTTCTCAACTATCTACATATGGTTCATACTGTATCCAATTACTACAGACTGAACTATCATAGGACGATTCATAAGTAGCATCAAAACATAGTAATTCCTATACTAGATACATTGCTAATTTCAAATATGAGGATTAATTATATAACCATCATTATGAGATAATCCATAGACACATAAAATAATATTCTATTTGAAATTCTCATAATCGGGTTAGTTCAGTGACTTATTATCTAATAATTACTCACAGATTAGTTTAAGTATCTCTATACTTTAATTTATAAGATTAATTGCTTTCTTCATAAGAAAGAAACATAACGTGTGCTAGTTTTATCGTTTCAACAATATCCAGTCTTAATGAAACTACAACTAGGAATATTTAGGAATAACATATAAGTGTAAATTGAATATCATAATTATGATCTCATCATAATTTTAATTACAAAGTAATTATTTCAAGGATTTTATCTTTAGTATTAAAACATAAAATATTAATAAAATTAATACACAAAGATAAATAACATCTTTTCATTAATTAAAATATAATGTCATACATTAATTTACATCCAATTGATTGACTGTAATGGCATAAACTAACAACTATGTGATCAACATAGGAAAGCTTTGTTGCAAAGATGCTTGATTATTGAAGTTGTGGAGAAATTAAACCAAATTAAGGGCTTGTACACTGATGTGAGATTTCACAATAAGACTGCTAAATGATGTTTCGGCATCTCTTTATCCTTTCTTGTTATTAGTGTGTGGGATGAGAGGAACAGTCAAATTTTCCATGACAACTTCCTCTCTTATCAGTAGTTTAGTCTCTTCTAATGCAGAGTATAAGGACTTGTGTTAGTATTCATACACCCAAGGGATTGCTTCTGCTCATATCGGAGAGCGTAGCTTTATTTGTAAACTTTAATTTCTCAACTATGATTGAATTGTCAACTTGTGTTTAGTTTGTTTCTCTTGTAATTTACAAGATGTCCTGATACTCATACTTCTAGTTAACTTTTATGACTTAATTTAATTATATTTTTTAAAATAAAATTATTAAATTAAAATTTAATTAAAAGGTGAATTAACAAATTGAGTTTTTAGTTAAACTCTTTTTCTCCGCAAGGAACTCGAGTGATAGAGTTGTAGTTGTTTTAGATCTAAGCTGAAGAAAAGTGATTCATGTCGGAGAAGAAGGATATAAAGTAGAGCATGGATCGGTTGCTAAAAGCTGCGAGAGCCTCCGGTTCGCTAAATCTTTCTAACCGCTCTCTCAGGTTCTCTTCGCTGTTCACCGTCTCTGCGTCGCATTCACATTTGCTTTCTCATTTGGAATATGTTTTCGTTTTCTCAATTTCAGAGAGGTTCCGGATGAGGTTTACCGGAGCTTGGATGCTGTCGGAGAGGGTGAGAATTGGTGGGAGGTAACTAACTCTCTTCGCCAGTTTTTGTATGTTTGTTTGTCCTTTTTTGTGCTTAGCGTTTTTGTGTTGTGTAGGCTGTGGAGCTTCAAAAGTTGATTTTGGCTCATAATAACATTCAAGTTTTGAAGGAAGAGATCAGGAATTTATCTCAGCTCACTGTTCTGAATCTTAGTAACAATCGACTCTCTAACATCCCCGCCGCGATTGGAGAGTGAGATTATATCGATTCTTTTACATCTGTCTGTAAATTTCGGTTTTCCTGGAAATAAGTCTTTTGTTTTTATTTGATTATGGACTCTCTTTCTTCTTCTTCTTCTTCTTTTTCCTACTTGACAGGCTTTCAATTCTGAAATCGTTGGATGTGTCGTTTAACTTGATAGAAGAAATACCTGAGGAGATTGGATCAGCAGCTTCTCTTGTCAAGTAGGCTCCGTCATTTACTAATTCGGTGAACTGAATGAATACATTTGCAATTTGCAATGCTATGTTTAACCAATGCAACACTTCAATGACTGGATACCTTAAACTTTTAAAAATCCTTGTAAATGAGTTTCAATTGGTTATTCTGTAATTTGTTATACAAACACGAAATATTAATCAGTTCAATTGGTTATTCTGATCATAGCTACTCTATAACACTGATTCATTTATCTCAATGTAGTTGTTTTACTTTCCTTTTAGCCTTGATGGTGCCCTGAGTAACTTTAGTGAATTTAACTAACTCAACTTCTTTTGTGCTATTTCAGCTATCAATCTATTAGGGTCGAAATTTTCTTTTATCTTCAGCTTTGATTGACTTGGTTCATGAATTTTCCTTATTAATACTAGGCTTGATTGCTCAAGTAATCAGCTCAAGGAACTTCCAAGTTCACTAGGGAAATGTTTGGATTTGTCTGAATTGAAGGTAATGGCTTACCTTGGGAAATAACTGTAAATTTTAGGCCCAAGTGGTGTATGTACAATGTGATCTCCCTACTATTATAAACTACATTTTTACAGTCAATTTTGTGCACCTTGAATGATTACATCAATGTCCTTAATCAAGATTCTGTCCAGTTAATAAAATCTACTCTTTTATTTTGCATCAGGCATATTTCATCTACTTAATGCAGATAACTCAGAATTGGAGCATGCTTTGTACATTGAATGGAAATGGAACATCTAGAGAGTGTACAGAGTTTAGTGCCATCTCCCCCTACCCATAAAAAAAGTACCAAGGAAAATGAAAAGAAGGTTTTTGCTCCTTGTATACCATGTAAACCAACTACTAGAAAATTTAGATAGCTAATATATGCATGATAACTGAGTAGATAGTTAGTCTGCTTCATCTTCAAATTCCATAATTGAAATTTTGATCTTGTTTTTGAACTATGTTTTCAACATGATTTTGCTAAGGGAATATCAGTGTCAAATTCATTTCTTAATGGCACTTTTCTTAACATCCTAAAGTTTGTTTACTCTTGTCTTCTTGCCATAAACTTCAATATGTTCCTTGTGTTACTTCTCCCACAGGCATAATATGTTCCTTGTGTTACTTCCCCCGCAGGCATCAAACAACTCTATCTCTTACTTGCCTGAAGATCTATCACAATGTTCAAAGCTGACAAAAGTGGATGTGGAGGTATAGGAAGTATTTTGTCTTTCCACTTCTTTGATTTGTTTGGAACTCTACGCCTTTAAGGCCTAATGTTAATGACTTTTGTGATCTATGCCAGGGAAACAAGCTAACATGTCTATCCGGAAACCTAGCGGCATCATGGAGAATGCTTAGAGAACTTAATGCATGTAATTTTATTCAATAGCCATTGAGTTCATTCTTGGATAGCTCTGTTATCTAATTCCAAAGAATTTACGTGCATAGAAAACTTAGATTCTATATTGTTGTAATCTGAACAGCAAAGAACTTGATGACTGGTATTCCAGATAACATTGGAGACCTTTCACAACTCATCCGTTTTGACCTTCATCAGAATAGTGAGTCCATTCACTGATGGAGCACTCAATGCTATTCATATGTAATAGAGACCTGTTTTCTATAAATCTCCTAACAAACTGTCATTTTGGATTCGCAGGAATCTCGTCTCTGCCATCATCGATAAAGGATTGTTGTGCTCTTGTTGAATTTTACATGGGGTAATATGCACTTCCTTATTTACATCATAAACTATAAAATTAACTGTTGCTACTTTTCTGTTTTGACATTCATTTGCCTTTGGTGACCAAAACTTTTCAGGAATAATATGTTGTCTTCTTTACCTATTGAAATTGGCGTCCTTTCTTCCTTAAGGACATTAGATCTGCACTCTAACCAGGTTGCTAGTTATCCTATCTTAAGTTCATGATTAGCTTGCCATGAAAAAGGCTTTCTTTCTGAGTTTAGCTGTTGAGAAATTCTATTGTATTCTTTCTAATACCAAAGCTTGAAATCAACTTCACTTTTATAGGAAGTCTCCCATATACTGAGTTTGTCAGGTTCTTTAACTTAAATGGAAGACTTGTGATCTGTTTTATTGTGCAATTACTTAAAGATTGGTTGAAATAGTCAATTGAAGAGCTTAATTGGAAGTACATGCTACATTTTGTTTACATTGGTGGAGATCTTGAAAAAATAGACGCATTCCAACTTTAAAACCGAACTGGCATGTCATTATTACTTACTTGAAGTATGTGCTGTAACATGAATTGATATTGTAGGATGATAAGGATTACCACATTGGATAAATTGTAATTTAGTCCAAATTTACAGGTTGAAATCACAAAATAATCTCTTCAAAATTAAGAACCAGTTTGCTCTCATCTAATTCTCTCTTGAAGCTTTAGTACAGGAGTTTCATGTGACTAAGTTCAGTTGATGAAAATTTCACATTATCCATCATCTTACACTTTCAAGTTATTATTGTACAACTTCATAAACCTGCAGCTGAAGGACTTTCCTGTGGATGCATGCAAATTACATCTTTCTGTCCTTGACCTTTCAAATAATTCATTGACCGGATTGCCTTCTGAGATTGGTGAGTTGGTAGGCCGTAGGCTGGTAATGTTTAATATGGACTAGTTGAATCTAGATTTATGGATGTGATACAATTCCTCAAAATTTCTTGTTGCTCATAACTTTCAGGTAAACATGAATAATGTTGATCAATCTGGATTTCAAACCAGTTCAGTCGATATTTCTTGTTAGTCAATATCTGAAAAGGAGGTGCAGATTCGTTATCATCTGCATCTTCTTAGGTGCCATTTGAAATTAATAATTGTTCCGCGATAACAAAACATTGGCTTTATATTGTTTCAGTCTTTTTCTTTTAACTTCTCAGCACATTGTCATGTTCAGTTTTCTTCATAAGATAAATATGATCAAAGTCTTTTTCCTCTTTGTTTGCAATTCAAGTACATATACATGAAACTCAGACATTCAATATCATGTTTTTAATCTTTGCTTTCTTGTCACTTGGTCAGACACTCAAAAGAACAAAAGTTGTGGAATGTTTAGCTTCATTATGATATTCAGATCATCAGTATCCATTTTGCAGGTAAGATGACTACTTTACGAAAAGTTTTGCTTATGGGAAATCCATTGCGAACTCTTAGAAGGTGGGAGCATGTTATTGATATTTTGTGAAGTCTTTATCTTTTTGTAACTTAAACTAAGTAACGGTGGTTTTCCTCTAACAGTTCATTGGTTTCTGGTCCTACACCTGCTTTACTGAAGTATCTTCGAAGTAGGCTACCTGAAGGTGAAGGTGAAGGTGAAGGTAATTAAGTATTTCTAGCCTACACAACAACTGTTATTTTCATTATCGGTTGATTTTATTTTGCTTTATTCTTGCTTAATTTGTTTATTGTTTCTAGGCTCCAAATACTCATGATTAATTTTCTTTACTTATGAAAACCTTAGTAACAGAGACCATATTTCTGAAACAGATACTGAAGCTATAACTCCTGCAAAGGAGGAAGTAATTTCAAAGGCAAGCCGAATGTCTATTGGTTCTAAGGTATCTCCGATATGAATCAAATTTAAGATTCTTCTGAACTATTTGTAATTTATATCCAAAATAAATAGTAATGGTCTTAGTTGACCAATTAATCCTATCACCTAATTCCTTCTCTCTTTTAGAGTTCTATCTAGTTTGAGGAGCATGGTAATGACATTGAACTTGGCTAAACTGTTGTGCATCATAAGCCATCTGAACTTGCATAAACGGTTTTATCCCTTATTATTGTCATTTTAAATATAATCAGCAAGCTGTTAACGTTTTCACTACATATTTGATGAACTTTAAGCAAAATAGGTGGCAACACCTAAGGTGGAACAAAAATTGAAACTTAGGTGAAAGCATGAAAAGCATTTGGTAGAAATATTGTCTAATTCTGTACTTGAATTTTAATCCATATACATTATCTAATGTTCAATTTGATAGGCTGAAATTAGGTTGATTATGACAGTTTTCAAATGTGAAGTTTTCACGAACTTCTATAGAAGTACTTGCAAGAAAATGCTTACAAGTGCATGTATTCCATTGTTTATGAAGGATAGCCCTTTCCTTGACATTAAATTTTCTTTCTTGTTTCTATATTGGATCCACTAGTCCGACATTTTAGTACTTAATGTGGGGTAGCTCTCCCCCTCCCTTATCCCTAGAACCAACCTGAACATCACCATCCCACCGCTTTGCCTTTGGGTAATAACATGGAAGTATTCCTCTTTGCTGACTAGGCAAGCCTTAATCCTTGCATGAACAAATGAAAATGTGATTCTATGTCTTGGGCCGTCACTAAGATATTTTATTGTGAAATCTGTTCATACTTAAGTTTTAGATTATTGTGATGTTGTTTGATCATACCCTAACCCCTCACAACCAAGACAACTTTTGCTTTCAGGTACTTTCTTTGGAAGGCTTGGGTATGGATGCGGTCCCATCAGAAGTATGGGAATCAGGTGAAATCATCAAAGTTGATCTTTCTGGCAATTCCATCCAAGAGCTGCCAGAAAAACTTTCCTTTTGTGCTTCTCTCCAGGTAAAAGCAAGGTTTTGATAGGTATTTATGTGAATATAGCACTTTGTTTTTCTAACGCAAGTTTCATGTGAACGTCTTCTCATCAAATTAAATTGAAATTGGAAGCATTTTGTCTTGCCCTAAAAATTTGAATGATTATCTGGGAATACGTTTTCCAATTTTACACTATGTAATAAAACATATGGCAATTAAAACTGTCTTGTGTAAAGAAACCATTCAACCCAAAAGTTTTAATCTACTGGGCAATGTTTAGGAAATGATAACATAACCCCCTCACTTATAGTTTGGGCAAATACAATAAATCACACCTATCATAACATGTAGCAACGTGGCTTGAATTAGGGGCCCTTAGTCTATAGAAGAAAGAAGAAGAATCTGTTGAAAAGTGTATTTGATGATGAAAAGTGGTACAATGTATTTATACAAGTAGCTCGTGCTGAATGAGTTGGGAAGTACTAGAATCTAATCTGTTACATTAGAATCTATTCTGTTAGAATCATAACAGACTTGTAACTAATTACAACAGCTCCTCAACTCCTTTGGCTACTTTTCCCTCCACGCCAGCTCATCTTACTAATATGTTGATTATGATTGCATTCCTATATAGTCTTATAAAGTTCTGATACCATGTTAAGAAACTATTCAACCCAAAAGTTTAATGTTGGTGAGGTTGAAAAATGGTTGTAATATCATTCTAAAATCTGTAATTGGAATCCTCACAAATTTTGGATTGAGTTGCTTGTCACTATTGGATCATCTGATGGTTGATGCATGTGATATATGGTATTATGAGATTTATTTTTGTGAATCATTTTACCATATGAGTGCTTACTTTGCTAACACCTGAGAGGCAAACCTTTTCTTTTTAATTTTGTTTCTATATGGGGACTAGCTTGATATTGATTTAAATAGCATGAAAACTTAGTAACTGATGTGGATATGAATACCAATCCAAATGTGCAGACTCTGAATTTATCAAGGAACAAAATTAGAGAATGGCCTGGTGCAGTTCTGAAGTCATTACCAAATCTTTTGTGCTTAAAGCTGGACAATAATGCACTTAGTCAGGTAAAAAAAGTGATCTGTTTTGTATTTTAAGGATAACTATAGTAGACACTCCAAAATTTTACACATTTTCAACTAACTTCTATACTTGTTTTTTTCTTCCTTTTCTAGTTAAGTTCTAAACCTTCACAAAAGGTCACAGTTGAGATTCAAAGACAGTTTTATCTTATAAGCCATTTTCTTGATTAGATTACACATATTGAATAAATATCTTACTAATTTAATCTATTAATGTCTACTTTTATAATCAATTTTGGCTCAAATGAATAAATTGGAAACTTTTTTTTTTGGATTTTTTCATCTTTGCAAACTTTCTGGGGCTTGTTTTAATACGGATATGAAAAATCTTGAAAGTGATGTGAACTAAAATTTTAGGTTTTTATTGAAATATTTTGGAAGTTTTAGGACTAAATTAGTCATTACCCCATTTGAAGATACTGGTTGCACATAGCAATGATGCCATTTATCTAGAACTTTTATGTATTGGAACATGAGTTTGGTCTATAAATATTTGTAAGTTATTTATTTTCACTAGACCAACAGTGTAGCGAAAAGTTTGGTACCATTTCTATTAGTTGAATGTCTGTGTTTGTGTGACTTTTAGGGTGTGTTTGGTTCACTTGGGGAAATGGTAATAGGAATTATCATAAATATAGTGAGAAATCGAAATGGATATGACTTCTATTACTTACTGAGAAGAATAAGTTTTCTATATTAAACTTAGAATAATACTATAGGTATTTATACAATAATACATAGGTTTAAACTTGGAAAATAATCCCTATAATCATGCAAATCCCTATAAATATCAACTATATAATCCCTATAATTACGTAATTGCTATATTCTGTAACACTCCGCCTCAAGTTGGAGCATAGATATTGATCATGCCTAGCTTGTTATAAATATAATTAACCTGATTCCCCGGTAATGCTTTGGTGAACACATCAACTAATTGGCTTCCTGTTCTGACATGTTGTGTTGAGTTGAGATTGATCCATCTTCTAGCTTTTCCCTGGTAAAATGACAACCGACTTCTATATGTTTGGTTCTCTCATGAAACACAGGATTATTTGCAATATAGATTGCTGCTTCATTGTTACACTATAAGTTCATTGGTTTAGATTGAGCAAACCCAATCTCACCAAGTAAATGACGTAACATGAGTTCATAGATAGTTTGCGCCATAGCCCTATATTCGGATTTTGCACTTGATCGGGATACAACACTTTGTTTCTTACTCTTCCAAGAAACAAGATTGCCTCCAACAAAAACATAGGTTCCTGCATAGTCAACATCTGTGAATCCTTCTATAGTGTGGTGACCATAATTTTGATATAAGATGCCACGTCCTGGGGCACCTTTTAGATATCTCAAAATATGAATAACAGCATCTCAATGTGAGGTTCTAGGAGATGACATGAACTGACCTACAAAACTTACTGGAAAGGCAATATCAAGATGAGTGATAGTAAGATAGTTAAATTTTTCCACAAATTTCCCATATTTTTTAGGATTCCCAAGCAAGTCTCCGTCTTCAAACTTTTAACTTCACATTTGGTATCATAGGCGCATCATATGTCTTTGCCTCAATAAAACCAGCATCATAGACAATATTTTCTTTGAGATAGATAGATCCCTTTATGATTGCGAGAACTTCAATTCCTAAGTACTTCAATGGTCATCCTTTGTCTGAAAATGAGTCCCAAGGAATGCTTTCAACCTGTTGATCCTTACTTCATCACTTCCGGTGATCACTATATCGTCTACATATACAACCAATAAAATGCACCCAGAACTAGATGATGCAAAGAACATTGAGTGATCATATGGACTTCTTCGCAAGTCAAACTCAATCATTATAGTATTGAATCTTCAAAACCAGGCACAAGGAGATTGCTTCAAGCCATACAGAGACTTCCGTAATTTGCACACTTTCCTTGACCCCCTGAGCAACAAATCGAGGTGGTTGCTCCATGTAAACCTCTTCAGATAAATCCCCATGTAAGAAAGCATTCTTCACATCAAGTTGGTGAAGTGCCCAATTGTAAGTGGCAGCTAAGGAGATAAACAGGCAGACAGAAGAAAGTTTTGTAATTGGAGAAAAAGTCTCAGAATAATCCACCCCATTAGTCTGAGCATATCCTTTAGCAACCAACTGAGCTTTTAATCGAGCAACAAAACCATCAGTATTCATTTTAACAGTGAACACCCACTTATTGCCAATAGCCCGTTTCTCTGAAGGAAGAGGCACAAGATCCCAAGTATGATTCTGCTCTAAGGCCATCATTTCTTCTTTCATTGTAGCTTGCCAACCATCATGAGCCAGTGCTTCAGCAAGGGACATTAGGATAGCAACAGAGTCTAAGGAGGCTACAAAAGACTTGGAGGAGGGAGATAGAGCATGATACGATACAAAAGAAGAAACAGGGTAAGTACATGCGTGTTTACCTTTACGAAGAGCAATAGGAAGATAAAGGCTAGCATCAGGTAGTGGTGAGGAATCTGGAGATGAAGCAGAATGGGTCGGGTCCATGTCCTGACCGATGGGAGGTGCCCCAATAGACTGCTGTTCACGTCGAGAATAAACCTGACGAATAACAGGTCGAGAGGGAGGAGAAACTACCTGTTTAGTGACAGTATAAATAAGAAAATCGCCCCTTGAATCACTAGATTGCGAAGTAGGCACAGGAGAACCAAAGAAGGGGGTATTCTTGAAAAAGGTAACATCAGCAGAGACCAAGTAACGGCCCAACGAAGGATAGTAACAACGATATCCTTTTTGAGCACGAGAATATCCCAGAAAGACACACTTGAGTGATTTGGGATCCAATTTCGAGACCTGAGGTCGCATATCTTGAACAAAGCAAGTATACCCAAAAATTTGAGGAGCAAGAGGGAACAATGTATATGAGGGAAAGAGAAGGGAATATGGAATCTGATCGTCAAGAACAGAAGAAGGTATTCGGTTAATTAGGAAACAAGTAGTAGAAATTGCATCGGCCTAGAAAACTTTTTGGACCTGCATATGGAACATTAGTGCCTTGGCAACTTCTAACAAATGACGGTTCTTTAGCTCTGCTACACCATTTTGTTGAGGGGTAACAATACATAATGACTGATGAATAATACCATGCTGAAAGAGAGAAGATTGAAAAGTGTAGGAAACATATTCTTTAGCATTATCGCTTCTCAAAACACAAATGTATTTGTTGAATTGAGTCTTAATTTCAGCATGAAAGGCACAAAATATAGTAAACAATTCTGATCGAGATTTCATAGGATAAAGCCAAGTAACCCGAGAATAATCGTCAATAAATGTCACAAAATAACGAAAACCAGATTTGGATGGAATAGGACAAGGACCCCATACATTAGTATCTAAGAAGCATGGACACGCGACACGGTCACGGTCACGGACACGGGGACACACTAACTTCTAAAATTTGGTGGACCCGGACACGACATATATATATATATATATATTATAAAATTTAGAATTAAGAACAAAATTCAGAATTCATAATATGATATATATTGATTGATGTGTTTCAAGACTTCCAATATCTTGATGGTTTATACATATTTTGTACTTTATAAGCCCCTCTAAAAAAACATGGAGCATATATATGCACTCTTTGTGTGTGTCCGTGTTAGACACGTGTCCGACACGGACACGGCTCCATTTTTTCGTGTCTGTGCTTCTTAGATTAGTATGCACCAAGAAAAAGGAAGACTCAACTCGTTTATTTACTCTAGGAGAATAAAAAACCCTATGATGTTTAGCAAATTAACAAGCTTCACACTCCAAAACAGATTCTTGTTTAAGACTAGGACATAACTTTTGTAAAACTGTTATAGACGGATGACCAAAATGACAATGAAGTTGCAAAAGGGAAGATGAGCTTATGCAAGCAATCGATCAAGGTACTATCTCAAAAGTTGAATCAAGAACATATAGGCCATTCACCAGACGCCCCTACCAATAACTTGCTTCATCCCAAGATCTTGAAAAAGACAATAATTGGGATAGAAATCAACACAACAGTTGAGACTTTTGGTGAGTTGGCTAACAGATAATAGCTTAAAAGGGAATTGTGATAAACATAAAATAGAGGATAATAGGGGATAATTTGTTGGGTTTGCTGTCCCACGCCCAGTTACAGAAGCGGTAGATCCATTGGCTAAAGTAACACGAGGTAAATCAGTAGTAGATTTGAAATAAGAGAGAATACTTGTGTTGTCAGTCATTTGATCAGTAGCACTTGAGTCAATAACCCAACTATGAGATGAGGTGAAGAGACAGGCAACAGGGTTACTTGTATTAGCCAAAGCTAATGTCGCATGGGATGGCTTTTGCAAATAATGAGTGGCCGAAATTTGTTGATAGGCATTGGTTAAATGGGCATACTCATCCGCTGAAATCGTGATTGAAGGCAAGGATGACTGAGGAAGGGGTAGGATGCCATCCTAAGTAACATTTGCAAATTTTCTGTTATTATTCTTACCCGAGTATTTGGGAGGCTTACCGTGCAGTTTCCAACAATTCTTCTTGATATGTCCTTCGACTCCACAATAATTACAGGTGCGAGGGGTGCTACTGTTCCCAGTAACAGAGCCATTATTGTTCCCATCGTTGCCACCGCGATTATTATTTGAAACATTGGTCATTAATGCTGCTGAGTTATTGGTCACCATATCAGAAGTCACATCTCTGTCTTTACAAACTTGAAGCAAACGGGCATATACTTCCGTAAAAGAAGGTAGCATCTCACAAGTTAACAACTGTGTGTGTGCCACGTCATATTCGGAACTCAACCCTACTAAGAAACATTGTACCACAATTTGCTCCTCTTGGTACTTTTTCATTGTACCAACTAATCAAGCACCACCTTAGTACTTTTTCATGCATCAAACAGGACTAAATTGGTTACATAGTGATGGAGCTTAAATTGTTAAATGCCTTGAGATGAATTCATGGTATCTGCTCCTGTGCTTTACCTAATTGTGCTTGCTGTCATCATTGGCTGCCTGTTATTTGTCCTGTAGATTCCACATGATGGATTTCAAACAGTTCCTATGCTTCAGATTCTCGATCTTAGTGGGAATCCAGCTTCATTATCTCAACATCTGGCATTTTCCAGCCTATCACACTTGCTGGAGCTTTATCTTAGGTCTGTCATAATGGAATGTATAATGGTAAAAAACATGCTTTCGGTATGCCATTTGCATGTTCCAATTTAATGATTGTTTCTTTTTGCCTGTTAACATGCAGACGCAATCAACTGCATGAAGTTCCAACTGATATATTTGATTTACAACAATTGCAGATCCTTGACTTGAGTCAAAATTCCCTTCAGTCAATACCAGGGGTAAACTATTTGTTTGATATTCGTAAACAAGATTAAAAGCACTAACTGCTAAATTGGTGCAGAGATAAATATTTTATTTTGCTCATTAATATACAAAATGGCTTTATTGTTATTCATCTCCTTATATGCATATGGTGTCGTAAAGCTTATTGAATTTCTACAAATCAGTGCTAATTCTTGTTAATTTAGTGATTTGAGTATTAAAGTTTGCATGTCACATTAGATGACTAATAACTTCCAATCTATGCCACATCACACTATGGTTTGAATATTTACTGTTATGTTTGGTTTAAAAGAGACTTAATGCTAAGTTGTTAAAGTTTATAGTTTTAACATTTATTATAAAAACTTGAAAGGCCTTAAGACTGGCCTTATTTCTGTAGATTAGGTGTTAATCTGCCTCACTTACATTCTTAATGGGTAAAGTTTCAATTGATGCATATTGGAAAAATAAATAAATTCAAGTTATGGTATTTCATTGCAGCCAAGTCCTTGAATATGCAATTTATTTCTTTTACCAGGGACTGAAGAATCTTACTTCTCTAACAGAGCTTGACCTGTCTGACAATAATATTTCAGCACTTCCCGTAGAACTGGTGACAGTCTCATCTTTGTTTTCTCTTTGTCTAATTCATTGGTTTTGTTACCTGTGGAATATTCTGCTGCCTTGCACCATGCATCTCTCCAAACCCACCCACAAGAAAAAAGGCAGAGCACAAAAGAAAAGGGATCAGAACTAAAGAGCGGAAATCTGATCAAGAAAATAACACAATGTTTTATCACCTTGCAAAAATAAGGCTCTATTAAAACCTTGTATGAACAGTTTATTTTCTGGGATTTTCTTATTGCAGCTTATGTCCTTAGCACTTCGTCCCTTTTCATTGTCACTTGGCACACCTTTCTCATTATTAACCATGTCTTCTGATCTGTTAGCCAATTTTTTGAGAAATAAGTTCTTTCCACTTGATTCGATAGTATTATAAGACGTACTTTTCAGGGTATGCTTGAACCCAGTCTGCAGGCTTTAAAGCTTGACGGAAACCCTTTAAGAAGGTATCCATGCTGGAACCCCTTTATTTTTACTTTATATTTGGACTTCATAAGTCTCTGATTTTTGCAATTCATGGGAATTGTCTCTTGATTGAGTTTGTTTTGTAAAGTAAATCTATCAGCATGCTCTTGGTTGAGACATTATTTTATTGAGTTAAATTCTGAACATACATTCTAAAAGACAAGGATAATAAGTCCCCTCTGCCTGCAATGTCTCTTGAGAATTTAATTTGCTTAACAGTAATTGCTTTTATTTTTTCCACAGCATCCGGAGGACAATTTTAGACAAAGGAACTAAAGCAGTTTTAAAGTATTTAAAGGATAAAATTCCAGAGAACTAGGCTGCTTTTCTTTCTACAATCACAAGTATGCAGCTAATTCTGAATGTTTTATGCTTTGGAAGATTGATTTATTGGATGGTTTGGTGGTTTGAGTTGTCATTTTGTAACATAAATGTGTTTTGAGTGCTGGTTTCCACAACTTCTTCATTGTACTGTGGTTTATGTTATCGGATTGGTTTTCTACATCTGAAAGTTATTTTAATTGACAAATAGATGAACGTGATATGTTTCTTGCTTTGTTTTTCACAATCCTCTCGGGAGTCTGCTATAGATGATCACTACGACCTTATATTAAGTCATGCATTTATATGGTGTAGACATATATATGAATTTCTGTTTTCTTTATGAAACAAGCTCGTTGCCAATCAGGTTCTGCTCGTTCCATGGTTGTGTTTGCATTATAAAATTGTAATCCTACTTTCATTTCTAATTCGCAATTATAACGTCAAATTTTTGTCATATCTTGAGGATCATAATTCTATAAATAAATAATTGTGTGGAATTGAGCGAGCAATTGAAATTTTGATTTCGTGCGATAACTAATGAAACCAAAATTTCATAGTTCGAATTGCAATTCCAGGTTCTAATTACATAGGTTTCTAAGACAACAACTTAAGAGGCTCAAGTGTTTGTGTTTGTGTGTTTTTAAATTTAATAGAAATTCTTTTGATTTCATCAATTTTCTATTAAACCAACCAGTTATATAATAATAATTATAGAAAGGGTCGCGTAATGTCTAAATGAAGTTTTATTAATCAAATTGATGGATATAGAAGATTATAGGAATTACTATGTATATTTGCATATTATATCAAGGTCTAAAGTAACTCAAAAGCTCGGCCAACACGTATATTTTGTTTTATTCTTCTAGGGCATAAAAGGAAGTTATTTCACCAACACGGTCTATGAAGTTGTGGTTTACTGGAGAATGAATTAACTGAAATTTTGTGGTTTTTAACTTTTGAAAAGTAGCCTAAGGTATATCTATTCATATAGGCGTGGGGAATGCGAAGAAAATGAAATTATGATTGTGGTTTCTTAGATCTGTTATTTTTAGATATATGGTTGATTTCTTAGTAGTTTGTATAGGAGATAACGTCTGTTTTTTTTTTCCTTGAAAAAGAAGAATTGCATTAAGCCTTAAAAGGCATAGCAGATGTACAAGTAAAAATACAGACTTAAAATAACAGGAAACTGGACGTTTCAAAAGGAAAGGAGATATTGCTCATCCTGGGATCTTTGCTTGTGCATGTTGATTTGGAGTCTAATGTATTGTATGAGTTGACTGTAGAACTGTTCATTAGAAAGGCTCTTGTCATGAAATATTTACATATTTCTCTTATCCCAAGTTGTTGTGACTATAAATGAGAGAACCAACCACAAGCACCTTTGTGCAGATTTGTTAGAACATTTGTTAGTTGAGTACCAAGCTTTAATGCTACTCAAGTTGATTAATTCCTCAACAATCAAGCATCTTCTTAGGTTTAACATTTTCTTCAGCCTCTCGGCAAAGTGAACACCAATCAATAAAGGTTAAAGAATTTAGCAATTTTGTCAACAGTTGGCAACTTGTCCTCCATTGCAAGCCAAAAAGTGATGGAGGATCAAGGGGTAAGATAGCTATATCACACTACTTTGGTCCTAGGCAAAGGAGGAAGATTACTGAAAATAAGCTTTCTGCAAGACAAGTTGGTGAACTTGCCATCATTGGAACATTTCCAAATGTACGAAAGTCTGAGATATCTCATTTATAAGGGATCTGGAAAGTGATGACTGATGGAAGATATCCTTGTTTGAATGCATAATAGTCTTAAAGGTTGAACTTCATTCACATAAATGAAGTGACCCAAAGATAACCAATTGTCATACCAAAATTTGATGGATTCCACATTCCCTACTAGAGCAATGAAATTAGCCTTCAATCTATCTCTCAATTTCATAATAACTTTTAAAGTGGATGAGGGATAGTGGATGAAGGCCCAGATGCTTCTGTTTTTGATGAAATAGGTGTGAATCCACTTACACCAAAAGGATTGTTTATTAGTCATGAGTCTCCAAAGCCTCTTTGTGAGTAGGATTAATATTCATGACTTTGAGGGAGCAAATGCCAAAGCCTCCTTGATTTCCAAGAGTGTAGACCTCACTCCATTTCATCTTGCTTCTATAGGATCTCTCAACACTAGCTAGATGGGCAGCCCAGTATATGCTAATTGAATTCAAAGTTGAGGTAATGAGTTGTGCTCTTCCAGCTATTGAAAGATGCTTGAAGCTCTAAGAGGAAATTTTGGAATTGATTTTGTCAAAGAGGCAAGTGAAATATCTTGTGCTCAACCTATGGAAAGAAATTGGGATGCCAAGATATTTCATTGGGAGATCTTGTTGATTGAAACCTGTGATGGTAGAAAGAATTGGTATTTGTTAGCAGCACTTCTAGAAAGATAGATGCTACTTTTAGAGCAGGTTAATTTATGAAAGATCTTTAGAGCTTTCATTAGGGTTGATGTAGAGGTTACATCTGCCTTGGATTTTGAATAAGATCATCTGCAAAACAAAGATTGGTATGTTCAAGTTTCCTGTATTTTGAGTGGTATTTGGAACCGTTGGTTCTTTCAATAATCCCTAGAAGAATCTTATGAAGAGCCTCAATGACAAAAAGAAATGTGTCGCACCATTATTAGGAACAAGTGTAAGTCTTGTTGATTTCTTTGAAAAGAGAAGCATTTTTTAAAAATTCCAAAACAACCTCAAAAACTAGATTACCTATAAGGGATCAAGTCTTGTTGAAGAAGTTAACATTGAATCCATCTGGACTAGGGGTCTTGTGGGGATGAAGAGAGTTCAATGTGTTTTTTATTTCCTATATAGTGACAGGTTTTCATAAGAGTTCAACTTCCTGAGGTGAAATGGTGTCTTGCAAAATCTGTAAAAGAAAGAGCTTAGAGGATTGAGCCTTTGAGGGTCTATTCATCAAGTCACTAAAGTAACATCCACCTGAGGGAATGTCAGTGAGTTGAGCCTTATCAAAGCATTTACCAAGGACAGTGCAAAGACTACATACTGCTCTCAGGCCTTCTGCTTCTTCCATTTTCAAAATGAAGTTGAAGTCACAGATAGCATCCAAGGAATGTTGATTAAAGTAGCCATATCTTTGATTTGATTCCACAAGAAACATCTCTCTGTGCACTATTGTGAGCATACATAAAAGAAATGCAGAGATATTGATTAAGGGTCCCCATGGAGACTTGGAGATGGATTATCTGATCTGAAATAAATGATGAACATATTGTTAGCATATTAGAATCGTATATGACAACCACCCTTTCATTGGTATGACAACTATGATTAGTGATAATCTGCCAATAAGATGGAAAGTAGCTTAGTAAGTTGTAATTCTCCTTTCCCAATATAGTTTCCAAAATAGCAGCAATAGACGCTTAATTCTGTATAATTATATTCTTGATCATCAACTTCTTGTTAGGGGCATTTTCCTAACATTTCCAAGTTAGAATGTTCACGTGATAACCTTCCTTAGGGAGAGTCTATTTCTTTTCTATCACTGTCTTTTTGTGGATCTTCTTCTAACAACAGTTTCAAAATTCTGATGATTTTTCACTTATTGTTTTTGCTTACCAGGAGTCTCATTTGAGTTATTCTCTAGAGTGTCTGGAGTCTCCTTTGTAGACATGTTTGAATTTTCCATCTCTTATTAACTTCTTGTACATTAGTACATTTCTTCCTTATTTTGTTGTCTATTGCATCAGGAAGGTTTATTACAACCTCTTCATTATGCTCAGTATTCATCTCCATCGGTTCCTCACGGTTACCTTTCTTGCCCTGTTGGTCTCCATATTTGCTTCTTGCCACTTGAAGTCTCCAAGCATATGTGATTTTTAATTGTTCCTTAATTGGTTCCAAATCTTCATTCAGTCTTATAAACGGTATAACATCTGGTGGAACTATTAGTGAAGTGACTAAGATGCATATTCTTGTATAGTTAATGTGTTTGGTCTCTACTGTTGACTGATCCAGGGAAATTGGCCTCCTAATATGGCTTGCAAGATGGCTAAGGCCATTAATGGTCCAATATTCAAGAGGAACCTCATGTAAACAAATCCGAATTGGGATGTTGTCATGCTTAATTTACTCCAAATTGAGACCAGGTATCCCTAATTGTAGTAATAGAGTCTTATTTTGGACATGCTAAGGTCTGACCTAAACTACTGATTTTACTTCCTCTGAGCTTGTAAATTTGAATAAAAAGACATCATCATTGTTCACAAGAACATCAATCAAACCATGTTGCTTCCAATTGTTGAAAGCCCACTGCTTCATAATTGGAAATGCAATCCTTTTATCAAGCAAAAAAACCAGGTAAAGTAGCTTCCATCTATCTGCTCCAGCTTTCAGAATTTCTGTAAACGATCTAGAAGGGGGGTTGAATAGATCTCTAAAGCTTTTCGTAGAATTCTACAATAAAATCAGAAGTTAAT
>JANKOD010000005.1:21285578-21301343 GCA_026284645.1 Erythroxylum acuminatum | reverse complement strand
CATAAACAATTTTTAGTCCATAATTAAATCATAAACATCAATAACAAAAACATACACACGTACTCTCTCATCATCAAATTGCTAAACTCATCTACCCTATATCATTTCACATTCTTGAATTTTCTTTTTTTGTGCATATGAATAATTCATCACAAATTCCTCATTTAATTTTAACTGATCATTCAAAATTTCAAGAAAAGTTCAGGGTCCAACACCGTCATTGTCCAAAGATGCTTATTTCTTTTGCAAATCATATGACAGATGCCATCGGTCAGGTAATTCCCGTAAGGATCAATTGCCCCTAACTCTTATACTCTTTTGTAAATTTTTGACATTTGGGGTATCGAATTTATGGAACCTTTCCCTCCATCTTTTGGCTTTAATTTTATATTGCTTGCAATAGATTATGTTTCTAAATGGGTGGAAGCCAAAGCCACCAGATGCCAAAGTTATTGCTGATTTTGTTAAAGCTAACATTCTTTCTAGGTTCTGGATATTAAAAGCAATCATTAGTGACAGGGGAACCCATTTTTTTCCACAAAGTGATGGAAACATTGTTCAGAAAATATAATATCACGCATAAGGTTTCCACCTATTACCATCCCTAAATTAATGGATAAGCTGAAGTGTCGAATCGAGAAATCAATGTAATCCTAGAGAAAACAGTGCTACCCAATAGAAAGGATTGGAGGGTAAGACTAGACAACGCACTATGGCCCATAGAACAGCTTATAAAACACCAATAGAGATGTCTCCATATAGACTGGTGTTCGAAAAGTCGTGTCACATCCTGGTGGAATTGCAACATAAGGCATCTTGTCCTATAGAAAGATGCAACATGAATTTCGGTGATGTATGCATAGGAAGTTGAAGCTGTAAGAGTTGGAGGAGATGAGGAATGACTCTTATCAAAATGCAATGATATATAAGGAGAAGACGAAGGCTTTTCATGATAAGATGATTTCATGTAAAAACTTTTCGGTGGGTCAGAAAGTGCTGCTATTTCATTCTAAGCTCAAATTCCAGGTAAGTTGCATTCTCGTTGGGTTAGTCCATTTGTTGTTACTCATGTCTTCCTTTTGGTGCAGCAGAGATTCAAATTCTAAAAACTAACAAGACATTCAGAGTGAATGGTCATCACTTGAAGCCGTATTATGAAGGCTTCCAAATGGAGGATTTTGAAGTGTTGATGTTGGAAGACGCAAATAATGTCACTTGATACGAGCAACATAGAGTCAAGCCAGTGATAATAAACAAAAGTGTTACTTATGAGGCCACCCAAGGGAAGTTGATTTCTGTTTATTTACATTTTTTACATTTTCTTTTTTTGTTAAATGCTCCATTTCTTGCATTTGATGTTACATTGGGGACAATGTAAGTTTTAAGTGTAGGAGTGGATATCTTAGTTTTTATACAAGTTTTTTTAGCTTAATTGGTGCTTATGTGACTTGCTTATGTAGCTTCTTACGTAGTTTTCAAAATCAAACAAACAAAATAAAAAAATCATTTTATATTGCTTTTAAGACTATATAGTCATAATTAGAATGTGAATTGGCTAGAAAAATCCATGGAAAATTTAGCATGTACTTTTGCTCTTGTGGTTGGTTAATATGTATTATCTTTAGAAGAATAGTGACTAGTGGTAGACAAAAGTTAGTCAGATTTTAAACCTTATTAAACTGACACGTCCATATCATTCTCATTGTCTTTTGTTATGTGTGAGCTTTATGACATGTACATCTTGACTTTGCTTTGATTTTCTATTCTAGACCACATTTGTATCACATACATTGTCATGAAAATGATTAGGCATTGTTTGTTGTTCATGAGCTATATTAGCCAAATAGCCTACCCATTTATATGAATTTTCCTTTGTTAAACCTCCTTAAGCTTTATTAACCTTTCTTTTTATGCTAACCACATTACATGCCTTGAACTGAAACAAATGTCCCACCTAAGCCTTAAAGCTAGTGGAGCATTTTTTTATCGTTAATGATTGTGGATGTATAAAAGTATAAGTGTGGGGGTGTGCATATGTGTGGAATGGTTATAGTTATTGGGATGTTATTTTATGTTTTATCAATGAAATTCCCATGTTGATATAGCTTCTTTCAATTTTCAAATGAAAAGAAAAGAAAAGAAATGTTTGAATAAAAATATCAAAGAGGAAATACATTTATTTTAAAAAGTTATTTATGATTATTTCTCCTCCTAAAGTTGTATTGAATGGGTAATTTGAATATGAAGCATGTGAGGTAGATGTGGCTTTGAAGGATTACTCCATGTAGTTTCAATATCTCATCATCAATTGTATGAGTGAATCCTTCTAGTTGGTTATGCTTTATGTGATTTGAGGTGTGAGAGCTTGAATTTGAGAAATGAAGCATGATTTTTGCATTCATTATAGCTGATGGTACCTAGTTTTGAATGAATGTTAGTTTTTGGGCTTAATGTTGCATTGAGTGTTACTTTTGTTTTACTACTATATTATCCAAATACATCTCACCTTAACCTTACCCACATTGCAACCTTAAAAAGTCCCTTGATTCGTGATTATGCATGTCAATTTGAGTGGCTGAGAAATGAAATGATATGCAAAGTTGTTGATTGTTATGATCATAAATGGTGTTTAAGTGTACCTATAAATTTATCTTATTTAAATACATTTTATCCAAGTCTAACTCTAGATTGTTCATTTTCTAAAGGTGATAAATGTTGATTGATCATGAGTAGAAGCTTTGAATGTTAAGTTCTTGCTGTGGTTTTGAAAGTCAATCATCTTTACATATGATTATCTATGCTTAGGAAATATGGAAACTAAGTAAGAGTTTTAGTTTTTGACTTTGATTTTGATGATTTGCTTGAGGACGGTCAAAAGCTAAATGTGGGAGAACTTGATATATGCTTAAATGTTGATACATTCATTCCATTACACTTAGTGATTAATGGCTTAAAATGCTTAGGACACTCATTTTAGCTCATATTTGATTTTAGATACATTTTAGAAATGAATGAGCTCAAGTAACCTGATAGCATACTCATTGACTCATCTTCTCAATGTTCATACTATATTGTCTTCATGGAGCAATAAGAAGTAAAAGATTAAAAGAAAAATGAGACAAGATAGATCATAAAAGTGGAGAATGGTGCACGATGGTTCACGACTAAGATAAAATAAATGTCACAGCCATGAGCAGTCTCACGATTGTAACATAAATTACATATGAGTGAGACACTCTCACGCCTATGTAAGATATCTTATGTGTGTGAGACACCACTCACACTGATGTAACCTAGCTTTTAAAGATATAAAGAAACATGTTGTATAACGACAAGGTGCGGGTGGAATAATGAGATAGTAGTGGAGGGATGCCATTCACCATCAATTTCTCTCGAATTTTCAAGATGGAATAAGGACACAACAATGGAGAGATGCCATTCCTCATCATTTTCTTGTGGATTTTCAATATGGAATAGATAGTAGTGGACAACAACTATTCTTCATTACTTTCTCTTCAGTTTTTAAGATGGAAAAAGGCAACAACAACTATTCTTTTTTGGAAATTGATGGAGAAAATGGAAGGTTAACATCTCGACACCGGTTCGAAGGCGAAATCGATGCCCGAGTCATGGTTACATTTATCTCATCTTGTTATTGTTGAATCTCATTTCGGATTGTTATTGTTGTTTGTGTTGATTGAATCGGGTTTTGTAAAGATAATCTTGATATGTTATTTGGATTATTCTATTTTAAACCTACTGCTAGAATGTTGAACATAATTTGTAATCATTATATTTGATGTTTATGCGTAGCCACTAATAATCTTGAATCGTTAAGAGCAACGTAACTTAGGATAGATAACCCGAACGTGTGAGGTTATTGCCTATATTAATCCATTTTTCACTTGGTAATGTGGCTGCCAAATTATATCTAGAGATCATATCCTAGGTTATTCGATGGGTTTAATTAACAAGCATCTCTTAATTAAACACAACCTAAAGGAAAATCGGGATTACTAGAGCATATAATTAGTCCACGATCAATAGTTCAAAGAGAGGTGAGAAAACATTATAATGATGGGATATCTTTAATCATATCTAGGTCAAGATTGGTCATAAAATCGGACACTCATTCGACACTTTTATCATTTTTTATTGTTTTTTATAATTTGTTTTCACTAGTTTAATTTTACTTTATTTTCTCAATTTCCAAAAAACCTTATTTCCTTTGCATCAATTATTTTCATTATGAGAATTAATCTAACATTTCCTGTAGACACGGTCCCGACTCACCACTTCTACAAGGTTTTACTGTGCAAAGATAGGTAAATTTTGCAGTGCACATGACACGCACTATCAATTACATTATTGATTATAAAAAATTATCAAGAAAAAGTTATTCCATGATAAATGAGGACTGAAAAATGGTTTATTAACTAATAAAATAGTGAGGAAAAAGTGAGCTAGTATGATCTAGTTTGGGGTATCAAAGCTCTCCCGAGGGCAACCTTAAACCTTTGGATGGCCATCAAAGGGTGGTTACCCACACAGAATAGACTCAATAAGTACGTGTAACTCCTTAATAGGTGTTCACTATGCAGAAGAGACAGTGGATTGATAAATCATATGCTATTCACTTGCTAGTACATAAATGTTATATGGAAAGATATAGCAGGTAGTTATGGGGCTAAAAACTCACTAGATAGATGGGATGATGTCGTAAGGTGGGGTTTACGATGGATATAAATATAGAACATTAATAGAGCATAGATATATAGAGTGGGGTTAGCATACCTAGTTAGAGGTATTTAGGAGGAGAGGAACCATAGAAACCTTCTCTGAGCCATGTCCTATAACACACTTAGGATGGCCATTAACGAAAACATCAGGATACATATTGTTACTTTCTTAGAAGACAGATAATTGGATCGTGAGATGAAACAGGCGTGGACATTAAATTGAATCGAGGGTTTATAAAAGAATCAGATAAGACCCACCTAGTTCTATGGCCAACCAACTGAGAAATGTTTCTTTACAAGATGGTGAGCTTTGTAAGGAAAATGATAGTCCTAGCATAAGAGGAACAACAATTAGATAGGAAGAGGAAGATGCATACAATCTGATTAAACACTACTTACCTCTGTTAGCGTGATCCAACAGTGGAGAAACGATTCCTTAAGGAAATCAGAACTTCCAAGACCTAATTGGGTAAATTCTAGGAGCATCAATGGTGAAGGGGATATTCCTTACTCCATTTAACAAAATATCAATGAATTGAGGAGAACAACGATGTCGTTTCTTATGGTCTTTTCTTTGTTAGTTTTTGTAAGGTGTAAAGTTTGTAACGTCGTTGTTTTTTAGCCTGTCTGTGGAGATGGTAACTACTTATATTATATCTAAATTTCAAGAGTTAATGAAATTTCAATTTTCTCAAAAAAAAAAGGGATGATAAATGAGAAGCCAATGATGACTTTGTCAAATCATGGCTCATTAATTCCATGATTGGTACACAGTGTAAAACAGTATAACTAAAGAAGTTTGTGAGAGAAACAATAAAACAATCTACTCAGTTTGGTCTCATCAATTGCATAGCGATGGAACTCTCTCTAGCTTGGAGAACTACTTGTTATGGTGAAGTATGGTAAGGCTCCCATACAAGGCTCTGGTATGCTCTTGAACTTATTACTTATCTTGTTCCCTAATTCATCTCTTCTTCTTCCCCCTCATCTGCCCATCCTTCGGAACTCTAACTCCCTACTTCTAGTAAAGGCCAAGGGCACTTTGGTTGTTCCTTAAACACCTGCTTCTCCCACCATCATCTTTTTTTTTTTGAACATGCCTTTTCAGACCTACCAATTGCCAAAGTTGTTACCTGCCTCTTTTAGTTTTGTCCTCTTAGAGATGTTGACTTCACCTATCATTGACAAAGATGAATTGCCCCCTGTACCACTTCACTCGTCACCCACCTCTTCACCATCCTCATCTCCACCTTCATCTTTATAAACCACTCCCCCTACCCATCCCTTGCCTCTTAACTCGCAAAAAAGCTGGAAGTAGGTAGTTGGAGACCACCATGCTTCTAACCTCATTTAAAAACCTCCTAAAGTGATGGAAAGGATACTTATTGTATATCCTGAGCTTGAAATCCTAGAAGAGGATTTAAGAGCCGGGAAGCCACAGTAGTTGGGTTCTTTTTCAAACAAAGATGCCTTTTTCTCTCATTCATCGATAGGCACACAAAAATTGAAAGAATGAAGGATGTCCCTGTCTGAGGATAACCTCATCCTCTTCATATTTTCAACCACCTCTGAAGCTATAAAAATCCTAGGAGAGGGGCCTTGACATTTTGTGAATCAACCCCTTTTTTGCGAACTTGGCAGCCTAGTCTAAACTTGGAATCCGTTAAAATACAAAGTGTCCCTCTCTGAATCAACTTTCATAATGTTCTCTTTGAGTTTTGGACTACTCAAGGTCTGAGTTCCCTTACTAGTTTCATTGGAAAACCTATGTGTTTTGATGAGAATAATGCAAAAAAAAAGAAGAAGAAGAATAGGCTATGCCCGTATTTATATAAGTGACGAAATGGCTAAAGAACTCCAAAGTGAGATCCCTATAATGAGGCTAAGTGAAGGAAATAAATTATGGGAGGATAGTATTGTGATTTCCTATCACTGGAAGCCTCCCTCCAAGATCCAAGGGAAAGTATGGAAAGCTATTGGGAGAACATTTAAAACAGGTACCTACCAAGAGTTAATATGCAATGAGTTGTCTGAAACTGAGGAGTAACATTCCATATTAGTGGAGAACCACAATTCTGAGTGTTTGGATGATAGTGAGGTTCAAACTATAGAGACTAGATGGATCCCTTCGAAACTATCTGTTACTTACTCTAAATCTGATTCTAAACAAGATGAAACTATAGTGAAGTTTGACATTCCTCCTAGTACTCCATCGGGTCTTAACAATGTTGCAGTTGAAACATAAGTTACTAATCCTTTAGTTGTAAGTCACTAGTACTCCAAATGCAATTGTATTATCCACATTTGAAGCCACTCCTCCAACCTCTATAGACACAAATGGAGCTAAAAACAACAATGTAGCAACCGTTGATCACTTCTAAATAGTGGAGAGAAGAAGATCCTAAAGGAGCAAGGGAAAAGGATCCAAAAACAAACATTGATATGTCAATAATTATCTGGAATGTTAGAGGATTAAATTGCCCAACAAGCAAGTTGCTTTAAGGGATTTTGTTTTGGGGGAAAAGCCTCTAATAGTAAGGTTATTAAAAATTAAAATAAAGTCTAAGAATGTGTGTAAATTGAATATGTTTGGACCTCAATAGGAAATGCTCTCTAACCACTCTCAACAAGCTTTTGGCATAATCATTATATGCTTTAAGGTTGATGTTATTCGAGTGGCTATAATCAACACAATAAACAAAGTTATGCACCTTAGAATTCACTTCCTTCAAGGGCAAACTGATATAATCATTTCCTTCATATATGCCACTAATTTCAAATTTTAAAGGAAGGTTTCATGGAATGACTTGATAAATCTTAGCTCTAATATTAATACACCATGGTTGATATGTGGTGATTTTAACTGGACATTATATAGATCAGAAGCTCAGGGCCGTTGTAGTATAAGGAATTTTTTAGATGATTTCAAGGAATGTGTGGAACACCTTAGAGTTACTGACGTCAAATATATGGGATACAAGTTCACCTGGACCAATAAACAAAGCTCTAACTAGTTCATCAAGAAAAAACTAGATAGAGCTCTTGTTAATGCCAATTAGCTAGCTCGGTTTCCAAATAGCTTAGCTAATTTTAAATAACCCCTCTCCTCAGACCACACTCCCATTAAGGTTAAGGAATTATTCCAGCAGTCCAGTAGGTCTTCTCCCTTTCACTTTAATAACTTCTTGACCAATGATCCTGGTTGCATTAAAGCTTGCAGAGTAGGGGCCGAATGTATGTTTAGAGTTACCAAACAGTTAAGCTATATTAAAAAGTTTAAGTAAATCAAGAAAGGGCTCAAGGTCCTCAATTCTCTAAGGGGCTCCAGCACTGATATTGCTTTAAAGACAACTAGGAAGGAATTAGTTGATATCCAAAAACTTTGTGATTCCTCTCCTTAAGATCCCCTCATTCGTATTAAAGAAAAGCAAGCTCTTTTAAAATACATAACTGTTGTCAACAATCACTCCTCATTACTCTAGCAAAAACCAAGGACAAATTGGCTCAAATATGTTGATAAAAGCTCGAAATTCTTCTTCAATACCATCCTAGCCAGAAAAAACAATAATAGGATAAATACAATCACCAATAATGAAGGAATTCAATTGTACAAACTCAATGATATCCAAAATGAGGCTGTCAGGTACTTCACTTCATTACTAGGTACTCCTAGCTCAACTCAAGCCTCCTTTTCTGAACTCTCAGGGATTATTTCGAAAAGGATTACTCTTGAGAAGGCTGCACTATTATCTAAACATGTAGAGGACAAGGAGATTGAGGATATTTCCTTTATGATGGATGGTATGAAGGCTCCTGGACTTGATGGACTGAATGGTTGCTTTTATCATAAGTCTTGGAGTATCACAGGACCTTTCATCAAGGAAGCAGCTCACGAATTTTTTTCCAGTGGAAGGTTACTCAAGGAAATTAATAAAACCTTCTTGTGCTTGATTCCTAATGGCTCTAACCTTCTTGCCATTGCTTGATCCAATGTTATCTATGGAATCATCTCTAAGATTCTTTCAACTAGATTAAAGAAGGTTCTCACTTCCCTTATCTGTAACAACTAATGTGCTTTCATTTGTAGCAGGCAGATTGGGGGACAATATTTTAATAGTTCAAGAGCTATTAAAGAATTACTCTTGATCTAATTCCACCCCAAATTGTACATTCAAAGTTAACTTCCGCAAGGCCTTTAACAGTGTTAGTTGGAGCTTTCTTTGGAAGATGCTAGAGGATCACGAGTTTCCTAGAATCTTTATTAATTGACAAGAGGAATGCATATCAACTACTAGATTTTTTATGCTAATCAGTGGAAGTCCCTCAAATTATTTCAGGGCTACTAAAGGACTCAAGTAGGGGGACCCTCTCTCCCCCAACCTATTCATTCTATACATAGAAACTTTAAAATCTATCATCAAACAAGAAGTGGATGCTAACTCCAAATTTAGATACCATTTTAGATGCAAGAAGGTCAGACTAACTAACTTATCATTTGTTGATGATCTTTTATTTTGCAATGCCAAATTGGAGTCCCTTTAAACCTTTATGAGGTTATTGGAAAGATTTAAGAGTCTTTCAGGCTTATAGATCAATCTACACAAAAGCCAATTCCTCATCTCCAGAGGTGCTTCATCCTAGAATCCTAAATTGCAGCTGCCATTGAATGATGATGAAGGCTACACGATTGTTGTATTTGGGACTCCCGATCTTAATAAAGATGCTCTGATTTCTTGATTGCATTCCACTTATCAAAAAATCTAGACAAGGATTAACTCCTAGGTGAACAAATTCCTATCTTATGCGGGGAAGCTCCAACTTATCAAAACTATGCTTAATTCTCTTCACATCTACTGGAGCTCAGATGTCTTTCTTTCCAAAACTATTATCAGATCAGTTGAAAGATTACTTAGGAACTTTTTATGGAATTACTCAAGTGGTGCTAGAGAGAATGCAAAAGTTAAATGGTCTGACCCGTGTGTTTCTAAATAGAAGGGGGGATTAAACATTTCTTTAGTGAAACTAACTAACCAAGCTTTTATACTTAAATGACTATGGTGGATTCTAGAGGATAAGCAATCTATATAGATCAGGCAGCTTCATTCTTATTTTCTTAAAGGAAGATGCATTTGGGTGATAAATAAGAGCCCTTCACATTCTTATTTTCTAAACTAGCTACTTCATCTGAAGAATATAGTTCAGCATGATATTTTCTGTAAAATTAGGAATGGAGAAACAATTTTGCTGTGGTTTGACAATTGGTCTAGCCAAGGTTCGCTTTTTCAAGTCCACGATACTATTAACAGTCCTCTCTCATTTATCCTCCACACCAAATTAGCTCCTTCATCAAGGGTAACTCCTAGCATTTTCCCAACAGTCTTAGGTATCTACAGCCTCATTATCCTCCCAATCCACTCAATCCTAATATCTTTTTCTGGAAAGATCAACCAATTCAGCAACTTTTGAATAAGCTCACTATGAAATTGCTTAGAATGAAGACTCCTATGGTTAATTGGCATAGAATCATCTGGCATAAAGCACTTCCTCCCAAGGTTTCCTTCTCAATAAAGAATAAGCTCAACATTGCTAATAGAATCACTTACCTTGACATCAACAGATCCTGCCCACTATGTTTAGCACAAGATGAATCCAGAGATCTTTTTTTTTTCTTATGCCCAGCAGCAAACACGAATTGGGAACAAGTGAAACTTATATGCTGCTGGAATATACAGATAACGCCCTATCTAACATCATTCACTGGCTAACAGCTCAATCTTCCCTTCCTAAATCCAAGAAAGAGATTTTCATTCTAGCTATGGGTCTGATTGTGCAGTCCCTTTGGAAGGAAAGAAACTTGAGATTTGAGGCTTAGAGTAAATCAATAGGAACACTTATCACTAAAGTTATTAATGGAATCAAAGAGCATTTGAACAACTTAGCACCAAAGTGCAAATCAAGCATAATACTTTCTCTAATGTCTAACCAATGTATCTATTCTTAAAATCTAATTGTTGGTAGCTTTCCCATTTGTAATAGGGTATACTGAAGAGTATACTCTTGAATTTCATTTTGTGCTGTAACTTTATTCTTATTAATAAAACTTTTCCTTTTTCAAAGAAAAAAAAACTCTTGTTCTATCTTCTAAGGTATTTTATAATTCTAGTTTATGTTATGTATAATTTATACTAAAAAGCAGCATTTTTCTTTCAAGGTTAGTTTAAGCGTGCATAATTTATGATAATTTTAGCCCAACCTAGAGTTCATTAAAAAAATTGTAATCTAACCTTCAGGCCAAGGAGGCCTAACCCAAATTGCCGAGCTAAGGCAAAAACATATTTTTAAAAACTTCACAAAATGATATCATTTTGTTAAATATAGCCAAATTGACGCATTTTGAACCTCAAACTTTGAATGTCCAAATGCAATCAAATCTTACTCGAGCTGTATGATCGACTTCAAGCTGATAAAAAAATTACGGCCATAACAGCCCAAGCCTAGCCCAACTTGTAGCCAACCTTAGTTACACTCCATTTTCATGTTTTCATACTGATATATGAAGTCTTTTCTACACTCCTTTCTATTTCAGATCATTTGCTACATTAACATAGAAAGCCTCTTGCACTTTACTGCCAACTGTCTATAATATTACTCTTGCCAACTTGATGCTGCTTCCACCGAAGTTTCACTTGAAGTACTTTGAAAAATCGCAAAGGTAAGCCTAAATAGTGCATCATTAATACTTTACATAGAAAAGATATGTGCTTTAGAAGTCATTGGTTCATGAAATCTCAAAATTTTCATGCTAAGATTCAACTAAACTTGGATTAAAATACCAAAGATCGGAAGCACACAAAAAGCAGAAATATCAAAACAGCATTGCCCTACCAGACAGTTCATATATCAAAATCAGAATGAGGAAGTTTGGCCCCAACCTCTTAGCACAATGATTAAATATTTACAGATCTTAATATCCTCTTTAAGATCCTGGACCTAAAGAATTTGTAGCGGATATGCTGCTTACGAAATATCTCTCTCACAATTTTTTTTCATACCCCCTCCCAAGGGCCGTCCACTGAAACAACAGCAGTGGCAAAAATCCAGTAAATAAGCTGCCTTTTTAAGTCCACCGCTTAAATACTCCCATAACATCAGCAAATAAATAAAGCGAAATAATTTCTTTTAGTACAGAAACTTACTACACCAACTTATGCCAGAAGGTCTCTCCCTTCACAAGCCAGAATTGATTCCTTCGACTAAAGGATTTTGATCATCACTATCTCCTAACAACTTAAACTTTAGGACCTTATGAAGACAAGCAATTGGTTTTACTTGCTTAGTCTGACATTGATTTGGATCTATGATGCATGCACCTGAAAAAAGGTCTGCTTCTGATGGTCCTCTCTCCTCATGAACAACAGGGAGAGCTTCTGCAATCATACAATCAAACAATTAAAGACCCACCAGCAAAGATTAGAGGAAACTATATGTAGAAACTAATAGACATAACACTATTTACAGTCAATGATCCAAAAACAGTAGCATGGTGTGTAGGTAGACTATAATGTCCGTCCAGGTTTGATAGTTTGGTATAATTTATCAGTAACTTTGCCCTCAATTCTTTTTATAATGTACAAGAAGGAACAGGCAACAGATTACCCTCTTCTGAGAACACAAGGCATGTCCCTATTGTTTCTTCGTATTCTCCAATCTGTTGAATAGGAAAGCATCACCAAGCACATTCAAGTGAATCAGAAATCTATTGATTGCAATGCCCAACAACAAAATTGATAGATGTAAAAGAAAAAAGAGCATTATTGTGGCCTTTCTTCAAAGAAAGAAGATGAAGCTTCAAAGCACAAGTACAACAATGGATCATGAAAGACAGCAACTTACTAGCTTTAATTTGTCATCTATAATCAATATAGGATTCAAAGTATCCAGGCCCTACAATTAAATTACATTGTAAGCCATAAGAAATTGCGTGTACTAAATCGAATGCACAGGCCATCAGTCTTTTGACAGAATACAGAAATGGAGACTCCATCTGGAAAATGAAAAAAGAAAAAAAATAATGCTCTCCCTAATGGGCATCTTTGAGAGATATAAGGGTTACGGCTCTATTATCTAAAACAACCATATATAAGCACCAAAAGATGGTCTACTGAATCATGCATCGCTCTGTTGCAGCCACATTAACGAAACCACTCCAGCAACAATATATATTCGAAATTATTCAAAAAGATAAATTGAAAAATAAAGCATAAGCATGAAAAGGTCATCTCATTGCAAATGAAAAAGGAAAAAAAAATATGACCATGTCAATACACACCACTCTATCCTGATCTATAAAAGATATATAAACTAAAATTGAAAGTTTCAAAATCTCAAGACAAGATTTGAATCTTGGTGCCAAAAGATTCATAGATAAAATATAAGCACAGAGAACATTCCATTCAAGGTCAAAATCATACAGACAAAAGATATGGGGCATTTGGCGGAATATCAATGTGTCCAGTAACAGCATCAAGATCAAGTAGTAAATATTCTTCTTCATCCTCGTGATGATTCGAAACAGCTGCCTCCATTATACCTACTGAAAACAAACAGGTAACACAATATATAGACAATTCAAAAGGAGGCACATCGTAAAATTCCAATTATTTGTTATGGGGCACTATAGGATCCACATATCTACACCAAAAATTCATGAACAAGCAAACTTTTAGATGATTCAACAAAGTGATTGTAATTATCAATGGTACTAAGGACTAATACAGTAAACAATCAAACAGAATAAAGAACACTGGCAAGAAGGAAAATCATGCTATTTACTCTCCTCGTCGATATCGACTAACAAAAAAACAAAAACAACAAGGAGGTGTTGCCTGATGCGATTCCTATCTGGCCTAACAGTATCAGACAGCCGTGTACGGCAGAGATACCTACACCCCTCGACGCCGACAGTTCTTTTTTTCCAAAACGAAGCGACGGCGATAGGAACACAGTGACGGAGACTTCCCAAAAGCTCCTCTTTGGAGAAAGTAGCTAGGGATGGTGACCGAAGATTCGAATTGGACGGCGACGGACGACCGGAAGATGTGATTGTTCTGGACAGACAAACCGACGGATTGAATTGGGAATTCTTCGAATATAATCGAGCTCCCAAGCGTTTAACCGATCATTGTCCTGAGTATTATAATTTGGCACATAAGAGGGATGGATGACCCTCTATAAACACAAGATATTAGGGGTTTGTTTCGGAGAAAAAGCTTGAAGTTTTAACTTACTAGAAACAAAAACAAAGCTTCCTCCACTGCAGCTCAGTCTTGTATGGTAAATGGTTATCAACCATTTTTTTTTGCTGATTCAGCTGTTTGATTATGTCGAACAGCAGATATATATGTTTAATAATCATTAGATTAACTTGGGCTCAGCTGATTTTGAAAAAGTTAGTGGATAACCAAACACACGGTAATATATGAAAAATCAATTGTCCCTCGTCCCCACCCTCTTTCCTATAGAAATGTCAAACCTATATATATTTTTAAAATAAATTAAAAATAACGTTATTTTTGACATTTTGTTCAGGTCATGAGTTGGGCAAGGTGGGCTGACACTTGGCTTGACTTTCACCCGACCTTAATCCATAGCCCACTTATGACCCGATTGACCCAAGCTAAATTTGAGTTAAATTAAGCTCAGCCAAAATTAACATTCCTACTTCCTTATCCTATCTCATTAATCTCTGTTTGTTTTATATTACGTTCAATGTCAGCTTAAACATCATTCATAACAACATACTCAAATCCACTTAAATCCCATAAGACGAAACATTTTTTTTTAAATCTTTCTTAAGTGAGCAATGCCCAACCCGGGATCCAAAGAAACAATCTCAAATAGACCAAAATCTAATTTCGGGTCATTTCTTGGTCAAGCGATGGGATATAAAACTAGGTTCTAGGATGATGATGATGATGATGATGATGATGATGATGATGATGATGATGATGATGATGATGATGATGATGATTATTATTCTATGTTTTTATTAGTCATAAACTTAATTTTTGAAAAATTAAATTTCTAATTTCTAATTTCTTATGAAAATCTTTTTTTAAATCATAGGCTTACAAGCCATTTTACATATAAACAATTAATACTAAACAACTAATTTTATCAAACATCTTTAATAACCAAGTAATATTATCCGCTAGTCAAATCAGCTAATATAATTTGTTGTTAATTAATCGTTGATAGAATCAGCTAACAACTAATGCAATTCATTGATTGATTTTTTGGGTGCTGAATGGAGAATAACTCATATCACACCTACCATTATATTGGTTGGATCATCTTGGAGGTCGTTTCCACTTTTGTTTTTGTAGCGTAGTTTTTAGATTTTGTAAAAATATATTTGGTTATTAATATTAATGTAGTTATATTTTTATTATTGATACTAATTAATATTAATTAAACATGTATTAATCTCTTATATAATATTTATTAATAAATTAGTTTATTTTATTAAAATAAATTATTTAAAAATTAAATTTTATTTTAAATATATTTGGATTATTTAATCAAATTTTATTTGAAATTTTTATATTTTTTAAAGATATTTTAAATTTAATTATATTTAATTAATAATTATTTAATTAGTTTATTTTATTTAAATATAAAATTATTAAATAAAATTAAATTATTCATATTTTTTGTTAATAAATAATTTAAATTAATTGAATATATAGTATTAAATTAAATTGTTAATAATTCTTATTAATAATTAATATATCATATAATTAAATAATATATATTTAGTTGATACTAAATCAAACCATGAAAAAAATCACTTTTTGTGGTTTTCATAAATTTTGAAAACAAGAAACCAAAATATAAAAAAATCAAAAACTTAAAAAAACATGTTTTTTTTTACTAAATTTGAAAAAAAATAAAAAATAGAAACAGAAACAATCTGCCCTTAGCTTACTACTCAGACAAGGTGACAATATAGACTTTATTTACATCT
>JANKOD010000005.1:21252054-21269016 GCA_026284645.1 Erythroxylum acuminatum | reverse complement strand
GATGATGATGATGATGATGATGATGATGATGATTATTATTATTATTATTATTATTATTATTATTATTATTATTATTAGTTCTATGTTTTTTATTAGAATTATAAACTTAATTTTTGTAGACTTAAATATCTAAAATCTAAATTTCTATAAAAATATTCAACGAAATGCTAAGATATATAATATTCATACCCTTATAATTTTTTTTAAATTCATGTCCTCATAAGTCATTTTACATATAAACAACTAATTTTACCAAACATCTCTCACAAACAGTTAATGTAATCCGCTGGTCAAATCAGCTAATAGAATCAGCTATCAGCTCACAGCTGATAGAATCAGCTGAATGCAAAACAGGGCCAAATATCCTAAGGTAAGGTCAAACCTCTTATGGGAATTTATGAAGCAAGTTAATGCGTCTTAAGGTATTTTATTTGAGAAAACTTCTGTTTATCAAATTAAGGATAGGTTTTGTATGTCTTGAGAAATAACATTGGAATTATTATCAATCCAAGTAACTAGATTTAATCATTAAATCATTATTAATTTAAGCATAACAAAGGTTCTATAAGAATTCTTCACCTAAATCTTATTTATTCATTGGTTGTTTAATTCATATATATCGGCTTAATTATTTCTTATTCATTATTTTAGTTTTGTATATATTTTTTCTCTAATTTAGTCACTCCTTTTGTTAGATTAAATAAAATAATAATAATTAGTACTAGTAGTTACAGTCCCAAGGGATCATCACTTGGACTCACTAAAACTATACAATAGAAAAATCCTAGGTGCTTGCCTTAGTAACTTCTCTTAGTATTGTTTTGTGTTTCATCTATATCACTTTAGGTGTGTTCCATTCTGAGATTAGAGTTGGAGCACACGGTCTTATACATGGAAAATTAAGTTTGGAGAGTTATTTGTATTTCTCTTTTAACTTTTCAAGTTTCAACTTAGGGTTAGCAACCATAGGAGAGGGAACAAAAAAAGTGCACACTTTATAGGCACCTTCAGTGAGGAAAGAGATCTCCATTCCAACATAATAGAATACATTAAGAAATAGAGATCTACACTAAAAGAGTACTCTCCATGATTTTTTAATTTTTTTTATCTATTTTGTTGTTACAAGGATGATGTGTCCCTAAGTAATCTTAAATCTAGACAGAAGGAATCCTAATTTTTTTATCTATTTAATAGTCTTGTAGTCAAGGAAACAGTAATCACTCAAAACAATGTATCTTTTGCTTCAAAAGCAACCACTAAGTAGAGCTTACTTATAATTGGAGACCGTTCGTGCAGATTCTCTATATTTTCAATAATACCGGATTAATTCTGGACTACAAAAGATTATCTCTAAAGCAATGCGTATATCTTCTACCATCATGAGCGTAGAGAGCGCTTTTGAGTTTACCGAAGCAGACAAAGTTGCGCACACCTTTTGGTTCTTGATCGATGTTTTTAATGGGAGCGCTTGCCTGGAATTACTGTATTCTTGTAACCATCACGAACTTCCTGGATCTGCATGATGGATTATATGGAATTTCTGTTTCTCATTTGCTACTGGTAGTTGTGATATCATCTTAATCCTTCCACAAACAACTGCAGATTGACGCCTCATCCATAAAGCATATCGACCTTGATTGATTTGATTATCTGAGTGAATGGACCTTGTTTTCTTCCATATCTTGTGCATGAACTTTACATAAACCACTTTGAGCCTTCCTTTTAGGTCAATTCCCTAAATTCAAGGGGAGAACAGTACTAATCGAAAGATAGAGATTACAAAGATTTTGAAAGCGATGAACGCCGCTTCCATCGGCAAAAGCCGTGGAAATGACACCACTTTCTACACTTTGACAAAAGGGTGCCTTTTTCAGGAGGACAATGATGAAATCATAATATCAGGAAGTACACTGTGGTGGTCTGCTGTGTTAGCACTTCAGACTCCACTTACCATGTTTTGTTCTGATGGAAAATCTTACAAGGCCCCAACATTTTTCTACTAAATCATAACAAGCTCAATGCAACTTCCCTGTGTTTCTTCTCTAGTTAGTAATGAGAATAATACCTGCACTTCATAAGAATTGATTAGCAGAATGTTGCTGGAACACAGTACACCTTGATGAACAAATGAATAAACTTGTCCCATCGGAGCTCAACTCATACTACCATTTACTGAAACTAATTCAAACAGAAAAGATATTGAAAAAACGGCTAACAAACAACAGCTATCTTCTTGAATGTCACCTCAACAAGTCAAGCATTGAGCTTTCCACTACCAATACTGGCAAGAAAGACATGCACCTCAATTGAATGCAGGAACTTTACACTTATGGTAAATAATTACAAATGTTAACAATAGTTCTGGAGTTACGACCCGCATACCCCAATTTGTAAATTATTTTAAACAAAAATGGCAGTTGGGGCTCAGCTTCTAACTACATGATTCATTTAGTCTATCATGGGATGAGTTTACAGTGGCTTGAGCTCCGATCAAGATTGCATGCCACATTACTCCCACATTTGACAGACCCGTAAGTTTGACAAGGATATTCACTTAAAGAATTAGTAACCTTCCTACATATATTATTTTGACATTGCTTCGAGAGGCTGGAGTCAAAAACATAGCCTCTCTCCTCCAAGAAGAAGTTAGTCTCTGGCCTACTGTTTGAGAAGTTTCTAAGGCAAACAGCATCAGGAGATGAGGATTCTGGTGTATATAGATTATTGAAGATAGAGGAAAGTGTATCAGCATAATCCAAAGTACTGAATGAGTCTCTGGTGCTCTCGGTCGTGAAAGAAGCCTCATCAGAGCTGGTAAAAAGTGACCAATCACTAGTAGCATCAGAGAACTCCATCTCCGCAATATTCCTGTTAGCTGCTCTGCTGAAATCATGGGAATGGCTTGTCATGCCTGCTCTGTTTTGTGGTTTGAGATTCACCATTTGCTGTGGGCCAACAAGGTGGCTGTGATATTTTGTTTGTCCTTGTCCAGAAAGCTTCTGAGTTCTTGATGAAAAATTTCTTGCAAATAATTGAAGTTGTTGGCGGGAAACTTTCTCACAAAAAGTTCCTGGAGGGCGAGGACTAGACCTAATCCAGAAGCATTAACGTAAGCATAGGTGTCAAGTAGAACACCTAGTCATGAGCAAATAGATCTCCAAGAATGGAAGCGAAATTCTATAAGGAATTTATTTTTGAAAGATTTAAGGCTATGAAGTAATCATAAGAAGATTTCAGCCTAAAAACTTACCTCTTGTAGAATAATATATATGCTCCTTCTGACATCACGTGGTTTACTGGGACAGGATAAACCTATTCAACAAACAGGTTTCAAAATTTATAATGTAGCAGCAAACCTTGTTAAGCAAACTCAATGCACTGACATGCCATAAACAATAAGTTGAATGCCATGTCAAAACACGATAGAAAAAGGGCATGTACGGATTGGCACATTCTCTTCAAGCTTAAGAGAGGTGCGAATATTCTGAATGGGATATCGAACTGCTGAGCATATCTGCATCCTCGTAAAAGTTTTAAATTTGCTCTATGGCATAAAAAATTTAAGAATAGAGTCAGGGTCAAAGTTTTAAACTATGGAACCCAATTTATGCTGCAATATTACAGTTGTGGTCAGCTTTGTTATCACATCTTGCGACTATTCCAAAAGAAGCATTTTGAGTATGATAACTGATTTTACAGTCTTCCTACTTGTGCTGACTTCATATTTCAATTATTCTACTATTTTTTTAAATTTATCCCTCGTAGTGAAGAAAAAATCGTTAAAGGCCTTCACCTCCATTATAAAGAAAAAAAGTTTTATTAATCAACCTCGAATGTCATATTTGTACATTCAGTCTCGTAACATTATTAACTTCTCTAAGTCCTTCCACTATTACAAATATAACAAAAGTTATGAGATTGGTACCATAGATAAGACCTTTTTGAAGAAATTAAGATTGATTACTTCATTGATATACAACTTTAAAATAGTAAGATGATCAAAACTGAAAGATTAAATAGGATTGAAATAAGTTGGTAAAGCAAGATAACTACACAAGCAATATCCCATCGCAAAACATTGTTCTTGATACCCACAGAAAGCATTTTGTATATATTCAACCATCATGAACCCACGGGATTAATCCATTTAAGAAATATGCCATTTTTCTTTATATTTTCTCATTTGGTGATCGGCCAAAATGTAAAGTGGATACTTGAAACTACTCTATATGTTCCTTGGCTTATCATTTATCTTTCACCTGCTCCACCCCAGCTTAAGTAGTTCTTGATGCCATCAGTGAGTAAGAACTAGGTCTGCTCATCACCAGAAAATGCAATAAAAACATATGCTTGGCTACTGTTACCAAAAAGCCAAAAGAAACCAGATAGGTATGTTTAATTCCTAAGGAAGAAACATTAGGCTCTACATGACTAGTTCTACTACCCTATAAGCCATCTCATCTCTAGTCCAGTTAACTACAAGAGTTCTTCATTAGGATAAAAAGATGGTTGACAGCAAGCAGTGAAAATCACTTGATCAGAAAGGAGCAGTAGTATATGGTTTTATTGATTGCATAAGACTATTAGGTAAGAGACCCAATATCTAAAGAGAGAACTATTTTTCAAAGCTCAAATCATTTAAATAGAAAACACGGTTGCAAAGAGCAAAGCAGACAGGAAAAGTAACAAACAATTCAGAATCAAATATGCTTATCTAAGCTAAAGTCAAAAGCACAGAGCACTATAATGAAATATGCTTAATATAAACTATCAAAAGTATAATCCACTTAATGTTGGCTTTTACCTCTATTAAGATTATTAAGCAAAAGAAAATGAATTTAATCAGCAGTTACATTCAGAACAAACCATCAGAAAGGACCTGCTGATATAGACAAACCTCAGAGTCATCTATTCTGAACCAGCTGCCTTGTAAATCTTTCACATATGCTACATAATGCCCAGAAAATGATGCGTTCAGTGTATCCAAATGAACCACTACACCGTAGAGCATGTATGGGGGAGGAACGTCTCCTGTTCCAGTCATAAATGGGACCATATCCAAATTTTCAGGAAAGGAAATACATTTATTTATTTTCCCATATTTTCCTTCCTGGTAAAGAAAGAAGAACAGCAACGTGAAAACTCACAATCACAAAGGAAAATGTCAAACAAAAATGGATACACGACAATAGTGTAGAAATCCCCAAACTATTATAATATATAGGTGGAGCTGAAGGCATCAGGAACTAAAAGTTGCATTCTAGCGTCTACTTAGTTTATCTGCATCACAAAGCCAAGTTTGTTTCCTTTTATTCAACAGTATATAGTAGAATTATATCCAAAGTTATAAGTAGCCAAAAAGCAAGTCAGATGAAGGAAGCCATCCTAGGAAAGCACGCAAGTTGTACCTGAAACCTCTTCAAAACAATTGTCAGAATATTTGGAGCCTCATGTATGCTCAACTGCTTTCCGGCCCGGACATATGCAGAACACCTTTTTAAAAAGGAAAATTCTAAAATTAGTTGCTATTACTTCAGTCTCCAACATGAAATTTTAAATGCAGTATACCAACATCTATATGATGAGATAAGTTATCAGACCTTCCACATCTGTACATATTCTCACCATCCAACTCTTCAGCTCTTGTAAACTGAGTTAGTGCATCCTCTAGTGACTCAACCAAACCAAATATTTCAAGTGTAAGGTCCATAATATTTTCATATCGTTCCGACTCATGATGGCATCTCATGCATTTTACCTAGTTGCCAAAGAGAAAGAAGATAGAGAAGGCCATGATTATCGTAGTTAATAGAACAGTGCTTAACGAATTTGAAGTTAACCAATGATAAAATGTTCAATTGACACTAGGAAGTACAACCTTTGATCTAAGACGCCCACCAAAAGTGTGTTGTACAAAAGTTGTTTCTTGTAATCTCAGATCCACCATATTTTCACCAACCAGACCCTCCAAGCAGATAGATTGCAGTGATGCAACAAAAAGCCTGGACAGAAACAGCTTAGGAAATGACGAAGAAAATTTTTAGTAGTTGGGATAGTCCCTACAAAGAAATACATGAACAGTAGAGAGGAAACATGGACCCCTCATCTCTACAAACCTCAAGAATTCATGTGCATCTTCCTGACTGCCATCACCTATTTGGCAATTACTATTTTGCATATGCAGTAGGATCCTACTAGGAGATAGAGGTCCCCCACATTCTCTAAGCATCATAGCATGTTGCTCCAGTTCACACACAAGACACCATTCCTTTCTTAAACCTAGAATTCATGTAACAGAAAGGAGTTTAGATATGCATACGACAAAATGTAATAGTTAAAAAAGTGCCAACAAACGTAAATACAGTTTTGCGAATGTGATCTACGAAGCAAGAAGATGAGCAGAGGCTTTGTGCATGTCAAGCACTGAAGGACAGCATTAGCATAGCAACTGCAAGAAAGAAAATTTTGATCAATGAAGATGGTACAAGATAGCATGTGAAAATGAATGATTTCTTTTACATCTGGAAACACAACGCCAAAATCTTAAAATTGAAAATAGGCAAACTTGTTTCACAAACTGAAATTCCATTTTTAAATGATTAATAAAATATCAATCACATTAGTACATAAAAAGCAGCTTTTATGGAGAGAGTACTAGTTAGATGTTTTTCTTTACTAGGAAGTCTTAGTAGATTCCTTGTTGGTTTTCATAAAAAAGTTAACTAGAATAGATTTAGAGTCTTTTAAAGTTAGAAATTTAATACCTATTAGGGTGAGTTAAAGTTTAGTTTCAACTAGGATAGTTGAAGTGGAATTATAGTTTATTTTACGGGAAGTTGTTGATTATTAACAAAGTCCAATATTTTCATCTGAAAATGTGAAGGTTTCTTTCTCTTAAACTGGCTCTTAGAGTTAAGAGTGATCCCATATCCTATCAGTATGATAACAATCGTTTTGTTTGCTTCAAACCCTAAGAGTTATTCCGAGTTCTTTTTACAAAAAACCTATCCTTTTTTTTTCCATTCCCCTATTTAAAAATTCCAGCTCCAAATTCTAAGTTCCAGCAAACACAAAAAGAAAAAAAAAGAAAAATTTCAGAAGCCCAGACTTTTTAATTATATGAACGTTAACAAATAGTTAGCATACTCTTTTGTGTCCTACATCAAGTTTCTACCCAATTTAACTATAATAACATTTGAATTAAATTTCAATGCCTAGAATTAAAAGAAAGAGAATCAAATCACAGAATGATAAATTCAATAGAGACAACAGTAGCTACAATGCTATTCTACTTGCGGCTCGCGTTAAAAAAGATTAGGCCCAGGCCAACATACCTACAAAGCAAAGAATCTTGATTTTGTTCAAGTCAAACCTTAAACTATTTTAGTATTGAATTTTGACATTCAACTATTCATTTTGAATCAAGTATGGCTTTGGCAGTTTTCTGGCTTCCATTTTCTTTATATCCAACTTTTAGTCCCGAAACGCTTCTTGGACTAGTGAATGTAGGCATTTTCCAATATTAACTGTCAACATTAAAATTAAGCTTTTAATTTCAAATGTTTTTAAGTGTCACTCCATGATAAACTTTCTAGTAATTAATCCTTTTCCTTTCAAAGATACCTTCCATAAGGACCTCACCCTAGGAAGTCCATATCGCAAGGGTCAGAAGAATAAAAACGTGTTTTTGTTGATGTCTAAATTGTACGGTTTATTTCAGCCCTCTCAAAGCTGAGGGGCTAAATCCACATTACACTATTTAAGGAATAGATTCAACAAATCGATCCACTTGCAAGGCTCTATTAGTATTGGTGTGGTTGTTGAGTTATTGTCATATTTTCTATTCCTCTGATTTGATTTTATCAAATAAAGTAATATATACAGATAAAGGTAATGATTGCAGTACCTGTTCCCACAATTTAGAAGTCCTCTAGGTGATAAGCTAATAACCTCACAATCAAAAATCTTCATAAATTCTTCATAAGGAAACATCTGAGATGAAATGACAAGTCAGCAGAAAGCTCCACTATGATCTTAAAACCTAGTCATATAAACATTGAACAGCCCAACCAAAAAGGTCAAAGAAAATACAGAAGCTTGTGCTGGATACCAACCTCTATTTTTTCGTGTACATCATCAGGTGCACAGGAAGGCTGTTTGACAAGTTTTGTTGACTTCCTTAAGCCCATCATCTTGTTAATACCCAGGCTTGCAACTCCATTGCTCCCTGGTAAAGAAACACCATCTTTCCTATCAACCTCTGCATCAAAGGAGTAACTTTGACAATTTCTAAAGGCAAGTTACAGGTTATTAAAAGTGATGCACCAAACCCACTTGAAGTATCTGCAATTTGCCTCTTCCTCTCTTCTCTTTGAGATGATCGTCTGGATATTGACCTTGAAAAGTTAGAATTCCTGGTTGATTCCACTGCACTTTTAGCCTTTTCATTACCCTTCTTAGCTGTCATTTCACGACAATGTTGCAGTTCTACTTCACCATTAATTGTTTGTTCCACAGTAGGTAAATTTCCTCCATGTGTGACATAATTCATTTCAAACTCATGTTCATTTGTCTCTTCATTTCCAGAATGCAAGATGCTTGAGAATTCGTACTTGTTTCTTGACTCAAGCATGCCAAACTGTTGTCTTTTATAGCGAGTCTCAGGCACAGAACTTACAGTTTCTTGTCCACTTAAAGATATGCTGGAGATGTTATTAACCAAGATTGAATTGTTAATCCTAATTTCAGAACTTTCTTCTCGAGGATTAATTATAGCCATATCTTCTCTTCTTAACATTTCTTTGCTGGGATTACAAGAAACCCACTTGTCTGTGCTTCTTTTCTGTAGCATAGCTCCAAGTTTGTCAACTGAGGAGCTAGTCGTCACAATAGAGGCATCATGATTATAGCAACCAAAGTAAAATGACTTCAAGCCGTCACTAATTGGCACCCTCTCAGGAATGAAGTCCTCAACTGAGCCAATTGAAGGAGTTGACGAATAATTGGTTGTCTCTAATTGTTGGCACTCATGCCTGTGAACTTGTCTCCAATGAATTATCTGGCACTTACCAGAACTGCACTCAGGTTTATCAAATTAAAAGTAGATTAATTAAAATAACTTCTGGTTTATGCAAACTAATGTTAAATGTGTATCACACACATTACTTAATCATTACTTCATATTGAATGAGAACATTTGTGATAGACACATCTCTGAAAGCATCTTAAAGCAAATGCAAAAAACCATTTACAATTATAAAGTGAATACAACATCCCTTGTACACTACCAATGCAAATTCACATAAAGGCCTTGTCATAGTTTTTCAATAAAGCTATACATCAACATTGTAGGTATCAATTACAGACTTTCACTTTTCGATCATCCAAAGTGCAGCTCAAGAACCATAAGCCAGCATGTTCACTTCCAGCACACAGCTATGGACCCATAAAAAATGGTTATTCTTATAAAGCCAATGAAACTTTAAGAAAATAGATGCACCAGAAGAAAACCATAATTTTCTATATTTGGTTTTAAGTAAGCAAAAAAGAAAATCAATATATCAAGAGGTGTAATTCCTTGCGATAGTGCCATTTCATTAATAAGTCTGAAGCAGTCAATCTCCCATGTGCCCACTTACGGGATCATGTAGTGAATTTTCACATGCTTGTTACAAAATCCTAATGGTGCAATTAAAAGATTTTTCGGCAGCTACATGCATCTCAAACAGTTAAAAGGCAATTTATTTGAAATTTAGCTACAGAAATACACTTTTGTGAACCATATTTACTCCATAGGACTTTAAACATGACATAAAGAAAGCTAGAAAAGAAATTACCAATATCTAACAGTCTTGCATCTGGAGCAGCGAGTTTTAGCTGGACTACAGCATCTCACACAGGAATGAGTTCCATTCTTTGAAGCAGGCACAAGAGGACTAGCACTGGGATTAGACTTTACTTCTGCTCTAAGAGTTTCTTCACAAGCCAATTGAGCAAGTAGACTTACCCTGTCTCGTTTCCTTGCAGTATCACTCCATTTTCCAAGTAATATGTAAGCAACCACGGGAAGTACAACCAAGACCAGAAACAGGACAGGTAAATCAGCTTCCCTTGGTTCAAGCATGTCCCAACAAGCATATTCATGTCCAATAGCCTCTCTAAATCACTGCCCAGAACACAAGTTTTGAAGCTATCCAATTACAGTCAAGAAGCATCCAAGTTTAGCAAAAAGAAAATCATTCCTGATTTATCAAGCTTCTAGAATCAAAAATTCCCATATAAGAAATTAAAATTTGAATTAGAAGACAAAAAAAAACTTCAATGGTTGCGCATGGAGCATTAACTTCATACATCAAAATGCAGAGAATTTCCTCCAATTCACTTGTAAAATAGAGAATTTGCTGTATTGATTGTGAACGTACTTCAGAAGAGTTAGGGTTATATATATACAAATTTACAAGACTGATTAGGAGTGTAGTCCCCATGATCAAGGGATTATAGTTCCCTATAACCAATACACAATTCCTAAAATCAATGCTTAACACTCCTCCTCAAGTTGGAGCATAAATATTAATCATGCCCAACTTGTTACAAATATAATGGACTCGAGTACCACTTAGGGCTTGTGAAAATATCTCCAAGTTATTCTTCAATTTCTATATATCCTATAAAGATCAAATTATGTTGTACTTTTTCACAAATGAATTAGAAATCAATTTCAAAATTTTTAGTTCTTTTGTGAAACGTTGGAATAGAAACGATATGTAGAGCAGCTTAATTATTACATCATAATTTTGCTAGTATTGAGGCTTTAAGACTAATTCCAAATAATAGTTGATATATCCACATTATCTCACATGATGCCTGTGCCATAACTGTGTATTTAGATTCTACATTGAATCTAGATACAATATTTTGCTTATTACTTTTCCATAAGATCAAGTTTCCTACAACAAAGACACAATAGCCAGTCATATATTTTTGATAAATCTTAGAACCTGCCTAATAATCATTTGAAAAACATTCAATGTGAGTGTGTCCATGATTTTCACATGATATCCCTCGTCCATAAGCACCCTTTAGGTAATATAAGATTTTTTCTATGGCTGCTCAACGATGAACAGTTGGAAAAGACATGAATTGACATAACACTGACAGAATACACAATATTAGGACATGTTTCTGTAAGATAGTTTAAATTTTCAACAAATATGCTATATTTTTCAACGTCTTTAAGCTAGTCTCTGCCATTGGTGAGTTGTGAATTAGGGGGCATTAAGGTACTACATGCTTAGCTCCCAACTTTCTCATCTCAGTTAAAAGATCAAATACATATTTTCTTTTGGACAAAAAAATGTCTTTCTTGCTTCTCGTTACTTCTACTCTCAGAAAATATTTTAGACCTCCAAGATCTTTTGTGCGAAAATGAATGTGAAGAAAGGATTTTAATGATGAGATGCCTATAGAGTCACTTCCAATAATAAATTATCCACATAAACAACAAGGAAAATAATCTCATATTTAGATTGTTTATAAAAGACTGAGAGATCATATATGCTCTTGTTCAATCCAAACATTTCTACTGCTTGGCTAAATTTTCCAAACCAAGCACATGGACTCTACTTCAAACTATACAAAGACTTGCGAAGACAACAAACTGTTCCATACTCCCCCTAAGAAACAAACCCAAGAGGTTGCTCCATATACACTTCCTCCTAGAAGTCACCATGTAAGAAGGCATTTTTTATATTTTTTATTAGGGGGCCAATCAAAGGTAGCCAACGTAGAAATGAATAGGCAAATAGATGTTAGTTTAGTGAAAAAAATAGAAAGAAACAGAATAACACACACACAATAAGTTTGAGCATAGCCTTTTGTGAGAAGTCATGCTTCAAGCCAAGTCAATGATCCATCATAATTGACTTTGACTACGAAAACCCATTAATATCTAATGGACTTTTTTCCAACAGGCAAGTTTACTAAATTCTATATACCATTAGCATTTAAAGCATTCGTTTCCTCTATTATAGTATTATGTCAACCAAGATGAGATAAAGCTTCATGAATAGTTTTTGGGAGAGACAATAAACCAAGGCAACAAAAGAACATGAAGAGGCAGATAAATGGTCATAAGAAACAAAAGAGAAAATAGGAAACATGCATTGGGGTTTACCTTTGCAAAGGGCAATTGGGATATCATCCAAAGTTAGATCTAATGTCAAAGAATGAATAGGTATCAACTTATATCAGGATGATTTCATCCTCCATAATAGACCAGATGAATATGTGGTGGTTGTGTTGGTGTAAGGGTAACAATATTCATCTGATAGACAACCATATAAACTAACAAATCATTGTCCTCTTTTTAATAACTAAAAGAGTAGGATAAGAAGAAATATGTTCAAAAAAGGTAACATCAACTAACACAAGATATTTGTTGAGTTGGATAGTAGCACCAATTTTTTACAAATTGTAAAGATTTAGGATCTAACTTGGTGACTTGAGGATGAACATCAAGAATAAAACAAGTACTGCCAAAAATTTGTGATGTAAGAGAGAACAAGGGATTAGTAAGAAAAACGACAAACCGCAAAAAATTTGAAGGCATACAGTTGATCAAAAAATAGCTATGGAGACCGCATCGGCCAAAAATTGTTTGAAAACATTCATTTGGGATAGGAGACACATGAAGATTAACGAAGAATACCATTTTGAAGCATGTAGTTTTGGAACGAGGTGGAAAAATGTTCTTTGATATGGTCACTTCTTAGAGTGTGGATAGATACATTAAACTGTGTTTTGATTTTAGCTCAAAAAGTAGTAAAATAGGAGAATAGTTCAGAACAATCTTTCATTAGATAAAGTAAAGTCACATGAGAAAATCGTCAACAAATGTAACAAAGTATTAAAACCCAATTTGGACACCATAGGACAAGGACCCTAAACATTATAATGTACTAGCTCAAAGGGAAAACTAGTTCGTTTATTAACCTGGGAAAGGGAAGACATATGATGATGTTTGGCAAATTGATAAGATTCACATTTTAAGCTAGAAACATTATGAAATTGAGGATATAAATTTTTCAATAACGTTAAAGAGGGGTGTCTTAATCGACAATGAGCTTCAAAGGAGTTGGGTCAGGTCACCTGGGTATCCAAAATGTTGAGGCCCCCTGATTAAAGTCCTTTATCAATAATCTTATTCAAAGACAATGATCAAGATAGAATAAGATTCAACAATTTAAGGCACCAGTGAGTTTATTCATAGATAGTATATTACAAGAAAATCTCAATAATTCTAAAATAGAGGATAATGACAATAATTGAGTGGGGTTAATAGTACTAGAGTCAATAACAAAAGAAAAGGTAGATCCATTAGCTAAAGTAACATGGGAAGGAGATAAGTATTTCTAGAAAGTAGAAAAAAGATTGGGATTACTTGTCATGTGATCAGAGGCACTAGAATCAATGACCCATTGAGAGGAATAGGAGAAAAGTCACGTAAGCATGATACCTGCATCAACAATAGTAGAGATAGGGTGAGATGAATGTTTCAATGCTTCTTGGAATTAAGTGAATTTAGCAAATTCATAGGCAGAATCTATAATTGTCTTCTCAATAGATGAGCTAGGCGGTGTAGTGGTAGCTGCAATATGAGTTCAATGAGTTTTCTGATATTTATTTTGTAGTTTTCAACAAGTTCATTTGGTAAAACCCAATTCATGACAATATCGACAAATGATTCCTCCCATATCTTGATTCCTATTTCATGTTCCTCCTTTGTTAGTATTCCTTTGAGATGATTTTTAATGGTCATACCTAGTATTCCAACTCACAAGAACACTTGTAGTCTGAGTGGTAGGGACAGCAAATGCGCTAGTGCCTGTATAGAATATTTGAGTAAAGACCTCATCCAAGGAGGAAATTCCAACACTAGAAAAAATCTGAGACTTAGCAATCTCAAACTGTGAGTTAAGTCTTGCCAAAAAAACTCATGATTCCCATTTGCTCCTATTGGGCTTGTTGGCTTTAATATCAAGGCTAAATGGTAACAAAACATTTAATTCTTCATAAATCTTTTTAAAATTCATAAAATAAGCTTGAAGGGATTGGTCTTGTTGTTCAACCCGATAAAATCCCTTACACACCTCATAATGCAAGAAATATTTCCTTTTCTAGAAAGTAAAATTCCAAAAATCCATTAATTTTTTGGACATACTCACAATGATTAATTAGGCTAATAATTTCATTGTCAATAGAGTTTCGAATTTGTAAGAATAATCAAGCATCATCTCACAACCATTCCTTGCATTTATGATCCAATGGAGGATCAACAAGGTGATTGTCTTTAGAAATTGTCCTTAAATAAATTCATACTGTCTTACACCAATCAAAATAATTAAGACCAACTAACTTACATTTCATGATTTTTGTTATCACAGGAATGACATCCATCACAATTAAACTTTTTTGTTCATAAGCCATGGAAATAACAATAGCCAAAAACAATGTGAGTCAAATTCCAAACCAAAACGGGAAAAAAAAAACACTTTTGAGACAGCGAGACCTTTTAAATCCCAACAGTCACACCAGTCCTACACACAAATAATTAATATTTTGTGACAAACCTAAGTGGTAAACACAAAAACATTAGAAAACTGGAGAAGCAACAACAAGGAGGGACCAGATCTGGCTGGAAATAGTGGCAGTACAAGGAGCAAGACCTTCAAGAACACCAGTAGGTAGGAGTAGATGATAGAGAACTTGATCGGAGGTGAGGGCACTACTGTATGCGCCTAGACATATCAGTGTGTGGGAGGAAATCCAAAAGATTTGGCCGACGCATGTGATATATACACAAAGCTTCTAACGACCAGACTTTAGGAAGTGGATCACCAGTTCATGGAGCTCCTATCGGTGCCCACGATGAGCTCAAATGATGACCTGAAAAAAACTCAACTTTCTACTCTCATGGGCAAAACTTCAAGCAAAGATTGACAAAGAAGAAGAGACAAAAGCTAAGTGCTTTAGGCCTAATACCATGTAAAATAGAGAATGCACTATATTTCTCTTAATAGGGTTTCATATATATATATATATATATATATATAAAAGACTAATTAGGAAATGTAGTCCCTAGGATCAAAGGATTATAATCCTTGTAATCAATACATAATTCCTACAATCATTGCTTAATCTGTAACACATCTTATATAACAATTTTTGGGTCGAGCAAAAGGAAATCAAGGCAACATTTTTCTAAAATGCACCAAAAAGATAAACAAAATCAAATATATTGCACAACTTTAATATGTGCAAATGTTTAGAGTTTAAGTTGTCAGCCTGGAAGTACTTTAACTAACACGAACTTTTCTAGATATAGACCCTTCATGTAGCGTTCTCAGTCCAAACAATGACATTATGTAAACATAAGATCACTACAGAAGAAGTTTTTCCAATAATATTGATAAATTAATCATGAACCTTATAGGGACAACAGTCCTCTGACCAGGTTTTTAGTGAATAAAAAGTGTTATTCAACTATGTTTAGAACCAAACTACCTAAAGATCCTACTCAATTCAAGTCATGAAACTTCAGCAAAGGCTTCAAAGTACGCTTTCTGTTGGTTGAATACAGCAGCTACTTCCAAGGATGCCGCAAAAATTATTCAAATTCAAGTTATTAACAGTATGTCAATATTTTAGCAACTTTACAAAATGCCTTACTAGTTAAACACCCTACTTAACCCAATATTAATGTAGTTATATTTTGCACCCTCTTTTCTATATATTATCATCTTTTCCCAGCCCACAAGTTGTATGTCAATAAACAACCACATGACCAGCACAATTTTCAAACTCAATAGTTTGTCTAACATTATAGTATACCACAGAACATCAACTTGTGAAAGATTGCAAATAACATGAAATGAGATGGGCATGAGTTGAAAACCAAGAAATCAATTAGCATCGCAGATAATGGTTGTTGAATAGATTTTTCAAGTTCCTCTTAATAGGTCAAAAAAAAAACGACCATAGCCTTATGGATGAGAAACTAAAACCAGCAACTACTTTTCAACTCCAGTGCTTCAAATATCCACTTTCTCAATTGAAAAACAAGAACTTGGTACGACCACTTTCTCTTTCCTACAGGCTTTCCATTTAAACCAACTCATAAAGTGGCCTAGAATCGAGCATTTCAAAGGAAAAGCAATTGCAGAGAAACCAAATCAAGTTCTGAAAAAAAAAAATTCATGTAGACGGGGAAGAGGTTTGGAGTGAAGAGCAAAACCTAGATTAAAAAAGGAAAAAGAAAAGAAGCATTAAACTGCCGGTGAGGTTCAAGAACACAAACAGTACAAAAACGGTGAGATCAGAAGAGACCACAAAGTTAAAAGAAATCGACCTACCTCATGCACCAAACAAGGAAACAGGACTGATATCTTAAACCACAAGCAAGTTGACCACCTCTTTTCTCATAACTCTCAGATTTTTGTTAGCTTCACACTTGTTTCTCTCTCTCTCTTAGTGTTTGCCATTTCCCTTCAGAGTTCAGATAGTTCTGCTGGGTAACCTTAATGTCTTATTAGTTACAGCTCACACGTTTTTTTTGAGAATTTAGTTACAGCTTACACTTGAATCAAAGTAACTCGGGGTTAACCCCGGTCCACGTGAGTTGGTAGGGGCTCTCTTATGTTAAGTAAGATCACATGTTTAAACTGTCCTTATATATGTAACTGTTTAAAATTTGATGTCAGAATTTTAGCTCCTCCAAAGAATCTATCCAACTCAAACGGAAATTAATTTAAATGTAAATAACTTAAAGATGTCTTCTCATAATTAAAACCCTCCTAAAATACGGGATATAATCTTCTGCCTCATTTTTAATGTACCAATTCTATTCTATTTGATCTCAACCATCTATTTACATGAAACTCACAAAAATAAATGATTGAGATCAAA
>JANKOD010000005.1:21212896-21230075 GCA_026284645.1 Erythroxylum acuminatum | reverse complement strand
GAGTTAGCATAAAACCTCGCAGGTTCACATACCTTCGACCTGCCTCGCCGAAGTCAAGTGATAAAGCGCCTCGTCGCGCTCGTATGCCTTCACGCATCCTCGCGGGGTCTCATATGCCTTTGCGCCTTCTCGCACACTCTCGAGTCTTTACCTTGTTTCCTCGTCAACACGCCTTCCTCGTGCCAACGTACGTGCCAAGCATTGGCCAAGGCTCGTCAACACTCGCACGATCCCGCATTCTGCGAGCCAGACGAGAGGTTTGACTACGCAGTGTCATTACTACAGGGCCCAGCATATCAGTGGTGGAAGACTATTCCAGGCAGTACCACCAGCCCTTGCCAGTTGATCGATCGTAACGTGTCATTATCGTAGGATATATACCGGAATGATCTTCGGCCATTCCGGTGTGTACCCTGCGGTAACGGGACGCTAAATATAAGGAGCTAAAAGAAATTAATTTTTAAATATAAAGATCAATTCTATTTGTAATTTACATAGAAGAAGGTCTCTCGAACAGTGTTAAGAGTTTCATATTGTACCGGCCAAAAAATAATACGAAACGTAATTTGTTGATAACAATTGTTAGTATCGGTCAGTATTAACGATTTTGTGTAGTATCGGCCAGTATTTAAAATATCAGCTGTAAATTTCTAAAAAAATGAAAGGATCTTTTTGCAAAAAAAAAAAAACTTCTCTTACTTTTTTTGTTTTTCTTTTTGTCTTCGGCGTCTCACAGCTCCCAGCCATGCTTCAGCCGCCATCGTCTCTCCCTCACAGCCTCACGTGTTGCTCTCACCAAAACTCTAACTTGCTGTCCAGTCATCGTCCAGTTGCTGCCTTCAACCTTACCACACACTCAGACACACCTCGCAACGCATCTCCACCATATATGCTACTCACTGTTGGCCTCACAACATTGCTACGTGAATGAAGATCAGTCTCAACCAGATCTGCTACGTTATGCCACCTGCCAGCAACAGCCTTCATTGCCACACGCCTATAGTGCAACAAGCCGTCATCGGCATACCAACTTTTTCACTTGTATACAAACGAAGAGCTCTTATTATATGTCTTAGGTCTTTTGTTTTATATCTGGACGTGTGGTTATATCCTGTAACTTGTATTATTCAATTAAGTGTGTAATTTGGTTTAATTGTGTAAGTGTGTGTTTGGATTAAGTGTATGACTTAATTTAAGAATTTAAGTTATTAGTATTTGACCAATTAAAGTATTAAATAGAAGAAAAATTAAATCATTAATTTAGTCTTTGACTTTGTCCCTTGCTCTTAAATCACAAATTTAGTGATTAATTAGTTTTATATTATAATTTTGGTATTTAATTTAGTTGACTTCCTCCTCATACTTCAACCAGTAGTCCCTAATTAAAGTAATAAAATTAGGTTTTAAATTATATTTTAAATTCAAATTTTTTTAAAACTTAAATGTTTTATTCAAAAGGTATGGCATAAAAGTGATAGTTAAGGGGGTATTTGTTTCCATTTTTGTTTTTTGTTTTTTGTTTTTGTTTTAAATTCAGAAAAAAAACTTGTTTGTTTGAGTTTTTAGTTTTAGTTTCCTCCAATTTTCAAAAATTATGAAAACCATAAAAAGTGATTTTTGTTTCCTTTTTTTATTTTTTCATAATTTGAATTACTATCATTTAAATATATATTATTTAATTATTACTAAAATTATGAATAATTTAATTCAAGATTATATATTTAATAAATTAAAATTAATTATCAATAAAAATTACTAATAATTTAATTTAATTTAATTTTTATAATTAAATTAAATTAAATTAAATTTTAATAATTATTAATAAATATAAGTAAATTTAAAATATATAAATATTCAAATAAATTTGATTTAATAATTAAAATATATTTTAATTTATAAATTAAATTTTAATTTATAAATTATATATTTTATTAAAATAGCATAATTTTATTAATAATTTGTTAATAAATATTATATAAGAGATTAAATAAATTTATTTAATTAAAAATAATTTATCTTTAAATTTTATCTAAAATGTAATTATTATCACTACATTAACATTAACAACCAAACAAGTTTTGTGTTTTTATTTGAAAGAAAAACAAAAATAAAAAACTAAAAACGAAAAGTGAAAATCTCAATAAAAAAACAGAAATCCGTAGCAACTTACCGTAACTTTATAAGCAATCAATTTAACACATCAAAATTTAAAAAGAATCAATAGTACAGTCTTATGTTTAGCCATTGTATAATAAAAAGTAGGACTTTTAAGAAGGGGTGGTTGCAAATTACAATAGTATTATTGTTACGTTACTAATAAGGAATAGAATACTCACGTACCATCTAACTATCCTACTAAATAACCTTAACTTATAACAACTTTTTTTTTTAATCTACGAGGTGATCTAGAAGGATTCCAATTATAGAAAGACACCTATCTATACCTAAATTAATCCCCGCTCGAATTGGGTAGGTTTTTTGTGGGAGGCAAAACTTTGACCCTAAATTTTAAACAACTACATACATAAAAAGAGTTTAAACTCATAATCTCACTTAAGTCAGAAAAGTTTCTTACCAAGTCACCTGGAAGTTTCGTAACAACCTGTTTGAACAATCATGCAATAGCTAAATCTCATAACTCATGAGCGTTCTTGTAACTGAATCCGTTACTTAGTGGTGTGGGTGTGATCGTATTGGGTACGGTTTTTTTAATAAATATCTCAGTCAAAAGGGCTTGGTCAACCAAATAAAAGGGAGGGAAGGTAAGGATTATTCGATTAAATATGTTACAAAATCACCCCTAAAAGGGAAAATGTAGCTTTCGCTGGTGGGTCCCACCAATCACTTTGAATACATCAATCCTTTTTTTACCTGCACGTGTTGGAATTCATCCAAATCTTTTTGCCAGCTAAGCATTGGCTGGGGTTGCCGCTGAGTCAACCCCTGTCGGTCACTACCAATCGTGCGGTCCTTGTTAATTTAATCTTTCCGATGTACGCTCATGATAACATCTCGGGGGTAATTTATTTCACATGTTTTCTAAAAACATATAATTTCGGTAAAAAGAAAAGGAAAAGAACATGGGTTAGACTTTGGGAAGACGCAGAGGCAGACGACAGAGGGACAGACAATAGCTTTATTCGTGGGTGGCACAGCTGGAATTAGCGGGGACACAGCTGGCACTAATATGTGGCTAACGTCGCCGTTTTATTCCGTTTGGTTTCATCTTTTTCATGATTCTGTTTCATGTTTTTTGGGGCTTATGCCCTAAATAAAATAGAACGTTGGTGTCTCTCTGAGCATTTGAGTGCTTCCATCTACTTGGACAAAACCGAATCAAAACCTAATTGCAAAAGGCTACCCTTTTTTTTTCCCTATTTTGCCCTTGCCCCTTTCCCTTTTTGACAAATGAGTCCCCACCAATTTATTTTGTTTATTACGCTGTTAAGGGCATTTAGGATGTTTATTACATATTTTGTTTATTCACTTTATTTATTTATTTTATCAAAGTAGAGTTAAAATTGCATACTATCCTATCTCTTTAAACTTAAAAGTTTGTAAGGTTTTGGCTGCTTCTGGTGAATAAAGAATCAGCCACTTTTTAGTTGATTCAAGTCTTTCAGCTGTTTGACACATTCTTGTTTGGTGAGATGATGAATAAGTAGCTTATTTATCTCAAAAAGTTGAATTTTGAAAAGCTACTCAATAGCAGCGTTTTCACATAAACAGCTGCTTATGACCAACGAAAAATCAATTCTGCCAACCACCTGCGTTTACACGTTCCACTCTACTGCTTCACCATAACACTAAAATATCAACCATTTCATTTTCTTCTTAATTTGTTGAGGACTCATTCGAGCAAGATATATAACTCTCGTAAATATCAACCATATATCATAAGCATAACCACCATGTTATGCTTATGAATTATGCACAAAACATTTGTAAATTTTAATTTTTGTTCGATTTTATTATTGTCAAAATTTTAATTTTTGTAAAATTAAATATTTAAATTAAAATATTTAATCTTGACCTTATAAAGTTTTTTAAGTCATATCCTTATAAGTTATTTTTAATTTATTAAATAATAAAATTCATACAAATTATATGAAAAATACTAATAAAAAATTTAACGTTAGATTATTATTATTATTGTTATTGTTATTATTATTATTATTAGTATTGTTGTTGTTGTTATTATTGTTATTATTATTATTATTATTATTATTATTATTATTATAAGTTATATGTTTTTTATTAGAGTTATAAACTTTATTTTTGTATAATTAAATATCTAAAATCTAAATTCCTATAAAAATATTCAACGAAATACTAAGATATATAATATTCATACTCTTATAAATTTTTTAAAGTTATATTCTCGTAAATTATTTTACATATAAACAGCTAATTTTACCAAACATCAAATAACAAACAGCTCATACAATCCGCTGGTCAAATCAGCTAATAGAATCAGCTGATTGTCAAATATGACCAATAAATAATTTTTCCGTTACTAACTATACGTACAACATATATTTTTATCAAATATCAAATAACAAACAGCTAATGCAACTTCCAAACATGTCTATTAAGTAATTTCCCGGTTACCAACTATACATACAACGCGTATTTGTTTTTTTTTTGGGTATAAAACGGGCCTAAGCCAAAGAAATTACAGATAAGACACTCGCGGGAGTGAAATGCCCACGATGTTAGCGAATAACAAAGAAGAAATGCCGGGAACAGGATCCGGAAACCAGTGGATGCCGAGAGGCAAGCCATGGCTATACCGAGCTAACCAATCCGCACAGCGGTTACCCTCCCGATAAGTATGACGTATCCGAACAGCCCACTGTCTGGCCAGCAATGCTCTGGTGGCATTAAGCAAGGAGTTGAGCACAGGACGCGCCCCAGAAGAAAGTAGCGATACTACCAAGGCTAAGTCGAGGGAGAGAACGATCCGAAAGTAGCCAAACGACCAAGCGAGTTGAAGCTCACAGAAGACCGCCCACAATTCAGCCTGCTACGCTAAACAACAGCCCACATTGGCACCAAATCCCACTAGCCACCGTTATAGAAAGGCTTGAGAATCATCGCTTAAATCACTCGGCTGAATCACAACCTCAGCTGCCTCGTCTAGAGCTTTGCATATAAGGTTTAAAGAAATCGAAAGAGGAATTAATTGGGAAACAGAGAGTCGTGGACGAGGAAACCAGGTGAGTAATACAAAATCATCTTTTCTCTGTAAAAAAAAAAAAAAATCATCTTTTCTCTGTAAATCTTCTTGTAAACCAAAACCAAGAAATGTAGGACAGTTTACATGCTTTTATAAATTAAGACACCATGGGCCAAAAGTCTGACCATGTTCCGACAGCAATAGAACTGGAAAACATCACAAACATATCGTAAGAATAAGGTAACCTTTTTCATTTTTGTTGTTATTACTCCGGTCTAACTCATTTCATCCGCACGTTTGAGATTAAAAGTGGAACAATTGATCTGGTCTAAGACTAAGAGCATTTGATTGGTTTTTGGTTTGATGACGGAGTTGGAATGTTGAAGTTTTTGCGAAGAAGCGAGGAATTTTCCTTCGTAAGCAATCGAAAACACAAAGTCCTTTTGAATTCCAAGATTCACTAAACTTAATGAATTTGACCTGTTTCCCAGATTTGCACTCCGAACTAAGCCCCCGATCCAACCTTTTCCTCTGTTATGTTTCAAATTTCATCGTCAGCACCCGAAGAGAACACACTTCACCCACTATTATACTCGAAAGCAAACCCAATAATGGAAGCTCAAGATCTACCGAGGAAGAGTTACTGGAGATTCAGCAAGCAAGATTTTTTCCCAGAACGCTCTTTCCAGGACTTCTTCACTTATAGAACTGCGCTGTCTGAGACAGTCCCTCGTCTCAAAGATCGTCTTTTTTCTCGCTCCAGCGACAACTTTGAACTGGTCACTCTAAGCAAAGAAAGCGAGAACCCAATGAAGAAGTGCCTCACCTGGTGGGACCTTATGTGGTTGGCTTTTGGCTCCGTTGTTGGGTCTGGCATCTTTGTTGTCACAGGCCAAGAAGCTCGTGAACACGCAGGTCCAGCCATTGTTCTCTCTTATGCTATTTCGGGTCTCTCAGCGTTGCTTTCAGTGTTCTGTTACACTGAGTTTGCTGTTGAGATTCCTGTAGCTGGGGGTTCGTTTTCGTTTCTTCGTGTGGAATTGGGTGACTTTGTTGCCTTTGTTGCCGCTGGAAATATACTTTTGGAGGCTGTTATTGGGGCTGCTGGGTTGGGTAGATCTTGGACCTCATATTTTGCAAGTATGATCAACTCTGATAACCCTGATTTCTTGAGGATCAGAGTTGGTTTTCTTGCTAAAGGGTTCAATCTTTTAGACCCTATAGCTGTCGTTGTCCTTCTGGTAACTAATACTATAGCAATGACTGGCACAAAGAAGACTTCCATACTAAATTTAATCAGTTCTATTCTTAGTTCCATAGTGATTGTTTTCATTATCATCGTTGGCTTCGTCCACGCCAAGAGCTCAAATTTGATACCTTTTTTTCCATATGGTGCCAAGGGTGTTTTCAATGCTGCAGCAGTAGTTTATTGGTCTTATACAGGGTTTGATATGGTTGCAACTATGGCTGAAGAGACCAAAAAACCATCAAGGGACATACCGATTGGTTTGATTGGATCAATGTCTATGATCACTGTGATATATTGTTTGATGGCTTTGTCACTGACCAGCATGGTGAAATATACCGATATTGATCCCGGTGCTGCATATTCAGTGGCTTTTATTCAAATTGGAATGAAATGGGCCAAGTATTTAGTGAGTATAGGTGCACTTAAGGGAATGACAACAAGCTTATTAGTCGGATCTCTTGGACAAGGTAGATACACCACTCAGATTGCAAGATCTCACATGATTCCTCCCTGGTTTGCTCTGGTTCACCCAAAAACCGGAACACCCATCTATGCCACTCTTTTAACAACAACACTCAGTGCAATTGTGGCATTTTTCTCTAGTTTGGATGTCATATCCAGTATTTTTTCTGTTAGCACGCTCCTCACTTTTATGCTCATGGCCGTTGCATTACTTGTGAGGCGATATTATGTGACAAATGTTACTTCCAAAAAAGATGTAGTTAAATTCCTCTTCTGCCTATTTGTTGTTATTGGATCTTCCATAGCAATCAGTGTACTTTGGAGCTCAGGAAATGATATTTGGATTGGGTGTGTGGTGGCTTCAGTTATTTGGTTTCTTGGGACTCTGGGGATGGGTTTGCTGCCAAAGCAACGTGCTCCCAAGGTATGGGGTGTTCCTCTTGTTCCATGGTTGCCATCATTGTCAATCGCGATGAATCTATTTCTAATTGGATCTGTTGGTCATGAGGCAATCCTTAGATTCGTTGTCTGCAGTGCAGCTATGTTGTTGTATTATTTGCTTGTTGGTGTTCATGCAACTTATGATTTGGTTCATGAGAAGCAGGATATATTCAAGACTGAAGGGAGCGGATAAGGGAAAGACTACTGTCCAATGATTAAATGCTCCCTTTTTATTCACATATAATTGCTTTTTCTCTGAGTATTTTAGATGATTGTTTCAATTCTGAGATCTTCCTTTAAAACTTTTCTTGACTGCTTATTTTGCATACACAATTGTTCAGATGACGTGTGCTATTTGACAATTTAGTAAAAGTGCAATTCTGTATGCTTTTGCCTGCCATTCGTACTTGAGAATCTTCAAGAATGCAATGATTCATCTGGTTTTTTAATAGATTAATCTCCAAGTTCACGAACTTTGAAGTCAAACTCTGGCTCATGTAGTGGGCAGAGATGTTTTGTCGAAGTTCAGCATCAAGACACTGAATCTGAGCTTTGAATGATTATATGTACTGCTTGTTATTGTTATCTTATAGAAATCATTGGCTGAAAGGATCAGAAAACCACTGCCAGTTAAGCTTTTTCTTTTACTTTTGTAACCACAAGGAAATTTCTTAGTGTTGAAACCTTTAGCTTTCTCTGCCATAATCCTTAGAGAGTTTGTGCAGGAAAAGGAGAAATTATGCATATATTTCCAAAATTGTGACGTAGCAACCAGCAAATTGTCAGACAAGCCTTTGTTTATCAGATGAGGTAACATTCAATTTTAAGAACACTGATGTTCCAAATTGTACCTTTTGAGATTCGTGGTTTTGGAGTTTTGGTTTAAAGACCATCCCAGATGCTTACAAACTCAGTTTTGATTTCTTTGCGAACCATTCATCAAGTTGTTTGGTTGCCAAAACTAGTTATTGAAATTGAACAAGTGGTCTCTTCGAAACTTCTTTTTAGGCACCCTTGTATATTTTATACATTTGCCAAAGCTAGTTACTGAAACTAAACAAGTGGTCTTATAACTATAGATGGTAATGGGCGGGGGCCAGGGCCTGGGATACACGACCCGAGCCTGTGTGTCCTGAACCAGGCTTATCTGCAGTGCCTACTTCTAAACTTCTTTTAAGTATCCCTGTATATGTATACATTGAAACATGATCTTTAAAAGGATTACATTTTTAGTTATTTATAGTAATTCCAGTGTTTGGTCCTCGAATGACACACGGGAGCAATAAATTATGTGATTAATTTTTTTGCATATTTAAAGATTCTACTAAATAAATTACATATTCTAATAAATTATTATGAAAATTTAGTCTATGAGATTAGGAAATAATAATTATTTTTATTACAAAAATTAGAGAAAAAATACCAAATTGATTTATAATAGTTTGATTAAATAATCTTTGGTCCATGTTTACTTCCCAAATTTCATTTAAGAATTTATACTTCATACATCTTCTCTTCTTTGTCATTAGTAAAAAGAACCTCTTACAATTGTTTTATTTTCACGGGGGAAGAGAAACTCTTTACAAATCTTGTTCAAAGTCAAGAGGAGGCCTCATAATGTGTATTCTAACCAATTTAATTGTAATCATTCCATAACCATATGAATCTTAACAATTTGTCTAATAAAAGATGTCATTTAATTCATCTAAATGATGTTCTATGAATGAATTGTTTACCTTATTTTCCTTATGAATATGCTAAATTGTTGAGTGTTCGTCATCATACGCTTGATTAAAATTTTAGCCTCTACAAGAGTCTTTTCACACGATGCTTTACCACTTGTTGAATCTACCAAGCTCCTATCTATAGGCAATAATCCTTCGTAGAAGTATTTGATAAGGAGTTGTTTGGTGATGTTATGAAGAGGGCAGCTGGCACATAACTTCTTGAAGTATTCCCAATACTTGTAAAGGGATTCTCTATGATGTTGCTTTGTTAATCCTAGTTTTTTCTTAAGCCGTATCTAATAAAAACAAGCTCTTTAATTAAGTCTACCTACCAGAGAACCTTTAATAAGCTTTATAGATTTAGTATGATAATTGCACTTAAGCAATAACCATATAAGCTTAGGTCATTTAACTTGGGTTATGTTATCCCTAATGATGTGAGACCATTAATTTACCACAAGTGAATCAGAGTTACAATGATTGTGTATTGTAATAAAGATTCTAGCAATTAATCCATGCATGAATGATCTTGTAGGTCTATTTAAGTCATTTATACATAATGCAAAACATTAAACATAGAATAACATAGTGAATCCCAAAAGAGAACATCACTAGCTTAATTAATGCCCAAACATGTTTGTCGGCCTCGATATCTCCTTTGAACTAGAAATGTGAAGTTTAGCTCCTCACAGCTCTCCAAAGGGAAGGGAATATACCTCCTTTTTAGTCTCTAATCCCAGTAATGCAACATTTGGCCTCTTAATTGCCCTTTTTTACATAAAATTATGGTTGTGTAATAATACAAGGTTAACTACACAGGTGAGAAAGTGAACGTGTATGCCAATTTTAATAGAAATTGTGACTACAAGACAAAGATACATGGATTTGTAAGTCCCCTTACTACCATGTAGGTTGCAGGGCTATTTGAAACTTCACATTTGCACTTCTACACGCTTCTAGTGACTCACATAATCCTATATGTGATCGCTTTTGTCGTATATATGGCTATATGCACCTCTATATGGGTATGTTAAGTTGTTGTGACTCCATTTCTTGCATTTCTTTTCTTGTTTTCACTTTAACTCATCTCTTTTTTGCTTTCACTAAGGCAAATAAGATTAAACATCAATAGAACAACACAAGGATATATGTTTAGCTTATTTTTGGTTCTTATTCCTCCAACTTATACCTAAAAAATATAAACCAAAATAAGTAACTTATGCCTAATATAACATTAATCACTAAGCATTAGAGAGCAAATATATAGCAAATCAAGCACTTATATGTAGGGGATGAAGAATTGGTATTTAAGAGATTTGAAACCATAAAACCTAATTTTGATAATCATGATACTTGTCTCTATTTTGACGTGACCGACAATAAATAATCCCATGATGTAAAGGAAACAATCATACCAAGGCTCATAAAGAAGTGTTTAACGGTAAGAGATGTAAAGAAGATGAATAACTCCATCCTAAGGAAGTAGGTGACAATCCTAAAAGCTAATGAACCTATTAGACAAAATAAGAAAGTTAAGGTAGTTAATAGATTTGAAAAGGGTATCATTAAATCCGTAAGGGAGGAACCACCCGGGTATAACTTAAGTAAGTCACTCTAATTAACTTATTAAAAAACACTTATTAGTAGGCAACCTAATGAAATACATTTTCTACTAGTAGTTATAGGAAGTTTTCATAGTTTTAGACTCATTCATTGAAATACATTTTTAATGAAATTTAACTTTTTTTCTCTTGGTTTTAGTGTTTTAGAATTAGTGTAATGTGATTTTGCATAACAAAAAGTAATATGAACCTTGTCTTCCTACATGACAGAGGAAATCAAGTTGAGCTTGAAAGGCTGAGAGTAGCCTAAAATAACATGGTCAAAACATGATACCTTGTGCTTGATAGGTTAGAGAACACTCTTGCATGTCCCATATTCTTACTTATTCTTTTAAAGACGTTGTGAGGAAAATAATGAATCGCTAGCGTAACATGTTCCAATGTAAATACAATATTTCACATCAAAATTTAAAAGGGATTTTTTTTTCTAGGACACACCCATATTCATAATGAAAGAAAATGTTTAGCAACAACACAACATCATGTTTTAATTGTGTTACCTTATATTCTCATCACTGTACCATTATATGTTTGTGTTCTCTTATCTCAGCAAAATTTGCATTGCTCTACTATGTTATATAAGGGAATTGTAATTCCCCTTACTTTGTTTTCCATTCCTTTCTTATTTATTTTCGTTATTCTTATATATCATATTTATTTAGTAAAATTTATAGCTTAAGTGTGGGGGAGGGACTTAAGGGAGTTAAGTTCTCATACTTATTTGGATTTTTTTACTTTGTCAGTATATTGATTATAACAATTTACTAAGAGTTTGAGTGTCTTTTTGTTTTTAAGTATTTAGGTAAATATTTATAAGCTTTAATGACTCAGTCAAGTTTAATTTTCTTTACTAATTTGGATAATAGATATTTGACTTACATCATAATACTTTTCATATAATTTGTTCATACAATTAAGTAAATGTGAATTCTTTTGAGCATCTTCATTAACCCATATAAAAAATGAAGGGTGAAAAAATGAGTATTGAATAAATTAAATATGCAAGCTTTATACTAAGTAAAAAGATTAAAGCTAAAGAATGATGATAGTAGCCATTTAAAATAGTGACTTAGTTGAGTAACTAGGAGTATTTATGATAAGGTATATACTCTCACATCAAAAGAGTAAGTAACTTTTCAAACAAGCTTTAAATGCTCTTATATAGTTTAAATTAAACTCTCACATCATAAACTAATTGGGATACAGATTTTGGCAAGATGGACCCTAGAACTTGATCTTTTGAATTGATTCTTTAATTTAATGAAAAATTTTAAGTCTCTTGGAATTGTTTATGTTTACATATTGTGTTGAATTAAAGGAATGAGAGTTGAATATTTAATATTCAAATTTATACATTGAGATCAAGAGATGTTATGTATCAATAAATCACTACATAAATAATTAGAGTTGTATAGGTTACTAAAGATAGAACTACATGATATTTTCGAGTTAAAGTGAAATATATCATACAAATTCATAAAGTGAGTTAATACATTGTTAGTTTGCTTTGATTTGATTGAGATTTTGGTCAAATCAATTTAAGGATAGGGGTTGTATTACTAAAAAACAAATATATTTATGACTTGGGAATTTTTGGTAGTTCAAGGAACTAGGATTAATCATTAAATGAAGATAATTTCATATCATTGGTTGTTTAATCTTATTCTTTGCTTGAATTTGGTGATTTAGATTCATGTCATTTATTTTCTTTAAATCAATAATTCTATTTATCATAATAGATAATAGAAAGATGGTCATTACTAGTATTCACATTCTCTTTCGGATTGACACTCAACTCACTTATTTATATTATAAAAATCGATTGGGACACTTGCCTTAGTGATTCTTAGTATTATTTTATTTTTTTTATTCATTCATATCTTACATACATAGCCCACAATTGCACCAACTAATTAATCACGTAAATCATGTTAAGCTTAATCTCAAAGTTATTAGCCTTTGCTCTTAGTTGAGTAACGCTAGACCCGTCTCGATTAGTAACAATCTAGTATAGTCCCCTATAGTACGATCCTTCTTTACCTACCATTGTATTTGGTAGTTGCCTTTGAATTCTCAAGTTTCTCTCTCTCAAATTCCAAGGAAACTTCCTTTCGATTTTCGGATTCAATTCGAGTGGTCCTCTAGGAATGCTCTCAGTTAGAGCCAAAAGAACATAAACTTGCAATTCGACTATGAACATAAGATCTAAAAAGAAAGATCTACAAATAAATAAATAATAAAAACTTTCCTAATATTTTAGTCCTAAATAGTAATGCCAAAAATTTGATATGAAATATTATATTTCTCATAACACAAAATAATACTAAAAGAAATCACTAATGCAAGTGCACCTATAATTTTCTATATTACAGTTTCAGAAACTTCAAATTTCAGTCTCATAAGGATTGTAAGTCCTTGTACTAACCATTTTACTATTATCAAAATTAATAAAGAAAATGATTGATTGAAATATATAATTAAATAAACTAGAATAACAAATAAGAATTACCAAATCTAACCAATAGATAATAATAAACAATTTCTATGCAATCTCATTATCCACGCCTTGATCTATTCACAAATATGATCTTCTTCATTTGCTAATTTGATTCCTATATATGAAATCTGAAATGGAATCTTCTATGTTTGCTACTTCAATTCAATATAATAAGTAAACATCAATAATTATCAAGAAAACTAAGATCTTATGTTAAACAAAAGAATTAATTTAAGTGAATAAGTATAAGGATTATCCCACCTAAACCCATCTCAATTAGTTTATACTTAAACAAAGAAAACCTATTATAAATAAGGAAGAACACAAGAAATAACAATAAGTTCTCATGTATCTTGCATATTAATGTTCTTTTTTGCAATGTAAGTAAAAATTCATTCAAAAGTTGGAAATTACATAATGTATGAGGTTACGTCTCCAAAAATGGAGCTTAAAACTAATGAAGAAAGTGTACATTAGATATATCCGACAACATTGTATTCTAAATGATCGATTGAAATCTAATAGCATTGGATAAGAGTAGATGATTAGCATTGATCATAATGGTAATCCTTAGTTTGAGCAATAAATGATTCCATCCATATTCTTTGAACTCCTTAGCCTTATCAAAAATTTTGGTATTTCTCATCCTCCAGTTGTAGTGTACCAACATAGCAAATCTAGTTTTGAAAAACCTTTGCTATTCTATATTAGTCCATCTCATATTACCAGCCTAAGTCAAAGTATTCATCCAATTAAGATGATTGTCTTGTAACCCAAAGATATTAAGAAAAGCACTCCATAGTAGTTTAGTTTGAGAACATTTGAAGAGAATGTGATCTAAGATTTCAATTTCTCCATAACATAGAGGGCAATTAGTGTTCGAAGTTTGGGACTTAATTCTATCTCTAATTCCCAATTGCTATAAAGCAGCTAACCATAAGATGAAATAGTGAGTTGGAGTAATACTTAATCCCCATATCAATCTGTAAAACGGAAACCTGACCATAGGTCCTAGCAACACTTCTTTACATGACTGAGTCGTGAATTTGTGAGACTTGTGTAATTCCCATATGATTTTGTCTTCTTGTGCACTTGGAAGATATGAAGGCCATTGCTCAATAATAACTGACTTCTCTACACATATGGAACAATCAATGCCACCTGTTATTCCAGATCAGAGTTTGGACTTTAGTATCTTTAGGGATAGATCGTCTTAAGGTTGTAAAAAGGTTAGTGTTACATAAAGGCCCTAAGGCATGCTAATTATCAAACTAGAAAGTTGTGTCCTTCCCATTACCAACCTGATGTCTAATATGAAGATGCATAAAGGATCTCATATCTAAGATTTGTTGAAAAGTGTAAAACTGCAAAGTAGTTTAAGAGATAGACTAAATATTTTTCTGTTTGATGTGAGACATATGGACCAATCTTACCCAAAGACTTTCTTTGTCCCAACATAACTTCCACTATCTTTTTGCTAGCAAAAGTTTGCTCATTCTACTAGTTGAGTTTATTTCCAACCCTCTATACTACTTAGGAAGACATAAGACACTCCATTTAACTTTAGATAGTTTTTCCTCACTAGAAATTTATCTATTCTAGATGAAGTCTCTCATACTTCTATCAATTTTCTTCAGGACTCCTTTGACAATAGCTAGATGTGATAACCAGTAGATATGCAAATTAATAAGAATAGAGATGGCCAACTGTACTTTGCCTCTATATGATAAGAATCTGTTATTCCATTGATAGAGTCTTCTATTGACTTTTTCAGTAAGAGGTCTACAATCAACTTCCTTAAGCTTCTTTGTAGAAATAGGGACACCCAAATAAGTGATAAGTAGTTGGTGTACTTTGATTACAACATCTACTATTATAGTCCTCAAATTTCCATAATTTTGTTAAGAAAGATAAGTTGCACTCTTGCTTGGATTAAACTTAAGTCCAGAGACATCCTGCAACATCTGCAAAGCTTTCAAAAGTGTTCCCATAGAACCAGGATCTTAATCTTCTTAGCCCAGAGACATCTAGACACATCTTCATCTTAATCTTCTTGATGAATCTTGATAGCTTCTTGCTTTTCTCTAAGGTTGCACTATTCTTAATCCTAACTACTTTAAGTTTGCTTCGAATTTATTTTCCCACCAATTGATTTTTATTTCTTTCACCTTCTCTTCCTTTTAAGCATCAAACCTTAAAATTTTCAACAAACACATTTCAAACATATGACTATCTTAACCCTTATATTGCCTAACCCATTTCTTTAGAATTTTTTTTAATAATAATCACCACTAACACAAGTCATAAATATGGTATCATATAGCACCCGTGTTGATAAACATCTAAGTTATTGATGATGTCATAGCTATCCTCTCGCCTGCTTAAAGTATGGCTCAAGAAACTATATATGTATCAAAGCCCTAGGTGTCGCAGTGACGAGGCCTTTGATCTGCTTAGGTTATGATAAGTATAATTTATACTATGTTTTGATAGGTATTTTAGTGTGTTTTAAGGTGTTTATTAGATGATTATCATATGTATAAGCTTAGAATTGTGTTAATGTGAGTGTTTGTTTATATTCTAAGTGTTTGTGTGGTTTATAGTACGATTTCAATCTTAATTTTTTGTTTCTTAATGTGTTTGATGTGTTTGTTAATATTGAAAATCAAATAATTGAAGAACAAAGACATTGGAAGTGCATAGAGTGATGGAAAGAAATTTTCCAGAGTCACGATCATAACTCCCATGTCATGATCATGATAGGCACGTTCCCCGTGCGAGTTTCTTCATTTGTTTTAGTTGTGGGCATTTTTGGAGCCGATTAAAGTAGGAAAAACCCTAGTTCCACCACCAAAACCCTAATAAACTATTTAAAAATGTTAAAAACACTAAAAAATGTAGTAGCCATTAAATCAAATTAGATTAAGGTGGGATATCATGAACAACATCAGGAAATTCCATCTTTTTAGATCAAGGAGCAATTATAGTTTTTATTCTTTTTTCCCTTCTTTCTTTCTTTATTATTGATGTGTAATTGGATTTCCAAGATGTTAAACATGTTTATGAGTTTCTAAATTTCATACGAGGGTTTATTCTGAATTTGTTTTATGACTTTCATATAAACAAAATGAAGAAGAATAAGTTCTAAGCATTCATCCTTAATCAACCCTAAATTAATTTGGCAGCTCACTTGTTAATCGCTTATTTGCTTGGTTTTATTAATCGTTTTAATTTCTTTTTTATTTTCATTCAAAACACATTCTTAATATCTTAGAAAAATTTAGGTTCAAATTGTTTTATCTAATTCCTCGTGGGAATGATTACCTTATATGTTACAAAATACGGTCTATATATTTGTGGTGTATTGAGGGTTTTATTAAATATAAAACTTGCTTAAGGTCATAGTCACTGTCATTACTAATGATGTCCCAGAACTATCGAGAGGACATCTTCTTGACAAAGTCTGCATCGTATAGGCCTATAATGACTAAGAAGTTCAAATAGCTCATTCGGATCATCTCCCAGAATGGTAGAAATTGGATGGTGTTCAGCCTGTCCTCCTCGTGGCGTCCTTCTTTATGAAGAAAGTGGAGAGCACTTCCAAAGTCAACTCCCAGTAGGAGAGCTCCACGATCTCAAATAATCTAGGTCAGGCATCGACATTGATGAACTCCTGAACTTATTCCACTAACCTAACCTGCTCTAGAGTCACTAAGCCTATATGGCGTCCTGTGATGAACGTCTCTTTTAAGTGCTGATACTGCTTTACAGGCGTTGTTGCATTGAAGAGCAGCATAGGAGGTTGCTCAGGTGGATGCATTACGCGATCACTTCTCAGGTCTCTAGACGACCCCTCTCCTCACTATCATTTGTGTAGTACTTCCTTCTCGGGCTGTGTTCTCATTATTGTGCCTAAAACTTGAAATAAGTGTTGGAAAATTTTCACTAGTTTATGGGAATACCTTTTTCCCTACACTTAAAAATGTATCATGGTCACTAATT
>JANKOD010000005.1:21185657-21204339 GCA_026284645.1 Erythroxylum acuminatum | reverse complement strand
CTTTTTCTGGTTTTCTTAATATGGTTGTGGTTTTTTTATTTTTTAAAACATGGCAACACAACAATAAGAACCAAACAGGTTTTAACTTAAAGTTTTATTTTTAATAAAAACCACAACTAAAAACAGGAAAAAAAAATGAAAACAAACACTCCCTTAGCTATTGAATGGTTAGAGGTTTTTAATTGGTTCTATAAGCATTAGTGGCCATTGCCATTTGTTGAACCACATTCAAAATGTTGTATTCAGACATGCCATCAATATTTCATTCATAGACAGAGGAAGCACAATACCTAGTCTGTTACAAGATATTAGGCTTTTGATTAAAATAGAGGTGCTTAATTCTTCTTTCATAAAGGACTTTACACCCCAACTTACACTAATCCTCTATGGATGCATGTGAAATCTTTTTTTTATGTTTATTCATAGATGTTGAAATATAAAGTGAGAGTTTGTCCCACATTAGAAAAAGAGAGGAAAAAAGACTAACATATAAGTTTAGTGGACTACTCCACCTATCACTAATTAGTTTTAGGATGGAATCTCACTTAGACTTATATATGGTCTAACTTTCCTTCTCGTGTGAACTCATAGGTCTATTGTAAATTCTAACATGGTATCAAAGCAGGTTGTTATTATGTTAGTCGTTAACACCTCGAAATGATAGATTATGTCACGTGTTAGACCCACACGTGAGGAGGGTGTGTTGAAATATAAGAGTGAGAGTTTGTCTCACATTGAAAAAAGAGAGGAAAGAAGATCAACATATAAGTCTAGTGGGCTACTCCACCTATCACCAATTGGTTTTAGGATGGAAACTCACTTGGGCTTGTATGTGGTCTAGCTTTCCTTCTCGTGTGGGCCCGTAGGCCCATTGTAAATTCTAACAAGTTCCTCTAAGTTAGGTGGTCTTGTTTGTGGCACATTTTATAGAGCCTCAGTCTTTTTTCTTTTATATCATTCATTTAATTTTCAAAAAATCAATTTAAAAAATTAAAATGGCTATTTATAAAATAAATATAATAATATTTATTTTAAAATAATTGAAACATAATATATATATATTATTTGATTTTATTATTTTAAGTATCGAAATAAAACTATATGTTTTAAAATAATTCATATTGGTAAAGAACTTATATTAAATATTTATATATTAATTGAATAATATTCCAAAAAATATATAATATTATTACTGTAGTTTTGTGAAAGTTATATATTTTTCACATCATGTTAAATTTTTAATTTTAAATTAAAAAACTACAGTAAGCCCTTAATTAATTGTGCATTCCTTCCCCCGCTGTAGAACAAGACCAAAATTTGTAATATCCAAAGGCCATCAGGTCAAATTTTGTGGACGCCTCTAAAGTTGGTTAAGTTAGGCAAAACACACGTAATGAAATCATTTGTGCTGGACGTGAACTAACCTCTTAGTGGTTCACCTCCCGTAATCGATTGGGTGAACCACACCAGTCAAGCTAACTACTATTTTCTTTTTATTAAAATAGGATCAGCGCAGAATCCATTGCTTCAGCACGTAGTCAAATAGTGGGTCTGATATGTAGGTTCAACTATGTAACAATATTATAATGTCATGAATTTCTTAATTGCCTCCCCGTGAACTTTAACCAATTTTGTATATATACATTCAGGTCCCTGCTTCTTGTTTTTTTTTTTTTTGAAATCATTGACAAGAAAGCCAGAAACAAAACTAACCCAAGCCAACAGGCTTATCCCATACACCCAAATCCTACGAGCCTTTCACCATCAATATCTGAACAAGCAGAAATATCTGAATTTAAAATATAATCTAAATAAGAAAGACTAACACTCCAATGTTGAAGGTTTGCATAGAATAAGGTTACCCGTGCAAGTGAGTAAGCCGCCTTATTAGCAATCTTACGCGTCCAATGGAAGGACAAGTGAAGAAAATATCGCTTGAGTGAGAGACATTCAAGAGCCAAAATGAACTGTTCGAAGACGGGCTAAAATAGCTTTGACAACCGTCAAAGATGTGGCATTAATTTTTTCATCCTAACATGGGCTCTTGCCTATTTCAAAGTTTGGATGATGGTCTAAATTTGATCAACCAAACTAAACGGTCAAAACAGTATAATATTCCAATAAGTCAAATCAAAGGAGACAGTACAGTAGAAGGAAAAAAAACCAGCCAGATCATCTACCGCAAACATCTTCCAGTGTGACCGATAGCCAAAGGACGTTTCGGCCAAGTTTTCTTTCTTGTATACATACGTCTGTATCCTCCTCCATAATTATAGCATAAATTTAGAAGTTCTAATTAATGCGCTTATGAGATTAATGACGTCGTGTAAATTTGGCGAAGTTAAACAACACATAGTTCTTCATATTAAAGTTCAAGCGATAATAATTACAGAGTGTTCAATGGTTACGTCTTTTGTTTGAAGTCATTACTCTCAAGTTAAGAGTCATAAAACAATCTGGCAGTCCTCTTATATTAGTTCGAGCATATTGAGCAACCAAAGGCTACCATTAATAGGCAATGATCATCCCTGGTCATAGATACGGGATTCCAAACCCATCTAACTATCTCTTCCTAATCAGATTCTCCACAGAAGGCACTACAAATTTGTTGAATATTTAACCAGATCTCTTTAAAGAAATAGCAATTGAAAAATAGATGGCTAAAGGATTCTGGAAGTTGATTGCAGAAGCAACATTTCAAGTTCAATTCAGCAATACCATGCAGTCTAGCCTTGGTGCAAAGTTTATTGAGAATGGCAAGCCATAATATAAATGATACTTCATGCTCCAACCGACATTTGGGGAAGGATAGCAAAATAGTTATAGACATGATTTTTTAGTGAATAAACATGATGGGTACAATGACCATATAAGTCCATCTTCATTAGATGTAAAAGGATTATAAGGAGGATTGAGGCCTTATATGAGTGACTTACCCCTACTAGTGCAACACCATTCATTCCCACTATTGAATTTATCATTATTTGTGAAAGAAAATATAACACTTTAATAAAAAGGATGAAGGTTTAAGGGATTTGCTTCACTTTAATTGTTGTACTAAAGCCAAAAGGATTGCTCATTCCTATTCCAAACCTTGATTACATGTTAAAGTGAATATATAAGTTTAAGTATCGATAGGAGGGACCAAGAAGTATTGTAACAAGGTTCAAAGGTTCAATGATTCTTACCTCTTTAAGTAATTTCCATGAATCAATTTGATCCATATCAAATTGGATTAGATAAGATTATTCAATTTTGTTTAGCAATCATAACCTTATTCATCATAGATATGGAGCAAATTCTTAAACCTCCATGAAACTTTAATAAGTAGACTCTCTTCCAACTGGCCTTAGCAATCAACTTCCTCGCATCATCCTTAATCCATAGAAATTTTGTGAGCAATTTCTCTATATCCTTAACAATTTTCTTAGGTAAAATAAGATGATAAAGTCCAATTGATCTAAAGGTTGCTGAGGAATGAGAGAATAAGTTGTAATCGACTTACAAAGGAGAGGTATTTGTTGCACCAATGGTCAATCCTTCTCTTAACCATATTATAGATGGGTTGACAATCTTCATAGGAGAGTATTCTAGATATGATAGGGAACTCCAAGTATAAGAAAGGAGGTGACTTTATGGAAAGCTCAGCAATAGAAAATAAACTAATGAAAGATGTTGGGCATCTGAGGAGAGCAAGATGAAGCTTTTACCTTTATTGATAATGAGGTCAAAGAACTTCTCAGAAGTATTTAAAGATCCAAATAAGTAAAATAAAGAGCTAAAATATGCTATATTAAATAGAAGGAGGTCATATGCAAAGAAAAGATGACAAATCTTTAGAGATCTGTGTTTTCTGAGAAAGCTAAAGTTGTCATTCCTATCAATGCTATGGAGCAAACACTTGAATAAGGCCTCTATACAAAGAGTAAAGAGGTAAAGGGAAATTGGATCCCTTTCCTTATACCCATATTCCCTTTAAACAATGAAGAGGCTTCTCCACTGATAAAAATTTTGTATGAAGCTGAGGTAATACTCTCCTTAGTGCAAGAGATAAACAAAGATGGAAAGCCAAAATCCTAGAGGGTTCCAATGAAAAAAAAAATCACATTTTACATAATAAATTGCAAAGGAGAGTTAGCTCCTTTGTTCTTAATGTTACTGTGATCAAACTAAAAGGCTAAAGTGAAATCAATCTCAATCTCTAACTACTTAAGTAGAATCCCTACATCATTTCCCATTAATTTGGTCATATTTTCATTACATATTGTCAAGTTATCTTGCTTAGGACTATGTTCCTTATCAATGATAATATCTTTTCCTCACTATAAGTCAATTTGCTATATTTTATAGTAATCCCATGTCTAAAATGTTTTATATATTGGTATCCTTTTTTTTTTCCTTTGGTGAGCTAAATATAATCTCCTTTGATATAAGACTACGATAGAATTCTTGAATAACTTGTTATCTTCTCTTAGCCTCATTAATGGGATTAACTCTGGAAAGTCCTAATATATATCGACTGTTATATAACTCTTTGCATAACTCATATGTTTTGTCCCAATAATGGCTTCATCCGTGCCAAGTGGCTTAGACCTTCAGTGGTCCAAAATTTCAATAATACATTATGATATTAATCCCAAAAGATACCTCGTTCTATTTCAAATTTTGTAATTAAATGTCTATCTATTTTTGGATAAATAAAGGCTTATTATTGAAATGCCAAGGTCTAGCTTCTAAAATTTTTTGAGCATTAGATTCTAAGTCAAATTAGAATGGAAAGAGATTTTTCTTATTGATTGGGACCTCCTTTAAGCCCAATTGTTCATTAAAGGGAACATTAAAGGGAAAGTTGGTCACTAGTCCAAGAAAAAACCTACTAATATTGATTCTAATTTAGAAGGTCCATCTCGTAGAACTTCCATTAGAGGAGCAACTATAATGCTTTCATAGATGAGTTTTGGTGGACATAGAGTTGAAGGAGAAAAGTCTATAAGAACTTGACCCTGAAAGAGCTTTATAGTTAATAAGTGAAAAAGTGCATTGGTGTTAAGCTTAGTAGGTGAAACAAATGAGTAACTAGGATTGTTAAGTGAAGAATGTGTAATGTTAGAGGGAGAGAAATCTAATGTGTTAAGGATTTCTAAATGAAATGGTAAGATATGGACAAGAAGGAAAGCTTGAGGATTCAAATTGGTAGACAGATTGAAAGGAGACAAAAAGTTCAATATATTGCTAAAAGAAGCAAAAAGTCAATAGGTTAACAAAAAAGTTTTTAAACATCGTTATAAAAAAGGAAGGGAAAAAAGTAGAAAAAATAAAAAAATTCATAAGCTAAAACTAAAACAGAATGAAGAAATAAAGACTAACAAAAATAGGAAGAAAAAAAGATGAAATAAAAAAATCTAAGGGAGAATGGCAAGGAGACAATAAAGAGGAACAAAATTTACTAAACAGTAAGCTTGTAAAGAGAATAAAAATAGGAATAGTATAAATAAGAATGGGAACAATCACACTAAGGAGAAGGAGTTGGTTTGTAGTTGAAAATAAGGGAAGATAATGGATGTATTAGGTTAAGGACAATAATGACTATAGAGAAGTAATACCTTCTTATACTAGCCATTTGCATAAAAAAGAAAGTTATTAATATATTTACTTCCTAAATTTATCAATAACTTGTGCTTGTATGCCTTGTCATATCTCTCTTTCTCTCAACTTGCTTCTACTTGTTCCATTTATCATCATCTCTGGCACCCAATAAAAAAAATCATCTTAATCCTAACTGAATTAAAGCCTCCCTATAAACAGTTAACCAAGGAATATTATAAGCAAATAAAATGTTTATATATTCTTTAAAGACATTAAAAGTTTTGCATTTAAATAAAACTTATTTTAATTTAAGCTACTGAATGCTATTGTTTTTAAGAAAAATAATAAAAATAGAGTACTCATCTAATTTGATTAATTCCTAAAAAATATCTTATAACTTAATAATTTAAAATTCGTACTTTATTACATGAACATATATATATATATATACTTTCCTTTTTAGTAAAAAATAGACAGAACTAACACATAGTATAATCCGAAATATTTATTAGTCAATTCCATTAAAAAAGTTAACAAGAAATTTAATAAATGATATGTGTATGTTCATTTAAAATAGTATGAAAACTCCTTTTGGAATATTAAATTATTGGAGTTTTTCATAAATGAGTCAAATTGCAAGAAAAGTTTGTATCTTTATCTTTATGTTTAATTTTTAGAACTTTTAAAATATAATTTAATATTGAAAGAATTTCATTAATATTTTTCTAATTTTTATTATAGATCAATGAAAAATATCCTTATTTTTCACATTTATAAGACCAAATGGATCACTCTAAACATGACATAAGTTTTTAAAGTTAAAAATGGAATTAATAAAAGGATGAAACAACATTATTATAAACCTCAACACAAAGGTCACATTATTACAAAATACAAGCTACAACAAACCATCTAGCATTAGAGTCAAAAACATCATCATTCTAGCTTAGATTTATCAGACCTTGAAGTATAAAAAGCTTATGTAAAAGATTCAAGTAGCCATTAAATTAGTTTATGAAAGGAGAATGTTCCCTCTTATTTAGAACTAGAATTATTCCTAATTAACATCTATTCTCCAATAGGAAGCTACTGATACATTAAAATCTCTTGCATCTATGTTTAGCATGAGTTACTTTCTTTTCTAATGAATACCTCTACAAAAACTTGCTCCTTAGGACTTTTAACTCCCTCAAAGCATTTGATATTCCTTTCTTTTCAAATTTTGTACATATAAGAACAAAAAGTGATTAAATAAACTACTATATATCCCTTAGAGATCCTCCTCTCAGAGCTTAGCCATTCTAGGAGTTCAATATGATCGAGTCTTAAGATGGTTAGCTAACATATAACATGAATTCCATTACCAATGATAATGGAGAAATTATAGTAGAAGAAGAGGTGCTCAAGGACTCAAGTTGATTAATAACATTTACTTGGCAAGTTGAGATAGCTTAGCCTATCAAGGGTAGCTAGTTTATTTTTGGCAATCAACCACATTAAGAAGGATACCTTTCGTAATAAGCTTTTGCACCATACTACATTACCTAGTCTTGCTTTTTCCCTCTAACCCTAAACATTTCTTTATAAGATTGATTTATAAATCTACCAGAGGTTTGTCCAAACTAATGATAAGTATCATTTCTTTTCGGTATTATAATTAGGTAGAATGTGAGAAATTTCAACATGATAGTTTGACCATTAATTGGAGATTACCCTTACTTTCACCTTATAGTAGCTTGGGAACCTATTCAAAATTAAATGAAGCATTTAATAGTTATTGAGAGGCCCTACCTTACTCTAATTATCAAAGTATAGAGAAGCCCATTCATTAATTCCGATAATGCATTAAATGTTACTAGATAATAGAACCCTAAGCTTTAGAAGTTTGGATAGAAACCAATAATTTGAGTGTTTTTTACTCATTTTCTATACACTTTTCCCTTTGTTAATCCACCTTACCTATAGTTTGTCCTTATTCATCAATAGTCCTTGTATTCTCTTTTGTATAACTAGTTTGTTGCTAAGATTGATAAGAGTAATTCACAAGCCTCCTTCACTCAATGGTTTGTAATTTCATCCTAACTTACCTTGGCATATGATATTTTGTCATGTTTACCATACCAGAGGAAGCATCTAATCATCATTTCTACAATTGTGGTTAAGCCCTTAAAGAGAAAGATGTGTTGTGACCATTACATATGAAGTGAATTAACCATATACTTGATTAATTGCAACCTCCCTACAAAGGATGGTGCTTTATTACACCAAATTCTAAGCCTTTTTTAGAACTTTTAATCAACAAAGACTTTATTTAAATTTTAATTTCTCAATGGAGATGGGTAAGACTAGATACGTGAATGGGGGATTCTTAATTTGGAGATTAGAGATAAAAGATAACCACTATACAATATGTTGAGCACCAACTAACAAAATTGTATGGATTTTAATAGGATTGATGGTCAAACTAGATAGTTCTCTAAAAGTGTGGAGTGAACCTATAACGATACTCACTAATTTGTCATATGCTATTAAGAATAGAAATAAATCATAAGTAAAAAAAAGAGGCTAAAGAGCCCCATCCTCTTGGATTTGGTATGATATTTGAAGTTAGGGTTTTGCATAATGTTATGTTTCGTCAGTCTAGTAAGAGCTTCCATGTATAAGTTGAATAGATATGAGAAAATATGATCACCTTGACTTAGCCCTCTTCCTCCCATTGTTTCACCATTTATAAAAGCATAAAAGGAAATGGTTGAAATGCACTATTTGATCTCATTTATGTAGTTTAAAGGGAATCTAAACACCTTAAGTAAGTGTAGAATGAAATCCGAGCTAAATGAGTCAAAAAAAGTTATGGATGCAAACCTTAATAACATATTTTTTAAGGAATTCCTTCTACTATATCCTTTGAATAACTCCTGTGTAAGAAGTATGTTATCACTAATCAGTTTATCCTTCATAAAGCCTCCTTAGGTGTCATTTATCAATGGATTCATCATTCTTTTTAGTTTTGATGTCAATAACTTAGAGTTGATTTTATACAAGGTATTGTAATAAGATATATGTCTATACTCATTGAGAGAGCCATGATTAGAGATCTTATGAATGAGGCATAAGAATATTTTTTAAATCTCTTTAAGAAATTTCCCTTTCTCAAAGAATTCAATAATAGCCTCTATAACCATATCTCTGATTAAAGGCTGGGCCTTTTGAAAGAATAAACCATTAAGGCCATCAAGGCCTAAGATCTTCTCTGGATTTAGATCAAACACTACTTCTCAACATCCTAACATCCTATTTATTAAAAGGAATCATTAGTATTTTTTTAGCCTTATTAAAGAGATTATCATTGATAAAGGTGCTAAGAATTTACAATAAAGAGAAACTTGAGATATGAATTATAAAGACATTTTGAAGAATATAGAAGACTCATGCTTAAGTTCATCTTGAGAAAGAGTAAGCTCATAATTATGCTTGAGTGGGGAGTAGATTATGTCATTGTTTCTTCTTATCGTTATGGACTTATAAAAGAAACTAGTGTTCTTGTTTCCATATATGAGCAATTGGATCTTGGTTCTTTTCTTAAGCAAGGAATTATGGTTGATTATTACCTTATGGAAAGGTTGAGAGTAATTTTTTCCTCATTAATCAATATCAGGTCTTCAGGATTTTTATATAACTCTTCCTAAGACTTGGTAAGTTTTAGCTTAGCTATAGATAAAGGCAAGTAAGTGTTTCTAGTCCTCCTTGAATTAAGTTCCTTAAGTTCCTTTCTGATCAAGCTTAACTTCCTAGCACAGATAAAGGCTTTGTGACTTGTGCCAGAGTGGGACATCCCAATGAGAATAACCTTATTAAACCCTCTTCCTCAAAGTAATTAATGAATCTAAAAGGGAATTTCCACTAGCATTTTGAAAACATGTTTTAAATGACTATTAGGGAATGATTTGAAAAAAAAAGTGGGTATGAAAAGAGCTCTACTCTCAGGGAACATGCCTAACTAATCTCCATTAACAAGAGCCTTATCAAAATTTTCCTTAATATGCCATCTTGTTCTTTGTTTGTTACTCTATGTAAAGAAGTTCCTCTTATATTTTGGTCAATACTTTTCAATTTCTCCTCATACTCCTTAAAAATAGTCCTAAAACTTTTTAGATAGACATTACCCTCAGCTTTTAAATTACAAAGGGTGGGTGCTATTGAAATCACCCATCTAAGGGCCTCAACTTGAAAAATGAATTATTATAATTTTTTCCTAAAGAGAGCTCCTCCTAAATGAAAATTTTTGAGTCACATATGAAGGAGACATATTTTGATATTCTCCTAAAGAAACATAACAACGATATGTATTGTTTGGTCATTGGCATGAAGGATGTTGGCATTTATTATCCTTAAAAGAACTAAAATATGTACATAATGGTGATGATGATGCTTTAATATGAGAGACCACTGATTTCCTAAAAGTTTCAGCTTACTAAAACTATCCTAATTGAGCTTGGACTTTGAAATTCCTATCAAAACAGGTTTGTTTCATTAGTAAAGTCTTTTAAGGACTATAGCTTTTGGGGAAAATTAATAAAGTCAACATACCCAGTGCACAAAGCTTCTTGTATGGAGGTCTAGGGAAGGACATAATGTACACAGCCTTCTCTTTATATTTTTATAAAGAGGTTGTTTCCGTGACTTGAACTTGCGACCTTATGGTCAAAAAGGTGCAACTTTACCAATTGCTTGCATGAAATTATATTCATGTAGGAGGGGTTTGGCATTTATATCCCTTAGATATATTTCTTCTTCCTGATTTCCTCCTATTGTCAATCTTGAACTCCTTAGATATCCTCTCCTTTATCTCAAAGCTTAGAGGGGTTATTAGGGGGTACTTCTTGTGAATCTAGAGGGAGAACCATAATAGAAAGAGATTCAATATGAAGTGATCTCTTAGTATGATTATGAGTAGTATAAAAGTCATCATTTTTTAACTTAAGACCATTTGACTTCTTTAAAGCAATTTTAGAAAGTCCAAGAATTTTTTTGTTAAATTTAGGGGCATCTTTCTCAATAGAGACCACTCATGCTCCATTTTGGATCAATATTAAAGTTTGTTGATTATTATTGATGTTAAGGGAATTAGTTGATTAATAATCAAGGCCCATAAGTTCAGAGTTATCTCCTCTTAGAAGTCTCCTATAGCTCTCCATTGTTTACAATATTACTTCAAGTTTAACTTCTATTAATATGACACCCTAATAGAATCCTTAAAAAGAATGTCATCTTCCCCTGGTCTTAACATAAGGACGGAATTAGGCAAATCCGTTTATAGCTCAACACTTATACATACTCTAGCATAACCAATTCTTTTCTTTAAAGTTATTTCAATAATACATATAAGCTTGCCTATGTAGCTTGCCAATAGGCTCAAACTTTTTGTTGATCATCACTCAAAAGGTATATTATAGATATTAATCCATATTAGGAGATGTTGATCCTGATTTGATTATGACTAACCATCATAATTTTCTTTTTCCTTTAAAAATTTAAATGATTGCTTGGTAACATTTAAAAGGATATATGAAATAAAGTGAAAGAGTTATAGAAATCATTCAACCTAAAAAACTTGAGTAAATGCAATATATAATAAATTCATTAACAATGAGGGTGCATAATAAATTTAAACTCCTAACCTTTTAATCACATAATATTTTGATTTTATATTATTAAAAAACAACACAAATGTTGGCTTTCTGATGGCACATAAAAGGAAGGACTGAATTACATGTACACTCTTTAGCTTATTTAAAACTTAATGAATAAATGTCTATTATAATAAATAATTATGATATATTTATGTAAACAATCCTAGAAAACATAACAATAAAACATAGCAGGAGAAGAGACACAACGACTTATAATGGGTTGCATAAATTAATTCAAACAGTCTAGATTAGAAAAGTGAGTCTGAACTGAAGGCAGAAAATGGGTTGCATAAATTATTTATTTTCAGATTGATAAATACAAACAAAAAAGGAAACCTCTGGATCAGGTGAGGAAGATCCATTATTCTTTTCTCGTCCTCTACGCTACCGTTTGGTTCGTGCCTTGCTTCCCCCTCCCCTCCACGTCAAACGCCCAGAAAGTACTTCGAGTTGGATTGGACCCCCAAAAAGTTATACATATGGATATAATATAATAGAATATAAGTTGCTCGTACCTATATAGTATACAGTCACGCACTGTATCCGTATAAACAATTTTTGTCCATTAGAAACCGTAACCGAAAAAATCAAAAGAAAAGTAAAGACGGAAAGACTCTCTCTTTGTCTTTGTCCCTCACTGTTTCTGTAAACAGAGAAAGCTCTGATTCTGTTCCCCTTCTTGTTAGCAAATTTCTCGATCTGCTTTTTCCTTCTCTGTTTAATTACAATTGCTTCAAGTCTTCAAGGTTTCTCTCTCTCTCTCTCTCTCTTTCAAATGTGAGCGTTTGTGTATTTTAATTTTTTTTTAAAAATTGAAGTTTTCAGTGATTTATTGTCTGCAGATACACAATTGTTCGTTTCTTTAACTGTGTTCCTGAAAATGGTTACGAATTCATTACCCTTTCTTGTTCTTTGTATTCTTCTAGTTTCAATTCTCCGGTTTCTTTATTTATTAGGGCTTTTTGGGGGTGTTTTTGTTTGTATCGGTGGGAAGCAAATGTGTCTCGCTGATCGTTTCCTTTTATTCGTTAATCTTTGGATGAATTATATTTTAATCTTCTGTTAATTCGTTGTTGTTGCTGCTGCTGATATAAGCGATTGCTTATTCCGTTTCTTGCAGGATTATTTGATCTTTTTTTTTTTCTGGGAGAATTGTTGACTTAATTGAGCTGGTAATGAATCACATGTTCAATCAAAATGCTTGTTGTTTTCCTCACTTAGGGTTTTAAGCAATGTGAGGTTGCTTGTGGAATCTAGTTTTAAGCAATGTGAGGTTGATTGTGGAATCTGTGGGCTTTTTGGCTAAAATATGTTGCATTAAATTATGTTTAGAAAGGAGGTTCCCATTGATTTTTCTTTTGTGGTTGATTTCCTTTTTTGTAATAAAAAGAAAAAAAGATAGGAGAAGACGGGTGCCATTGCAAGTATTAAATGGGTAATAAGCTGGGGAGGAAGCGACAAGTGGTGGACGAAAGGTATACAAGGCCACAAGGGCTCTATGTTCATAAAGATGTGGACCATAAGAAGTTAAGAAAGCTCATTCTTGAATTGAAGCTGGCTCCATGTTATCCTGGGGATGAGGAACACTGTAATGATCATGAAGAATGTCCAATTTGCTTTATGGTTTGTATATCTACTTCCCTAAAACTTTTATTGAACCAATTCTTAAGTTGATGATTTGAAAACTAAGAATAGAGAAAAAGAAATGTAAATTTTCTTTGACAAAATTTCACTAGTTCTTGAGATTTGTATTCTTTTCTCATTCGTTTTTGTCTTTCAGATGGAAAAGAATTAATTTCAAAGTTGTGGTTATATGGTAATAAAATTCTTTACCTAACGAGGTTTTCTGTGACAAACCATGTGTTTATTTTGTTTTTGACTTAGTATTATCCAAGCCTCAACAGATCAAGATGTTGCTTGAAGGGCATATGTACAGGTAATTGGTTGATAGATGGTGGTAATTATATAGTTATAACCTTTTCAAACATTTTCCTTATGTATTCTTTTATCAGAGTGTTTTCTGCAGATGAAAAATCCCAATTCAACTCGCCCTACACAGTATCCTATGAAATTTTGGTTTTTTTTGTGCTCTCTATCTTCCTCTCATACATACCACACACATCAATGTGAAGCCATGTTCTACCTTTGCTGTCGTTAACATAATAAGATGCCCATTTTGCAAAATGTCTAACTATGCTGTTGAATATCGAGGTGTGAAAACAAAGGAGGAAAAGGGCTTGGAACAAATCGTAAGAATTATCTGGCGCGGATTGTTTTGGTTATGTGAAGATGTGTTATCATACTTTCTATATGTAAGTTGTAATAGTGGAGATATCTGCTGTATATTTTGTAGGAAGAGCAACGTGTTATAGAGGCAAAAATCAGGATACAGCAGCAAGAACTTCACGAGGAAGAAGAGAGAATGCAGAAAAGACTAGAAGTAAGTTCGTCAAGCAATAATATTGCCCCAGAAGAGGTTCAGCGTGGCTCATCTGCAGGTAATGTATCTTCAATTTCTAATTTGAACTTATGTTTTATTCTTGACGTATGTTTTTTTTTTGAAAATTTACTACCATTTTTCATTTTTGCAGTTCCATCTCGTAGGTTTCAAGTTGAAGACACTGAAGTTGTGTCTGCCCATCCCTCAATTAGATATCCACTTCCATCTAGAACCAACAGGTGTAATGTGGTTTCCAATTTGTATTTTCATATGTGAGATGACGGATAGAGGTTATCCTGTGGTGATCTGTCCGCTGTGCATGATCCGGTTTATAAACAACTTCAAATTGACATACTGTGAAATACTCTTTTTTCTTGTTTTTGTTTCTTTTGTGAGTGAATGGTGTTATTTTAACATCCAAAAAAATATCAAGGGCCTCCACTTAGGACATCTTCACAAATTTCAGCTAATTATATATGTTAAATCACTATGCTGCCACTGTTTGAGGTTTGGCTTCTTGGAAAGCATTACCAGTGACTTGCTGTATAACTAGCATCAAAGTTGCACTCTCTTCTAAATGTTTAGATTACAGCCTCAATCTTCCTGCTTAAATATGTTATAATCATGAATTCACTTCTTTTTCTGATTATTTATTGAGATAAGGTTACTCACTGGCTTCTATCTACAATTATGTAGAGTCCCATTGATAAAAATGTCGATGAAAGTTGTGTGTTACATGGCTTAAAGTAGATAACTTGAGAAATCTAGTTGAGAAGACATAATCTAATAAACCCAGTAAATAGTTTAGGTGCTTAGTTTGGGGCAAGATCAAGTTTTATTTGTTTCTTTTCTGTTTTTTAACATAGCTTTTCACCAGGTTCCCAACTGCACAATATAATTTGTTGTATTTTTGGAATAAATGTGAATTAATAGTTACATGCTTATCTTGGATGTTTTTTGACAAGACCATTGTCTCGAATGTGAAGATATATCTAATACCTAAAGTCGCAGGGATGAGGAATTTGATCTGGATCTTGAGGACATTATGGTCATGGAAGCTATCTGGCTTTCCATCCAGGTAAATATTCTTGTGGTCAACTCTTACATTCGTATTGAACAGTTTATAATTTCTGGCTCAAAATCACAGATGTGCACAAATTCCATTTCTTCTTATTTGCAGAAGTTGCTTTGATAAATTGTAAATCCGCTTTGTTTTTTTTCTTGGAATGTCTTATCATATGTTGATCACAGCATGACTTCACTTCCAAGATGCTAATTACGAATTATGAATGTTTTAAAGATATCTGAAAAACAATCTGCTTCTTTGCTTTTCCCATTTACCATGTATATCTGTTGTATATGTCTAAATATTACCTTTGCATCTTCTTTGCCCTTTCATGATTGACTTATTGTGCTACCTCCACTAAGATCCAAATTTGTTGTCTTATTTCTGGTACTTCCACTAAGATCCAATTTTTTTCTCTTATTTCGGGTACTTCCACTATTTGATATGAATGTCTGTTATCTAGAATAAGTTCCTAATATCTTTTTCCTACAAGTCAACGCTGGTGATGATGTAGGACAAATAGAAGTATTAACTAGTAGTTAAAAACTCACAAAATTGGTAATAGCTGCTGGAATATCAAGTTTTAGGTTTTGTTTTTCAGCTTGGAATGCTCAAATTTCAGATCTTGTATAACTGTAATTTTAAGGTTTGATTGTTGGAAATTTAGGCTTAGGATTTTTGGATTTGATATGGCTGGAATTTATGTTTAATATGGCTAGAATTTAGTGTTTTGGTTGCTGGAATTTTGTGAGAAACACAAAGAATGGAGGGTAGAAATCTAAAAATCACTCCTAAGGTCTAAGAATCAGTCATAGAAAAAAGCATCACTCATTGTTGAAAATTTGAGTTTGTAGGAAAAAATTCAGGATTGTTATTATTGAAGGGTTGAGTATACATATCTATAGGGAAGTTTTTAGAACTCTTATTCTAGTGAGAAAAGGTTCATAGCAAATTTAAATCCTATTCTAATAATAATTTTATAAATTGAAGTTCTACACAAATAGGTAGCATATCTAAAATAGAATAACATGTCTAACTCAATACTACTACTTATCTAATAGGGAATGCTAACATAATCTAAATTTCAGGTCTTATCTTTGTTGTCGACTCAATTCTCAATTCTCATCCCACCAAATTAAGATTTGTGGTTGACTAATTTTTCCTCTTTTATTTGTTCTATAAATTTTAAGTTCTTTTGCATCAGGTGAGTAATGTCGTAGCTGCATTGTGGAGTTTGGCACTATATAATAACTTGTGAAACATGTAAAATTGTTAAAGGTGTACAAATCTTATTTAAGATCAAGATACATCTCTTGCCTCTTCTCATGTTTACTCCTGCTAATCTGCCCTGATGGATTTATTCACCAGCGTAGATATTATGTTTATTGACTGATTAATTCTGGCTTTATTTTTCAACGTAACTAATCATTGAAACTATAATATCACACTTCATGGTACGTCTATTTGTTTTGGATATGAAACCAGTTCTTTTTTTCTTAAGTTAGTGGTATGTTCTTACTCTCCAAAAACAGGATTTCAGTATTTTTAAACTCAAACTATATGAAGGCGAGACAGGCTCTTGCGCCAAGAACAGGAATACTTATTATTAGTACAATCTAGATAACCCATAGATTTGCTGATGCCAATTTGAAAACTTCAAACTTGTTTGTGAAACAATGAATGGTTTTCTTTGCATGCATGGGTGACTGGGTAGGTTGTGTTTAAACCTTTTTATCCAATATCTCTTGTCATTTTGTGAAGCTAGTAAGCAATACTTGAGGGAAAAAGGGAAGACCTATTCCATGGGGTTTTTGTGAGTTATCAGTTAAAAAAGTCATCTTATTTCATTTAGATAAGGATAGCTAGGATCAATCCCCTTTGCATTTGGTGATCAATGGAAGCTTCAGGTTCCTGCAGTGAATATGCAAAACTTACATTTATGTTCCTTTTGGTCTATTTTTTCCTTTTTTGTGTGCTTTCTCCTTTTTCTGTTTGTTTTAGTCCTATTTTGATTTATGTTTCAAGTTCTTTGACAAACCCAGGTATGCATTTCAACCATGCATGGTATGTATGCACACTCAGCAACTGAATTCATCTTATCCAATGCTATCATTGAAGATATGAATTCTTTTTTCTTCCCAATAGTGGCTGATTAGGGTTCATTTTCCAATTGGATTATCACGGTGTTCAGGAAAATGGGAGACAAAGAAACTTAGAAAGCAATGTGTATAATGGCGAAAACCTATATGCTTCACAAGCAACGGATCCAGTGTCTGGATCATCGTCTTCTCCTTCTGGTGGTCTTGCTTGTGCAATAGCTGCCCTTGCTGAGCGCCAACAGATAGGCAACGAATCTTCTGCACACAATACTGGAAATGTCTCCACATTTAGTATGATTTCAGGGACAGATAACTTCTATAATAGGTCGGATCGGGATACAGAAAATTGCCCTCCTGCAGAAAGCTCTACATCTGTGTGCAGTGAATCACCAGAGTTGGGGGAATGGTGTGCAGATCGGGGTTCAGATACTGCTGAAGCAGGGACCAGTTATGCAGGTTCTGACACAATAGATGATGGTAGAATTTCGCCATTATTACCACCCCCTCCACCACTGGATGAGATTGGAGGCAGCTTGGTTAAAATCCCAGCACCGATTGTTCCTGAGAGTTTTGAGGAGCAGATGATGCTGGCCATGGCTGTTTCGCTTGCTGAGGCTCGAGCTATGACCACTGGACCACGCAGTATGTGGCAATAGTTTATAGGGCCATCACCATTCCATGAGAAATGTCCATGATCAACTTTGCAGCTAGCTTAATAATGAGCGGCACCATGTGCCAAATATGCTGCAAGCAACTAGCTTAAAGGTTAAGGTGGTGAAAATTCTCTGCAATTGCAGTTCGCCTCGCTTATATAGTTGCCTAATGAAAATGGATTATTTTAGTGAATTGAGTTTGTGTTTACTTGTGAGGTTCACAATTACTCAGACTTTCTTTTCTCTTTACCTTTCATTGGCCATGATCGTTTTTACTTTTTAGACATTGTGCCCCATCTGGTAACTCTGGATGCTATCTGCTGTATTTTGATGGATTGGTATGAATCGTATCATATGTAGGAGTGAAAGTTCCTTCATTTGTCGTACATTTTATTTGGCACTGGCCGGTGTACATAAATCAGCACATTTATATTAGATATTGATATAGAATGAGGTAAATGATGATCGATGCACCATCCTCGCGAGTCGCCTTTGGCAAAGAGCCTTTATTAGCTCATAATCGGTCAAGTTCATTGAAAAGTACAAAATTTTGATCCCTTAAATTTTTTTTTCCCCCTTTCATGGGTCAGTGTTTGAGAGTTGCCGCCATTTTGTCGTGCTTCATTATTCTTGCTTGGTGACATTAGGTAAAAAGGACAGTAATATGTAACATTCTTTTCTTGGTGTAGTGGATACTGGTTCAGCCGGATTCTGTAGAGGTTGAATGTCGTTGTTCTGATCCATGGTCTATACGATTCTGGCTGTGAGATGCCTGCAAAACAGATAAAGGCACGCCGGGGGTTGGTTCCCGGAAGGCCCCTCCGATGCTCAAGTCAGTATTTTCGTAGGGTTTTGACTGCTGTGAACAGAGAAGAATAGGGTTGTATATTCGTACCTTAATCTGGTAGGAATAGTACCTTATATATGCCATGGATGTTAGGTTTACGTAGGTCTTTGCGTTTGTATGGGAGTCTAACTCCTGACGGGCCGAGCGGGCCGTGGTTGTTGGTTCATCGCCATTCGGGTCTGAAGCTAGGCCTGGTAAAGCCGGTCCAGCCGACCCGACCAATTTTATTATCCTTTTGCTCTATATAAATGATATTCTTATTATTGGAAAGAATGCTTATAGGATACATAACTTCAAG
>JANKOD010000005.1:21172353-21185557 GCA_026284645.1 Erythroxylum acuminatum | reverse complement strand
ATGATGGATGAATTGGTTACTTTTCTGTTTTATTTTTGGATGCATGAAAACAATAGTTTATAGGTTGTTATATGGATCATCTAATTTGGGATTTGAAGTATAATTGATGACGAATTCATGCTAAAGATAGGTGTTATTGAAGTGTTTTTAAATATAGAAATGCTAGGACCACATGCCAGATGGTATAAAATGAATGGTAATGAAACAAATGAGTAGAATTTTGTGGGACTTAATGTAACCAATATGGAAGCTAGACTAGCATGAAATGAAGTAACTTTATAAGACATGAATTTTGGAAAGAATTCAAGTAGTAGTGATGTCTCTAAGTATGTGAAATTCATGGAGAGTTGAGGAAAAAAGACTGTGCATAATTGTGGCCCTCAGTGCACGATTGTGGCCTGATTACTTACATTCTTTCACGATTATGGCAAGGTCCCCCATTATCATGGGCCTAGTTCTAGATTGATAATTTCTGTTTTGTGTACGTGTTGAACTAGTTGAGGAAAAATCACTCTAAATTGGTGTATTTGGTCTTAATTAAGGCTTGGAATGAACCTAGATTGTTACTTGATTAATTGGTTAAGAGCATAATAATTTTAGGTAATTGATCTCATAACTTAAACAATGTAATGTTTTGGTATCAATGTAACCAAATCTGGAAATTATGATGTGATGAAGGAATAAAGGTATTCTTACTTAAGGACATGAGTAATGTGTTTTAGGCATGAATGAATGAGCATTAAAGAACATAAGGTAACTGTGAATGAGAATTGGGTAATTGTATAAATATATATATTTCTATAAAAATTTGGTGAATGTATGATTGATGAATTTGGAGTAAATCAAGCTTCCTTAAGGTATAAACCTGATTGTAAACTAGATATATGCAAGTTAAAATGATTGAATGGTTAAGATATTTGTATAAGAATACATACCTGAAAAGTCAATTGAGCATGCATTGAAACATGATACATATTCATGTGCATGATTGTATATTCATGTGATTAAACAAATTAGTGATTTGTGAACTATATGTGTAATGCATGACGATAGACGCATAAGGTGATCATCAACATCTAGACATTTTCGGAACATCAAGGCAATAGTTTTTCTAGAGCGTACTGTGAGTTAACTTAGATGTGTAAACTCATTTATATATGCTTCTATATGAATTGTATGTTAACATGGAACGTGTGTATAGCTGATTGATAAATGTCAAACTTAGATCTAAGGAGTTTGATATATGTGGCATGAGTACACAGAAATGAAAAGAAATGAAAACATAGCAAAAATGATACATCTCATCACATTAAAATGTATGATCAGATAACGGAGTTATGACTAGAGTGATTGATGTGGGAAAAGAGCTTTGAGCTCAGGATTATGAAAAAGAGCCTCAAGCTCAGATGACATGGACTCGGTATCCACAATGGATACAGGCCAAAAATAATCTCAGTGCTTATAACGGATATGGGACAGTAAATTGGGTTAATAAGAACTTGTTCATAGCAAAATAAAAATGAAAATGGAAACACGTGTGCATTTGCATATACATCCCTACATGTATCAAATGATTGAATTGAAAGGTATTATTGAATTGTTTTGAAATAGTGAATTACAGTTAAAGTTAATGGATGATGTGTTGTGATATGCAATGATAGTTTACACGATATGCTTGTGGAAGTATGATAAACTTTGATATACTTGTTTTGTGATCTGACTTGAGCGAATACATCGATGATGGTTCAATCACTAAGTTCATCAAAATTGCAACATTGTTTTTCAGGTTCAGGAGAATTCTAGCTACTAAGGTGATATGGTAGAAGTATAGTACTTACATTTTGGGGATAAGAATGGCTCAAAGGTTTGATTAGTTAAATTTAAGAAGTCTAGTTAGAGTCTTGTGTATTAGCATCCCATTTTATTTTATATTTTTGGTACTGAGATTGAACTTAAACAAATGTTGTGTAATGTATATGTGGATTGTGAATTGTAATGCCATGTGACTTTTATGTTTGTGAATGAAATGGGAAGAATTTAACATTTAGAATGCTTATGATATGTTTGATGCCTTTAATGAGCTAGTTTGATTATCCTAATGTACCATTTTCATAGAGTATGTTTTCGAATATCCTCTGGTATGTTCGGGCATATGCTTTATTGGAGTGGTATGTTACATCAACTAAGTCTTTATTTTATCAATCTTTGATTAACTCTTAGATGCTACCAATATATTATCGACGTACAATAAAAGATATATGTAGCAACCATCTTGTAGCTTGTATAAATATACACAATAATCATACTTGCTTCTTTTTTCTATAAAGTTAAATATACACAATAATCATACTTGCTTCTTGTGTACTTTTGCCCTATCATAAACTTATCAAATCGTTTGTTCCCATTATCTTGGTGATTACTTTAACATATACAATAATGTTTCTAGTCTGCACACCGTATTTTCTTATCCAACAACCTTGAACCCTTCAGCGTGTGTCATATAGATTTCTTATTCCAAATCCCTATATAAAAATGCAGTTTTTACATCCAACTAGACCAATTTCAGATCTAACTATACTACCAAAGCCAAGAATATTTGAATGGAGGAATGTTTCATAGCTAGCGAAAGAACTTCATTATAATCAATTCCCTCCATTTAAGCATAGCCTTTGTCTACTAACTGTGCTTTGTAATGAACATCATTTTTTTGGGAAATCCATCTTTCTTTGCATATACCTATTAACATTTGATTACCATTTTATTCTTCGAGAGACTAGCTAGCTTCCATTTATAATTCTTTCGAAGAGACTACATTTCCTCCTTTATGGCATTCCATCACTTTTCTTGTTTTGATCTTTGGATTACTTCATCATAGGTAAAAGGAATGTCGTCAATTGCAAATAGTGATTCAAAAACTAAATTATTTTTGCAGTGAGTAAGAATTAGAGTATTGCTCTATTCTTTTTGAATGCAATTGGTAAACAATGTTGTGAAAGAGGTTCTTAGGTTGGAACCTCATCTTCATCTGTCTCTCCTTTCTTCCACGTAAGCCTATACAAAGGGTTTGGTTAAGATATGCTAGATTTTGTTAAGTAAACAAATGGAACAACACCGCTTTCCTTCTCTTTCGTTTGTTGTAAAGAGCAAGCTAAAATCTTTTAACCAAAAGTGGTTAGTGGTGACCATTGCATAGGAGTTTCGACATTTTTTTCCTTACCAAAACAATAATACTTTTGTCAAGCTCCACCTATTTAAGAGCATCATTTACTAGCTTTGTGATTTCAAATGTCACATTTAACATAATTAATTCATTAAAGGTAACATCCATGTTAACAATTATCTTCCTTGTTTTTGGACACCATAAGTGATATCCTTCTACACCAGAAGAGAATCCTATAAAGATAACTTTCTTTTCTCTTAGGTCTAGCTTTGATTCCCGAATATGGTAGTATACAGTAGAACCAAACACACGTAAAGAGTTGTAATCTCTACCAAGTTCTCCAAACCATTTTCAAATGGTGTTTTACCACTAATAGCAATAGATGGTATGTGATTGACAAGATGATATACATATTTTACTACTTTAGCCCAAAATTCTTTTCCTAAACCAGCATTAGACAATATACACCAAACTTTCTCTAGCAAAGTTCTATTTATGCATTATACTACCCCATTTTTTATAGCATTTTTTTAACAGTAAAATGCCTCATGATGCCTTCATCTTTACATATTTTCAAAAATGGATCATTAAAGTATTGTCCACCATTATCTGATAAAAGATGTTTAATCCTTCTACCAGTTTGAGTTTCATCATCATCTTCCATTTGAAAAAAACTCCATACACTCATTTTTTTCTTCATTTCGTACACCCACACTCCTAGAGAAAAGTCATCAACAAAGGAAACAAAACAATCTCTTCTTCTTAATGATCTTCTTTTAGAATGACCCTACATATCAAAGTGAATATAGTCCAAAATATCCTTAGTATCTTGGATTAAAGTGCCAAACTTCACTCTTGTTTGTTTTCCTTTTACATAATGCTCATGGAAGTCCAATTTTTAGGTTTAAACTCCATTTAATAATCCTTTCTTATAATAATCTCAAGGATTTCTCTCTAGCATGTCCCAAATGCATATGCTATAATCTAGTTGCTTCTAACTTTTGTTCATCATTAAAAATTATTGTTGCTATCCCAGTAATTGTACTACCCTAAATGTAATACAATTTATTGTTCCTTCTGATTCCCTTCATTACTATAAGAGCAGCTGAACCGACCTTCATTACACCACCTTCTGCTGCTACCTTTATACCTTTTAATTATAAAGTTCCCAAGAAATGAGATTCTTCTTCAAATTAGGCACATAATGAACATCCTTTAAGATTATGATTGATATATCCATATTTTTCAAATTGGATAGAACCAATCCTATATCTATATTCCCTCCTTCTATTTCTCTAAAATCAACAAACCAATCCTAATTAGGACTTATATGCTGGCTATAGGTTGCATCTAACAACCATATGTTTAAGGTAGTTGGGTGACGTAACAGTAAGGGAAAAATTAGAGTCTTCATCATACTCAGCTACATTGAATCTGAGATAGCCTTTCCCTTATCTGATTTAGCTTTATTCTTCAACTCTGGGCTATCCTTCTTCTAGTGGCCTTTTTCTAAACAAAAGGCACAATCATATTTGGCCAGCCTTGATCTCAACTTTGAGTTTCCTCTTTTTCCCTTCTTTTGCTTTACAGATAACATTTAACCATTAAAGCTTCTGCATCTCCACTTATACCATCTTTCATCTCTTTTCTTTTAAATTCATAACTATACAAGGCAGAAGTTACTTCACTTATTAACACATTAGCCTTCCCATAGAGTAGAATAGTTTTAAGAAACTCATACTCATTTGGGAGTGATCCTAGTATAATCAAAGCTAGATCGTTATCAGAGAATGTCACATCTAAATTCAATAAATTAGTAACCAACTGATTAAAACTAGTGATGTGATCATTTATTACGGTACCCAAAACATAGTTGAAGAAAAATAGTCTCTTCGTCAAGTAGAGATTATTTAGGCAACTCTTTTTCAAAAAAATCTCTTCCAATGCTTTCAAAAATTGACTTGTAGAAGTATCTTTCGAGAATGTTTACTTCTGTTTTCTTGAGAGACATAAACAAATTGTACCACATGCTAATCGATTGATGGTTATCAAATCTTTCTCCTTTATATCATTTGGTTTCTTTTCTTTAATGGCAACATCTAGACCTTCCTAAAACAAGGCATATACAAACCTCACCTTGTCATATACTAAAATGACTTGTTATGTTGATTAACTCCACCAACATCTTGACATTTGTAATAGTATTCCTTCCCAATATTGAGAAAAATATAGGAGTAGTGCTTCCCAAGTTTGATGAGGAACTTATGGAATCCATTGTCATCTTTAATTGTTATTCTAAATAGAATTTCACAAGAAAAATATTTTCTGATATGGAAGATCAGGATTTGCTATAACCACAAAGCATACTAAGATAACTTTGGCTTTGATACCAATTGTAACAAAAGAATGAGTTTTTTATAGTGTGTGAATGATGATCCTAAAAAATCACACCAAGTTAATTATTAGGATAGATTAAAGGGTCTTAACCAACCTCTTAAAGTCCAACCTCCTTAGACAGAATTTAGCATATATAAATAATTTAATAGCACTAATAAATAGGTAAATAGTTAAAAATAAAAAAAAACCCCTGAATTTTAAAAAGGTTCAACCAGTTTTTGCCTACGTCCTTAAACACTACTAATATATTTCACTATCTTTACCAAATACTATAAGTGAATTATTACATAATTGCTTTAGAATGAGAGGGATATTTTGGGATGCTTACAATTGTGGCGTAGCACTTCCTTTTATAATCATAGAACCTTCCTTTGAGTTTCTAATTATTCTAGGTAGGATACCACCTCTTATAGTCATAAAGCCACCTATTGATTTTTTTTATTTTTCCCATGTGGGATAAGTCGTATTTCAATAATTAAGATATTAAGAACAAAAAGAATTTAAAGCAACTAATTCATCATCTCATGTATAAGTTATTAAATAAACTTTTGTTTGCCTTAGAATTCTCTCAAGTTCCTTTCCTTCCAAATAAGATAGAACTAAAAGAGATTCTAAATTTGGAATGCTCCTATTTGTATTTTTAATTAAAGCTAACACATTAATTAATAATATCAGCCTAATCATTCGTCAAGTAAGAGAGATTGTTCATCCTTTTAAAAAAGTAAGAATATTAAAAGAGCAAAAGATTACAACTTCCTTTATAATTGTACTCATTAAAAATTTGTTCATTTAAATTTAAAAAACTTGAAGTATTAAAAATATTGAAAAGGATTTTTGTTAAGTTTTTGATCAATTTATTTTAGCACCAATCATTATGTGATTTTCTATTAAACAAGTGATAAAGTTTATATCATTACTCTATCCTAACTTAATAAAAAATTAGGTTAAAAATTCAATAGAATTTGAGTAAAATATTTTTTTTAATTTTTCAAAATTGAAACTCAAATTTATTAATATCCCTATGGGAAGTACATGATCCAAAAGAAAAAAAAAAGACCTAAAGAAGATTATATAAGATGATTTTTTAGTATTCTGATCACCATAAAGTATTTTTAATGTAATTTAATACAATAAAAGTAATTTAAAGAAATGATTAATTTACATTAGATTACCTATTGTTTACACCTTTTCAAATTAATTTTTATAATTTAAAATTTTGCTGCATCAACTTTATAGTATCAATTATGAAGAAAATATCATTTTGAACCTTAATGTTTTCACCAATTAAGTTAGAAGATAACATTTTACAATATTAAAAAATAAACTTAATGTTATAATAACCTCATACATCCAGCTTCAAATTGATGTAATTCTAAATTTTATTATGGATTTTACCAAATTGAGTTGACATGGATACCTAATGGTATAAAAGGACCCGATATTACTATAATAGAGACCAACTAGTATTGATGGACTCCCAATTAAGGGTAGAAAGCCAAATAGGGAATTAAATGTTTTTTTTTTCATAATTCCCCATTTTAGTGTCAAGTGATATCACTTTGTTATATATATATGTATATATACATATAATTATCCTATATAAGTAGGTATAGCTTGAGAATAAACTCTTGATGTATTATCGCTTGCACCTAAAAATAAAATCATATTTGTAAAAATTTATGTAATAGCGAAAGTAAAGGTCAATCCCACAAAGAGTACCTAACTTAGATTTATGCTTTATAAATAAGAACAAGGGGTTTTGATTGTGATGAAATGGTACAAAATTATAATTAAGAAGCAATACAAATTAAAATGTAAAGAAACAATAGAATGAACCTTACTCAAAGTCCACAATCATGTTTCAAATGATATACCAATCATTGATGCAATCATAAATCAATTTATTTGTTTGAATATTAATTGTTGGAGTTTCAAACTCTCTTTGATCGTAGCTAATCAAAGAGAACTAAAATCTAATTAACCATAACTGCTGAAGAACCCTATGACATGGACTTAAGATTTAAGAACTAGAAAGATTGATGAAATAGAACAATACAAAACACACACAATGGTTTTTAATTTAATTAAGTTTTCTTCCTAAGGTTTAATAATTCTAAAATAACTTTCCGTTAAATATACACTTTATTAATTAGAGAGATTAAATAATTACATATTGACTATTCAATCTAACAATAGATTGAAACCATTAATAGACTTGGTTCAGCCTGATCTTGCTGGGGTTGAACGTCATTGTTTGGATCCATGATCTGTGCGATTCTGACTGTAAAATACCTGCAAAACAGATAACGGCGGGCCAAAAATTGATTCCCGGGAGGCCCCTCCGATGCTCAAGTCAGTCTTTTGTGTAGGTTTTGATTGTTGAAAACAGAGAAAAGTCGGGTAGTAATCTCATACCTGAATCAGGGAGGAATAGTACCTTATATACCTGGGGTTACCTGCTAGGTTTAGGTCTTTACGTGAGTCGTTGTGTTTGTATGAGAGTCTAACACCCGATGGGCCGAACGGGCCGTGGACGTTGGGCCATCAATATCCAAACCTGGAATTGGGCCTGGTAAGGCCGGTCCAGCCGTCCTAACCAAGACTAGTAGGCTTTGTAGCAATCAATCGACACAATCATGGAACAAAATCATAGAAGACCACTCAATACATAATGTATAAATTGAAAAATAAAATATATCAAATTTCATATTATTAGGCTTCAGTTTATTCGATCAAGTGTAGAAAATTAGCCACGCATGCCTATTAATAAGATGAAAGAGAAGATAAAAGAGAGAGAAAAAAGACGATTTTATACTCCAAAACCTAGAAAAGCTTAAACTCAACTCTCTCCCAAAATGGATTTTTGTCTCTTTAAATAAAATTTTTCAATGAAAAACACAATATGGGATACAATCATAACCTAAGTCATGAAATTTGTTTCTTATCGTATAGGAACATGTGCTCAAACATGCCTGTGATCTAGGTCATATTCTTTATTATTATTTTTGAATATGGACATAGACACTAATATGTTTATGTATTTAATTTTGTTCTTTACTATTTTTTCATTAAAATTTTGGGAAAGACATGGCCATTAACACATAGTGTCCTAGACTACGTATCCTCTATTTCCTTACTGCCATTACCTGACTTCTCATCCATATGGGCATATGGATGTGTATTTAAAATTAAGATTCAGAGAAGAAAATAGGCTAGCACATAAGAGTAATGAGAATATAGGAATAAAATAACTATAAATGACTAAATATTAAAAAAGAAAACATGTTATTTTGTATTCTGATCACACTCTTTAGTTTTAGTTTTAGTTTTAATGTTTTAAGAATGGATAGATATTCTATTTAAGGTACCAAAACTCAAGGCTTTTCCAAGTGTCGGTTGTTAAGAATACAACTATGGAAGGTGGTTCAGCCGGATTTTGTTGGGGTTGAACGTCGTTGTTCTGATCCGTGGTCTATGCGATTCTGGCTGGGAGATACCTGCAAAACAGATAAAGGCACGCCGGGGGTTGGTTCCCGGAAGGCCCCTCCGACGCTCAAGTCAGTCTTTTTGTAGGGTTTTCGACTGTTGTAAACAGAGAAAAATAGGGTTGTATTGTCATACTTGAATCCGGTAGGAATATTGCCTTTTATACCTGGAGTTGTCGCTAGGTTTAGGTTTTTTACGTGAGTTGTCGTGTTTGCATGAGAATCTAACTCCTGATGGGCCAGACGGGCCGTAGTGGACGTGCGAAGATGGGCTTGGGCCTAGCACACCCGACCCGACCCGACCCGACCAGATACTATAAAAGTTAATCGTAAAGGGGAATGGGGTTCACATTTGAATAAGGCTTTTAACTTTTGGAAGTGGTAAGAATCCATTAAAAAAAGTACATGCAAAGGATAAGCTAGTCGTGGAATTATTTTGGACATCGATTTGAAGTGGCTAAAAGCGACAGTGGCTGCCCTTTGGTAAGAACAAAGCTTCACGCTTAACCGTGCTTTGGTGACCAGGTAACATTTAAATAACCTGTGTGTGTAAACTCTCAAGTTTCGGGCCGGGTTGATGTGTTGTCATGGACTTTCCATACGTTACAAGTCTTGCGCTGTTTGTAGCGTTTTAAGCATTGGAAAAGTAAATAATAATGGAGGTTTAAGAATATCATATTTTATAAAAACTGGAGGAAGGTAAAATGTCCATCCAAAAAAAAAAAAAAAGAACTTGAGAGGAAAACTTGAAGAGTAGAAGACCAAGAACAAAACAGAAACTCGATAAGAATTCTTTAAAGACTGGCAAGGCATAAATGACGTACTTCTCTTGTGCTTTCATTAGAATTTTTAAAAATATATTTATTATTTTAAAATGTTTAAAAATTACAAACTTCTGTCATATTTTGTAGTGAGTATGTCAAATAGTCTTTAGTTCACATTTACTCTTTAAATTTTACTTCAGAATTCATCGTATTTTTTTCAAGGAAGACTAATTTTCCATGCAGTATCTTCCTGAAAATTTTTGATATTTTAAATAATAAATTATTAAAAATTGAACTCTTATTTTAGTAATTTAATACAAAAGCTCTTACGATGTATTATCAAATATAGTCCAACATTAATTATCATTAACTTCGATAATATGACTTAACAAATGAATTTTTAGGAAATATAACTTTAATCTAAACAAAAGAGAAATCATCTTAGAATGTCTTCTTCGTCGAGAAATAATCCCTTAACTAACTATCTACCTACATCTTCAATCAACTTCCACAACCCCACCACCAACTCCGCTTTTTTTTTTGGGCCTTTTAATTCTTTTATACTCTCTAATATCAAGTATGTACCTCAACACTTCTTTCCAAAAATCAACTCTAAAATGAAAAACAGGAGCAATTCTGGCAATTACTTTAGAATTATTTGATTACATCATAAAAAAATTAAAGTAACCACATAATGAATTCCTCTAAAAAAAACAACATTGTTTACTAATAAATAGTCTTTATGGAAGAACTAGGATTTAAGTTACTATATACAAAGGTCCGAATCACTTGTTTACAATAAAAATTTGCTCAACATAATGAAATTAGGCCTAGTTAATGCTAATAACCAACTATATAAAAGTGAGTGCATTGGCAAATTTGTTTTAGCCCCTAATAGTAAAAATTTGTTAGGCTTTGGGTCGGGCTCAGGCTCGGACCATTGAGCTCGAGCCTGACTTGAGGCCCGAAGAATTTTCACTATTAGGGCTTTAAAAAACTTGAGGCTGGCCCAAGATCCAATAGATTTCAAAATTTAAACAACGTCGTTTTGCTTTATAAGCAACACAAATTTTTGTTTCCAACGAAGTAAAATGATGTCATTTTAGTTTAGGATAACCTATGTTTTCCCTACCTTTTCTCCCTTTGTTGCGTCATTTTCTTCCCCTACCTTCATTCTCTCTCTCTCTCTCTCACACACACATACACAAACCACTTCGACTTCCTCTTCTAGTGTTTGCACTCCCTCCTTCTACCCCTTCACCACACCACTTTGATACCCCACTTCATCGCCTCCTTGCCACTGCCTTTTTTGCTTCTTCGTCACCCACCCACCAAGTTAAAGTTCCTTAGTTGTATTTTGGTTTTGAATCTTTTAAATTAAAGATTGAATTTGTGAAATATTGAAATTTCTAGGATTGTTGTTGTCTGGGGGATGTTTTCGTATACTTACACAATGACATACATGGGTATGTATGTGGCCGTGTAAGTGACTATGTGAAGTGAAGTTTCTTTAAGAACTCACACAGTCACAAACATGCCCGTGTAAGTATGATTAAGTGACATACATGGTTATATACACGTTAGTGTAAGTGATCATGTAAGTATGCTCAAAAACTTCCCAATAACTTACACGGTGCACGAAAACACAAAGACACATTTATATTGTATGACATGATCTCAATGACTTACACGGTCACACACATATGATAAACTTTAAATTTATGATTATGATTTATGTTCTCCTATTCTCTCCCATGTTTATGAATTACCAAATATGAATATGAATAACATAAATATTTATATGTTGATTGTTTCAAATGGATAATCATATTTCTTTAATGGAAAGTTGTAATTCAGTACTGGAGATGGAAATGGAAATTCGAATCTGGTACCAAGTGAAGATAGAAGTCTAGGTCAATTGAAAAATGAAGTATATAATCACTTCAATAAGAATAAGTCAAAGTTCTATTTATTGTTAGGCTTGTTGAACAAACTCAAGGTCACTTTAGCCCAAATATGTTTAGTGTTATAATAATGTGTTATACTTAACTAAATTTATGTGATATGGATAAGCAAACTCATGATCACTTGAATTTAGAGGCAGGATTTAGAATGAAATATAAGATATGTTTTGGTAAGAGTTGTCACCGAACGGATCTGGGAGGCATATAAAATGTGATTGATAAAGTTGTTATCTACCTAATTTAAGTTTAGTTAGTTTGTTGAGCAAACTCAAGATCAACTATATATAAATGGGATCCTAACCCAATAGAAAGATTAATCGTTTTGAATAGTAATGAGGGCTATTATTTTGAATAAAATAATGGGAATAACTAAATACATGATTAAAGTCCTAATCTCATTTGGTAGTTATGGCATATAATTAATTACTTGCTTTTTTCTTACATTTATATTTTGTTTTGAGTGGAATTTACCTTGACTAGTATAGTTGATACTAAGATAGTGAACCAAATTTCTTGGACATAGGATATGTTTACGAAGAGTTGTTAAAGTTAGATAGAAAATTGTATGCCCATTATGATATTTCTCTATAATCATTGTTCAGGATTCGATGAAAAAGTTTTAGAGATATGTAAAAATCATATAGATAATAAAATGTATTGACATTTTAAGTTGACTAATGTTTCATAAACTTTGATGACAACATACAAGATGTATGTTAACACCATGATAGCAAGATGCAAGACGTTGCATAGAGTAGAGCTAAAAGGTATAATATCTTGTTGAAATTTGATCGTAGTTTTTTCGATGTGTGTAAGTTTTAATTAATTAACCACGATAATTCACAAGCGCATGAGTCATTCGCGTAGTACTTAAGGCGTCGATCCCACAGGGGAGAATAATCTAGTCCTAAAATCTAAAGACAACATAATTCGCAAAAATTCAAAAGATAACAAAACTAAAACAAGAATTCAATTCAATCACGCAAATCAATTCAAGAATAGATCATGAAAATATTAACAATTTAGCAGTTACAACATACTCAAGAATTAATCTAAAGGAACCATCAATTGAGAGAAAGGAAAGTTTAACCTATCTTTAACACTAACCTAATTGAATATGAATTATTGGATTATTGGTTCTAGACGATCCTAGGGTTGATTACTCTCTCTGGAGTTATAATCATTAACCCTAATTTATAAACCTTGTCGGACCCCGGCCCCGGTAGGCGAGCCCGTTGGGGGCCCGTTCCCGGGACAACCTCTTGATCTTGTTGATCTTGGTTCATACCTTTATCTTGTTAAACATCATTGATTTTACCCTCATTAAGGTTTACTCACTGTGGTGGTGAGCTTACATTGGTTAAAACTTAATTTCTGTTCATCTTTGAAAAAGTCAACATTTTGACTTTTAGGGTCATGTCCGTTAAACGGACA
>JANKOD010000005.1:21161831-21172253 GCA_026284645.1 Erythroxylum acuminatum | reverse complement strand
ATTTGGGCCCAAAGCCCAACTAATTCATTAAGTTACATCTACCACATTAAATTCAACTAACACATTAAATCCATTATTTCATATTACCTAATTCATTTAATTCATTAACTCATGTCATCTAATCTTCATTTAATGTTATCATGCTTAATAATCAAAAAAAAAATTCTGGGGGTAACAAACCCTATTCAGATTATGAAAGTTGCAATTTCTCAATTAACAACCTATCTAAAACCCTAATGAGATCTGAAGTTGTCTAAGAAACTATCGAAAACCTATGTAGGATCTTTCTTCGTAGAATTTCTCAATTTGATTAATTTATTATTCTATTAAATCACCTAACTCTTGTTAGCCCAACTTAATTATTTTTCATTCGATTCACTCTCTCAGTTTATTACCGAATTATGTAATCATAGAAATCAATCACAATAAATCCAATAAATATAAAAACAATCATATTTCATTAAATCAAAGATAAAAACCCAAAGGTGAGTTTAGAACATCTCAACATTCACAAATTCTATCATCAAACTGTTATTCTCAATTTCTATACAATAACAAAAATGGAAAATAACAGGAAATACAAAATTTAATGGAGACGGGAGATAACGACGTGAGGAAACTCCTGATCCGGGAAGTACGTCTAGTCGACTTCTTTTCCACTTCTCTCTTCCTTTTTCTCTTCCTTCTTCTCTTTCTTAGTCTCTCGATGAACTCTCTCTTGGGTTTCTTTAAAAAATGGCTAATGCAAAAGCTCCCTCCTCCTCTTCGTCTTATTCTTTAAATACCTTTTGTATTCTGGGCAAGCCTAGGGTTTTTTCGGGGTCTAAAAGGTCTAAAAAATCTATCAAAACTTGACGTTTTTGAGTGTCTGTGTGTTTGCCCGACGTAGGCCACGATTGTGGGCCACATCCATCCGAGCTTTTTGTCACGATTGTTTCAAGCAGGCCACGATCGTGGGCCATGTCATAGGCTTTTGTCATGATTGTGGTATATGGGCCATGATTGTGGGCTATTGTTTCGGCTTGAATGTCTCCGAAACTTTTCCGTTCTTCGATGCTGATCCTGAAATACTAACAAACACATCAAGATACCTAAAAAATATAATAATTAAGCTCAAATATTCGTACTAACCCATAAAAGACTTAAACACAAATAATTAACAAACTAACACAATTTTAACCTAAACACATGCTAAATGATTGAATTAATAATTAAATACATATCAAAAGAAACCTTGAAATATGATGCAATTCACACTTATCAGCATTCCTACGCTTAAACATTTGCTTGCCCTCAAGTAAACAAAACAACAAACACACAAAATCACATAACACACAAAGCAGTAATGAGACAATGGCTTCAACTTCATGAAATAAATTTAATTTAAAACACAATCATTCGAGTTATATCAAATCATTAACATGCAAAATCTGCGTCTTGGGGCTTTGAACTAAATATACATATTATTCTAGACTCAAGTGTTAAATTATCTATCCTTTTCAATTGCACACACACATTAATAATTCTTTGGTCATTCAAACTTTGTAACTACTACTAAGAATGTTTTCATGAAAAGTCAAGCTATTACAAGTTTGGTAGGTTTTTTTATTAAAAAACATTTATTTATTTATTATTTACTTGTTGTGAACATGGACTTAGTCTTTTTATGCAGAGGCAAACATTGGTGATGAATGTCGATCCGGTTACTCAACTAAGTTATGTTCTTTGTTAAGCTACTTGGTTGGAACGTCATTATAGCCTTTCGATGCGAAGGCACACATTTGGGATGCATGTCGATCCGGTTACTCAGCTACGTCACGTTGTCAACTGGCTACTAGCTCTATTCATAACCTGAAGGCCAACTGAATAGTAATTTATTTAAAATTAACAAACACGATTTTTTATTGCCTACCTTGTTGCTTTAGCTACTCGATTCCATGAAAAAATACTAGCAAAGCTACTTAAGTCAAAAGGCCTTAATTTATGAATGAATGTGACAATTTAGAGGGTAACAATTAACACTAAATCCTAATCAAGATGCATATTTAGCCAAAGACCCCAATTCACTAATTTTGCAAGCTAATGATTCTTCACAAAATAATATACTATGTTCAGAATTAAATCAATTTCAATCCATCTAAGCCATTGACACATTGACACGATTCACAAAATGCAGCCTAACAAACTATCATATAATATGCAAAATTCACATTTAAAACAAAACACATAACCCTCCCCATACTTGAACAACACATTGTTATCAATGTGAGAAGGGGGACAAACAAACACATATGGAAAGAAGAAACATAGATTAAAGTGAAACAAAAATAAAATAAAGACTAAATTTAAAAACAAAGGGGGTTAGAACAAAGCCTCATGGTGATGGAGGTGGGTATGGTGTTGGGGGTGGCAGTTGGATGCCCTGAGCTTCGAAATAACGATGGATACGATGTATATCCTGACTCTGACGTCGTTGTCTTCGTGCCATCTCCTTCCTTTTTTTGAAGTTCTCCGCGAGTGTATTTGTAACTACTTTGGTGTTTATGAAGATTGTATCAAGCACTTTCTTCCAACCCGGTTCTTTTGTTTCTTCTTCTTCCTTGGACTCCTCGTTGGTTGAATCCTCTTCTTGTTTTTGTTGAGCATTTGAACTCGCTTGACTAGTCCTGGCCTTGACGTGTGTTTTGGCACTAATATCCCGAAGTTCCATATTATGAGATTTTAGGATTTCAGCTCGCCATAGATGATGATGGTTTATGAATTCAAGACGGTAGATTGTGAGTCCCTTGCACTCAACTCGATAGTAATTAACTATGGCCAAAACCAAGTAACCCATTCCTAAGTTATTGCTCCCCTTCTTAATAGCAACAATAATTGCGTTAAAGATGTGGGTAGTTGTGCAAACTGGGATGCTATAATCCATGCATCATAACATGAAAAGTTTTTTCATCAAACACTTGTTGGTTTTCATTTTGTGAAAAATAGTTTGACACATGAATTTGTGCAGCAATAAGTGTTCATCGCTCCTGATGACGTTGTGTGTATTTTTAGCGTCAAAATGCTTTAACCTAGTTAGTTCAGTCCAATAGGGGGTGACACGGAAATCATCATGCTAATGCACTACGGACGACCCGGGGAAACCACAAATTTCATACAAAGTCTCATAATCAAGCCCATAAGGTTGTCCCCACAACCTAAACCACAATTTCCTAGGTTTGTTGGATTCGAACTAAAGGGATGTAAAGAATTCTAAGGTAAGTTCTTCGTAAACTGGGAATTGAAATTAAATGAACTGTCCCCATTGAACTCTCTTTGTTAAACTTTCGACCTTGTTTCGCAATTTTAATCTATTTAAAGTTTGAAAATGAAAATACTTTGGAACCATAATTTGCTTATTGCTAAGAGAATGAAAGCGAGTACCTTCCTCATCTGAGAAGATCAGGAAAGGTGCTCTGTAATTAGCTGCCCTGTTCCTTTTCCCTCGTTTCGAGGCTTAGTTTCGCCATGCTAATTGATCGCACTTTGCTTTTGCTTAATGCGTTGCATATTGGCTTGCGAATAGGTAGAGGTTGGAAGAGACTAGAAGTTTGAAATTTAGGTAGAGAGAAGTGAGAGTGTTTGGAGGTTTGAAGCTTAGAGAGATAAAGTAAAAATAAAAGTAAGTGAAAAAGTGAAGTTAGAATACATAGGTGATTTGAGGGTAAAATGGTAAAAATTGAAAATGACATTCACGTGTCCCTTTTTTACCCTGCCTCAGGCCACGATTGTGGCTTGCAATTTTTCCACCAATTTTTTATTTTTATCTTCTTCTTTTGTCCTTCTCTACTTTCCGAAGTCACTTCTTAACTCTTTATGGCCCTTTTACCTCTCTTTACTTACTTCATCGATCATCAGATTCATGTTGAAGTCTTATGCCTTTTTGATTTTATTTGGAAACGAAATAACCTAACTACAGAATTCAAACTTTCTAAAAACGATCAAAGGAAATAACATTCCATGGGTTGCCTCCCATGCAATGCTTCTTTTAATGTCTATAGCTCGATGCTCTTCTTTTGTTCACGGTGGCACAAATGAATGGTGCAATAGTAGTGCAGTCATTGATCTTACAATTTGCACATGAGCTTCCATGCCCTAGATTCCACTTTCCTTGTGATTCTCCTTCCTTCGCCTTCTTCTTCATGATCGTTTCTTTCTGAATGCATTCCCAAGATCCTTAATATCTTCCCATTGTCCTCAAGGTTCGGTTTCGTTGATAGTAGTTGGACATAAAGAAGAACTATTGTCTTTCTTTGTCATTTTGAAGTTTATTTGATGCTTGCCGACCCTCAGAGTTAGTTCACCCCATCAACGTCAATTATGGAGCGAGCAGTGACTAAGAGTGGTCGGACAAGGACCATAGGGGTTTGCATATCTTCTCCAATATCCAGTATATAGAAGTCTGTGGGAAAGATAAATTTATTAATTTGTACTTACACATCTTTAATAATCCCCTTCGATCGATGAACTATTCTATTGGCCGTCTTTACTAGCATCTTTGTGGGTTCTAACTCTCCTAACCCCAACTTTTGACTAAAGTTATAGGGCATCATATGGATACTCACTCTCAAATCTGTGAATGTCCTATCTATATTGACTCTATTGATACTGTAAGGAATGTAAAATCCCTTGAGTCCTCTTTCTTCTATGCTATGTTAGGGTTTTCTTTCGCTATGCGCTCCTTTACCTTCTTTTTGATTGATTCCTTTAGTTTAAGCTTCGTTTGTAGATGTTCTATTATGTCCTCCACCTTTTTTGGTTCAACCTCCTTATAATTCCTCGTCACCCTACTTGAAATTGACTTTCATTGAGCTAGAATAGGGTATGAAAATTCAGGTCGAGGTTCCTTGATTGGTTCAATTTCGAACTCACTTGGAAGGAATTCCATAACTACTTATCCTTCTCCCTCGTCTCCGTCTTCCTTCGCATGTTCAAGTTTATTTTTCTTAGGTTTAAGTAATGGCCATGATTCGTTCCTTTAGGTTAGACTCGATATTTCTTGGAAGGTTCTTGCATTCTGAGTAAAAATTGCCTTCACTAGTTGACGTACTTGGACCTCTAGATTGTGTATTGAAGAGGTGTGGTTCTTAGTGACTTACTCGAATTTGCTTTCAAGCCTCTTGTGTGCATCCTCCATGCCTCCAATTTTATCTAAAATCTTATTTGACTTGCATTCCATTGAGCTTGGCTTATCATGTTGGAAGCCTGATTGTGCTTAAGGTCTGAACTGTCCTCCAACATTGTTCGACCACGAGAAGTTAGGGTGATTCTTCCACCTAGGGTTATAAGTGTTGGAGGAGGGTTTATTTCCCCCTCCTCGTCCATATTGAGCTCCCATATAATTCACTTGCTTTATTAAGAAATAGTTCACCGTATCATGGTCCATTTGTCCACAGAGTTCACACTTAAGTTGCATGACTTTCACCAGAGTTAGGATGAAGCCTTTATGTTGTTGAGTTGTCAAATTAAGTCATCAATTTTCTCTTACATCTCCGTCATTTGATCAATAGCCACAATTCCTTTTTGTTCGCAGGATGTAGTAGTTTGTCTATCATGCTCATTCGTTCATAAGTAGCCATTACTTCTCATCTCCTCTATCAACTCTTCCACTTCATCTACCATCTTTCTCATTAATGATCCTCCTGAAGCTACGTCGATCGTGCCTCTAGTATATGGGGTTACTCCATTATAGAATGTTTGCAACAAGAATTCCTTGGGTAAGTTATGGTGTGGGATTTCCGTTGCAAATCCATGTATGGGTAAGTTATGGTGTGGGATTTCCGTTGCAAATCCTTATATCATTCCCACGCTTCATAGATCGAGTCCCCATCACCTCACTAGGAGTTGGTAATTTCCTTGATGATCTTAGTGGTCTTAGTCAAGGGGAAATACTTGTCTAAAAAGGCACGAACTAGTTGATCCCAAGTGGTGACATTGGCTGGGTTAATTTGATGATACCAAGCCTTTGTTCTATCTCTAAAGGGTAAAGGGAAAGAGCCTAATTCTAACCGCATCTTCCGATATCTAATGGTACCGAAAGGTATCGCAGATTTCAAAGAAGTTCACTATACGTGCGTTAGGATCCTCGTTCGTTAGTCCACAAAATTGCACGTTCTGTTGAAGCATGTTCAGGAGTGCTGGTTTGATTTCAAACGATACTGCTTGTACAGGTGACCTAACTACTCCTTGATTAGCTGCATTGAACCCTGGTCTCATGAAGTCCCTAAGGGTTCGTTGTTGATGTCCTTGGTTCGCTGCATGGTCCAAATCTTGCTAAAATTTCTCGGCCATTGTTGATTTCACAATTTCTTCTTCTTCTTCATCACACCGAGCTTTCTTAATGGATCGTTCTAGTCGAGTGATGTCTAAATCTACAGTTTCAACTACACAACTCAAACTTCCCGTGACTCTTGTGTTCATGCAAGAGCACAATTTCAGAAATAGAAAGAAAGAATGAACAACAAAAGATGAAAAACTAACTAAACACCTTAAACTATAGAACTAAACTAATTGCCTCCCTGGCAACAGCACCAAATAACTTGATCATGGTTTGTTTCAATGTGTGTAAGTTTTAATTAATTAACCTCGATAATCTGCAAGTGCACGAGTCGTTCGCGCAGTACCTAAGGTTTCGATCCCACGAGGGGGAATAATCTAGTCCTAAAATCTAAGGCCAACACAATTTGCAGAAATTTAGAAGATAATAAAACTAAATCAAGAATTCAATTCAATCACGTAAATCAATTCAAGAATCAATCACAAAAATATTAACAATTTAGCAGTTGCAACACACTCAAGAATTAACCTAAAAGAACTATCAATTGAGAGAAAGGGGAATTTTACCTATCTTTAACACCAACTTAATCGATTATGAATTACTAGATTATTAGTTTTAGACGATCCTAAGGTTGATTACTCCCTCTCGAGTTATAACCATTAACCATATTTTATAAATCCTAATCAGATTATGGAAGTTGCAATTTTTTAATTAACAACCTATCCAAAACCCTAACTAGATCTGAAGTTGTCTAATAGACTATCAAAATCCTATGCAAGATCTCTCTTTGCACAATTTCTTGATTTGATTAATTTCTCGTTCCATTAAATCATCTAACTCTCGTTAGCCCAATTTAATTATTTTTCAATCGATTCTCCCTCTCAATTTATTACCGAATTATGCAATCACAGAAATCAATTACAATAAATCCAATAAACATAAAAACAATAAGATTTCATTAAATCAAAGATAAAAACCCAGAGGTGAGTTTAAAACATCTCAACATTCACAAATCCTATCATCAAACTATTATTCCCAAATTCTATACAATAATAAAAATGTAAAATAATAGGAAATACAAAATTGAATGGAGACGGGAGGCAGCAACGTCGGGAAACTCCTGATTTAGAAAGTACGTCGAGTCGGCTTCTTCTCCACTTCTCTCTTCCTTCTTCTTTTTCTCAATCTCTCGATGAACTCTCTCCAGGGTTTCTCTCAAAAGCAGCTGATGCAAAAGCTCCCTCCTCCTCTTTGTCTTATTCTTTAAATACCTTTTATGTTCTAGGCAGCCCCAGAGTTTTTCGGAGGTTCGAAAAGTCTGAAAAATCCCTTAAAACTTGTCATTTTTGAGTAATTGGGCGTCTGCCCAATGTAGACCACCATCGTGGGCTACCTTCAAGCCCTCTGCTATGATCGTGGTAAGCAAGCCACGATCGTGAGCCATGTCTTCATTGTTTCGGCTGGAATGTCTCCGAAACTTCTCCGTTGTTCAATGTTGACCCTGAAACACTAACAAATACATCAAGGTACCTCAAAAACATAATAATTAAGCTCGAAGACTTTTACTAACCCATAAAAACAGTTAAACACAGATAGTTAACAGACTAACACAATTATAACCTAAACACATACTAAACGATTGAATTAACAATTAAATACATATCAAAATAAGCCCTAAAACATGATGCAATTCACACTTATCAAAATTATTCCACTTTATTTAGTCTATTAAAAGCACAAACATGGACACCAATTATAGCCATTTGCTATAGTATGATAATATTTGTCATAAGAAGAAATTTGATTGCATTACTTTTCATGCCTATACGAGATATGGTAGAGATCATATGTATCTCTAGTTCATGCTTGTAAGTATTTGATACTGAATTTAGATTCACCATTATTATAATGTTCAAAGATGATAAGAAATATATTGTTAAGTAAAAGTAACTGATCCAATTTTATACAAATAGATTGTATGTGTTGGATCAAAGGAGACTTATACTTAATATAAATAGCAAGAATACAAAGTTGGATAATCGAGACTATCCTTTTATGCCATGTTGGTTAAATCAATATAATGAGAATCACAAATTTACATATAAGGATATGTGTATACTTTTGATTATGAATCATATAAAACTTGTGAAACTTATCAAGTTGAAAAATAACCAAATCAACCTTTGGTGAAAGGATGACAATGGTATTGAATTGTTAAATTTATACATGTCACATATTGGATGGAATAACAATTCATAAAAGGATAATACTCAGATTTCATTAGATTACTAATGAATTTATGTATATAGTCATATGCATTAAATTAAATGTTGATTTAAAAATTTTGAAAAGTTCAAATTGTTTAAATCTAAGTAGAAATTAAGCATTGAGAATGTTGAAACATCTCGATGAGAACGTTGTGGAAATTTTTAAAATTTTGATTATCTATAGGTAATGAGATTCTCTGATGAATACCTTCACAACAAAATTCATAAGATTATGATTTTATATAAGGAGGAAAATACAATATGAGATATTGTATGATGTAATTTTTTTTTTATATTTATACCTAGTACAATGACTTACCTTCAATAGTTCCAATTGAATCAGTTAGTAAGATTTCATATTAGATGTGGAATGCTAAATCTTTGAAAGAGTCAAAGTTAATAATTCAAGGATGTGATGCTTGGTTAAATCATATATTATCCATCAAGTTTCTAATTAAGTTAGATAATAAAAGGTTATGAGATATCCAAAAGGTTGGATATAATCTTACAGACCTGTTGATTTTTTTTTTGTTTCAATGACCACTTATAAGAGAATGGTTCTCAAGATTGGTAGTAATAGTAAGATAAAATTTGAACATCAAATTGGAAATAGTGTCTTTATTGATACATTTGATGTATAGTTAAAAGGCTACGAGATATTGAAACATTTACTTTCTTAATGGCTTCAAATGGTTTGTTTTTTTATATCCATTATTCAATGTAAGAGTTGACATTTGAGTTCAAGGAGATAAGGATATTTACTTTAGAATTAAATCCTCATTAAGGTTTATTTTAAGGATATTTACTTTAGAATTAAATCCTAATTAAGGTTTATTTTACTTAAAACAATATCATTGTAAGATGTGAAAGGTTCCAATGTAGCAATGGTTGCTAATTAAGCCATAATACATTTTTCATTTAATGGAAACGATTAATTGGATCAATAAGTTCTTTAGTGAACTTAATATAGTTCCTTGCATTGCTCAAGATAGTAATATACTATAGAACATTAGAGCCATTAGGCATGTAAAAGGAGCTAAGGTCTCATTAAATATCTAAATATGTATTTAGGCAATTTTCTTAATTATGATGATAATTAAGATGGAAGTTGTAAGATTTAAGCATTAAACCCCATTTTATAAAATTCTCTCATTAAACCCCACATTTAGCGGGATGAGTTATTGTTGTTATTGCTATTGTCATCGTTGTCGTCATTATTGTTATTGTTTTCTCGTTAAGCCATTGTCCTAGTAGTGATAGGATCGTAATATGGTAATATGGTATAAGATATTTAAATGATTGACTTAGTGCAAGTAGGAGATTGTTGGTTTATGCCATATAGCCAATTAGTTGGTTATAGTTTAGTGACAATTATTTAAAGGCATTCTTTATCTTGTACATGTTTAGATGTATATGATAAAGTTCACGAGATAATTATAAATTTCAATTAAAATTATAATGAAATTATAATTATTATATTCAAATTGAATTTATGTGTTATCCCTAAATTGTTCCTAGTCATTAATCTATTAAGACCGGACATTAGTAGAACGCAAAAAGACTAGCAGATATTATGTTTTTCCTTACAAAGGAAGTAGTCGATATCATAGGATAAAGTATGGAGATACTTAAACAAATGTGTGAGTACTTATTAAAGAACAAGCTCACTAAACTGACCCAATACGAGAAATCTATTTAGAATATTACTGATTGAGCCAAGTTTATTTTATAAATTGGCCGCATTTTCTTAACTGTTTATGCACTTGTTGACTCCTAATTGATGACTTTTGCGCTTAAATTGGTTCCTATTAACAAGCTCTCGTAATTTGCAAATTGTCAGTA
>JANKOD010000005.1:21147166-21161731 GCA_026284645.1 Erythroxylum acuminatum | reverse complement strand
TAATAATTAATATATTGTGCTTTGCATATTGTTTAATATACTTTAAATAATATTTATATGTATAAATAATTTTTATTGCAAAATAAAATATAGTAAAAATTAAAAGTGTTTTTTTTTATGTTGTCAAATAATCTACTGTATGAAGCTCTTTCAAGAATGTTCTTTTTTAATGACAGCTAAACAGTCAATTGGCTTTTTAGCAAAGTTCTTCTAAAAAAAGATCTACAGAAAAAAAAGCTCTACTGATAAAAGCTCTACTGATAAAAGCTTTATTGATATAAGCCCCATCAAATATAGGCTTAGTGTACAAATAGGAGAACTTATTAGCTGTAGGAAGTCAGAAAATTTTAGGCATCAATTTTGGTAATGAGGATAAGTTTAATTCTTAATAATATTAGATAGGTGTGGTTTTTTTGTACCAAGAGTTGGTAATTTCGAGAAGCGAACTCTTAAAGATGTAAGTTACTTAGAAAGATGAGTAATCAAGAAATTCAATAAGAGTAAGAACGTCATGCCAATAAATTCAACAGTAGAGGATACAATCAATTGTGCGACTGATACATTATTGCTCTAAGTACTAAAAGTACTTCATCTTTGTGACGTGAATAACTTAAGAATCCTCTTTGATAATAAGAGCGTTGGCTTTGGGGCAACTTAGAACAGGAAATTTTTCCAACCATCAACACTTTGAGTATAACCAAATGTCCTAAACTTAAGAATATTTTTACATTTAATTTAGTACACAACTTCCTGCAGAATCTTAAGCATATTCCCAGCATCCACTGTAATGAGATGGAAGATGTCGTAGAAACAGAAGAACAATCCTTTAATGGAAGCAACTTTACTACTCCTATTATGTTCCCAAAGTTTTGATGCTTAGAATTAATAAAATTGGTCATATATACATATATAATGCAAATTAACTCCCTCCATAATTGATGGAAAGCTGGATCATTCAAGTTTGAAAGTAAGAAACAAACTATTTCATTTACTCTATCAAAGGAATGATGATAAAATAATTAGAACAACACTTTGAATCCTCTAAAATGTGAAAAACTTAACAAGTTTGGTAAGTTAAAAAGAAAACAAAGATTTTAGGTGTTGAATGTCTTAAACTGAATTAGTTTTGATAAATTCCAAAGTTAATGTAAGAACTTTAAACAAAACTTTTAAAAAACTTCAAATGTTTTATATTCATCAAATCATTTGTTTATAAAGAGAATCAAACTTGTTTATATAGAACAAAGGCTAAGACACAACATTCAATTCTGATTTAATACAAATTGTAACTATCCATTTAATGACAACTTGATAACTTGACAATTAAGCCATGAATATTGGTTTTAAATAGCTCAGCGTTTTAGCTCCTTATTCTAATTAAGAAACTATAAAACTCACATTTAACAAATTTAAAAACCTACTTCTAGCATGCTGAATTCACATAGTAAATAAACCAAGCCTAACTTACTACCAAATTGACACAAAATAACAATCCAAGATCCAAACACACATAATCAAGGCTGATTGACATTTTATTCTTCAATGGGCTAGATTGATTCAAACAATGTGGGTTGGATCATTGTCTTCATTATTTTGATATGTTTAAATCATGTTAATAATTTTAAGCTATTCTTGCATACATAGACCTTTGACAGAATTTAGATGAGCTTGTTCTTTGCAGATGTCTTCAAGTAAGAAAGTTAATGCTTCTTTCATCCTTTTAGCTTTAGCTCTTGTCATTGGCTCTCTATGAATGATTAAATGATCTTGCTTCTTGATGTTACCTCCACCCTTAGCTAAATCAAACCCTTGTTGATTTATATCATTCCCCTTTCCTTAAAAGTGTTGTCCTCAAGTCATCACCTTCAATATATGCATCAAACAAAGTTAAATTAGAAACATTGAAAGTGGCACTTAGATTGCCATACTCACTTGGTAAATCCAACTTGTATGCATTGTCTTTGATTTTTTGAAGGACTTGAAACGGACCATCCCCTTTTGGCGTTAATTTTGACTTCCTTTAGCTAGGAAATCTCTCTTTCCTAAAGTGTACCCAAACCTAATCACCAGGTTCAAATACAATCTTCTGACAGTTCTTATTATGCTACTTTTCATATTGAAGAATTCTATTTTCTACTTGTGCATGCAGCGTTTCATGAAAGGCTTTGACAAACTTAGCCTTTTGTTTGCATCCAACTTAGCTTTATCAATCGCTAAAGGCAACACATCCATAAGATTTAATGGATCGAAACCATACATAACCTTAAATGGATAATGGCCAGTTGTAGCATGTACCCTTTGATTGTAAGAAAATTCCATGTATGGAAAACACTCCTCCCAATTCTTCAAGTTTCTTTAAAGTATAACTTTTAACAATGTGGAGAGAGTCCTATTTACAACTTCCATTTTCCCATCTGTTTGTGGATGACATGTTGTTTAATACAACAGCCTTGTACCCAACTTGCTCCATAACGTTTTTCATCATCTCTATCACTCACAATTGCCCTTAGAATGCCATGAAAATCTCACAATTTCTTGGAAGAACAGCCCCACAACATGTGTGACATCATCTGTTTTATGGAAAGGAATGAAATGCAACATCTTACTAAACCTACCAATAATAACAAAAATAGAATATCTTCCCTTTTTTGTCCTAGGTAAACCTAAGACAAAGTCCACTGATATATCAACCTAAGGCTCATTAGGAATAGGAAGAGAAGTATATAGCCTATGAGGGATTATTCTAAATTTAGCTTGTTTACATGTAATGCATTTCTCACATATTTGCTCAACATCTCTTTTCAGTAACCACATTTTCCTTACATTGTTTGTACTTGATGATGTATGGAAATGATTCAATAAACTCTACCCATTTTGCATGCCTACTACTTAGCTTTCCTTATCCTTTGAGATATTTTAAGGACTCATGATCGGTGTGTATAATGAATTCATTATACCAAAGATATATAGTGCTGCCATGTCTCTAATAATCTCACCAAGACATAAGACTCCTTATCATATGTTGAGTAGTTAAGAATTGCCCCACTTAGCTTCTCATTAAAATATACAATTGGTCTACCATCTTGCATTAAGACTCCACCAATACCTATTCCACTTACATGACACTCAATCTCAAAAGTTTTTAGCAAAGTTAGGCAAAGTAAGCAAAGGTACTGAACTAAGTTTTTCTATAAGAAGGTTAAAAGCATCACTTTGTTCCTTAACCCACTTAAATCCTACATTCCTTTTGTGCATTCAGTTAATGGTGCAGTAACTGTAGAGAAATACTTAATGAATCTTTTATAAAAGCTAGCAATACTATGAAAACATCTTACATGACTAACATAAGTAGGTTTCGACCATTCCCTAATTACTTTTACTTTCTCTTGATCAAGATGTATTCCTTTATCATTCACAACATAACCAAGACAAGTAAGTTTATTAGTGCAAAAAGTGCAATTCTTTAAGTTAGCATATAACTTTTCCTTCCTAAGTGCATCAAAAATGGCCTTTAAATGTGTTACATTCTCATCCAAATTCTTGCTATAAACTAGTATATCATCAAAATAAACAAGAAATTTACCATTAAATGCAAGTAAAAACATGGTTCATTAGTCTCATGAATGTACTAGGTGCATTGGTTAAACCAAAAGGCATAACCAACTACTCATATAAGCCATGATTAGTTTTAAATGAAGTTTTCCATTCATCATCCTCACGTATTCTTATTTGATGATATCTAGATTTTAATTCAATCTTTGAAAACACACATGAATTGTTTAATTCATCCAACATATCATCTATCCTAGGGATAGGAAGTCCATGATTTTATTGATGGCTTGACAATTAACACACATTCTCCAATAATCATCCTTCATAGGCACTAAGAAAATAGAAACCACACATGGACTCAAGCTTTCACAAACATATCCTTTTTCCATAAGCTCACTTACTTACTTTTGGATTTCCTTGATCTCTTCAGGATTGCATTTATAAGTTGGGCTATTTGGTATGCTTGCTCCTGGAATGAAAACAATTTGGTATTCAATTCCTCTAGTTGGTAGCAAACTATTCGGAATTTCTTCAGGAAAAGATCTTCATTTTCTCACAAAAGATCAACAATAACACTAGGCAAACTTTTGTCAATGTTGTTAGAAGCAATCAAAACATCCTTATACATAAGTACAGTAAGGGTTGCCTCATGATTAGTGCTTTCTTCACATCCCTCATTTTTGCATACACACTAATTTTTCTTCTACTAAATTTCTCCTTGTTTTCTCTCTCCTCATGTTTCCCATTGCTCTTACTTTTACCACTCAACCCACCATTTTCTTTTTTCTCTCTTTCTTCCTCCATTCCCAAAGTTTTAAAGATGCAAGATTTTTTTATTACTGTTTTATGTGCATTTGGTCTTCAAAAATTACCTTTGGTGATAAAGGTCCAAGTTGAAACATATGCCATCCATTATCAAAGAGTAACGGTTCTTGAACCCATCATGAATCACCGTCCTATCATATTGCGATGGTCTTCCTAACAACATGTGCTCAGCATACATAGGTACTACATCACACCACACCTCATCCTTATATCTACCAGTGGAGAAAGAAACTAATACTTGTTGATTCACCATCACAACACCACTATCATTTAACCATTGTAATTTGTATAGTTTTGGAGGTTTAATTGTAGGTAATTTCAGTTTCTCCACAAGCAAAGTACTAGTAACATTTGTATAACTGGCATTATCAACAATCACATTATGTAATCTATTAGCAATTAAAAAATGAGTATGGAATCATTATTTTTACTTTGCAAACTAAATGTGCGTTGTACAACCAATGTTTCTCCTTTAGCTTATTCAACATCACTAGCTTCTTCTAATGGTGGCATATCATTATCATCATCCTCTCTCTCACTTTCAAATTAAAAAACCCCATCTCTTATGATCATTACCCTTTTATTAGGACATTCACGTGCCAAATGACCATGGCCCAGGCACTTAAAACACTTAATTCCTCTAGTTTGAGTAGTTTGATTCTCACCTTTACCCTTACTGCTTATTTCATTTTTACTCTTAAAATCATCAAATTTAGGCTTAATAAAAGGTTTATCATCCTTTTTACTCCAATTTAGTTTCCAAGAAGAAGTACCCGAATAAAGTTTAGAATCATAATTACTTGTATTCCTGCATTAGAGCTACCTTTCAATTTTCATGGCCACATTTACCATGTCTTCAAACTCTACATAGCATTGTAATTCCACAAGATCAACAATGTTCTTGTTCAAGCCACTCAAGAACCTAGCCATGGTTGCCTCATGATCGTCCTACAAATTAGCCTTTATCATGGCTATCTCTATCTCTTTATGATATTTTTTCACACTCATGGAATCTTGTGTCAAAGCTTGTGAACGTTGGTGCAATTCCCTATAATAGTGGTTAGTGATAAATCTCCTTCTCATGATTTATTTCATCTTCAGCCATGTATCTATAGATCTTTCACCATTTCTATGCCTATCTTTACACAATTAATCCTACCAAACAACAGCACAATCATAAAATTCAACAGCGGCTAATTTTACCTTTTTTTCTTCGGAATAATTATGACATTCAAAGATCATCTCCTCTTTTCTTTCCCACTCTGAATAGCCATCTAGATTATTCTTCCCTTGAAAAGGAGGAATCTTCATTTTAATGCTGCCTATATTTTGGTCCACATTATCAATCTGTCCTCTCCTATTTTATCTTTTAGGATTAACGTCTAGACCAACAATGGTAGCTTGGTCATCATCCGTATCAATTCCACCATAATAATCATTATAAAAAAAGGCTAGTTTCCTTCATTTTTGTGGCTCTCCTTGCAATTTTGCAAGGCATCATCATGTTTTTCTAAATGATCTCTTACATCTCCTATCGTTTTGAACGTTCATTTAACTTGTTGATGCATTGCTTGAATTACTTGATCATTTGAGGAAGAACTCACTTCTTGTCTTTGTTAAACATGCCTTGAACTTGAAAAAAAAATTATAACAGCCTCACACACTCCTTTACGTATTTCACTCAATTAATGGATCACCCTACTTGTGTTTCACACTTTATATGGCTTTTCATAGTGCTAGTATCACCTTTCTTTCCTTTTACTGCTCTTGTTTTGTCTATGGGTTCTTAGATTAACTAAGTTCCTTAAATAAACAATTTAGATTATAACAATTCAATCGATTGTAAAAGGGGAGGTCTAAGAAAAAATAATAATAAAAGGTAGGCTAATTTAAAGTGATACAAACTTTATCAATGGTTAGAACTCAGTTCCTGTAAACATAGAGTAACAATAATTGAAATTGAAGAATGAAAAAAGAAGATAGCTGCAATTCTAGTAGAGAAGAAGAAAAAAGGAGAACGAAGAACTAGATGAATAGCAACCTCAAACTTGAGCCAAAAGCTCTGAAACCAAATTATAGAAATCATAAATTTAGCAACCATACACCCTGATAGCTAAAGAACTATAATACATGTGAAAAGCAAATTAACATCCTCCATAATTGATGGAAGGCTAGATCGTTCAAGTTTGAAAGTAAGAAATAAGCTATTCTTCTTGACAAAATTTAGGTGAGCTTGTTCCTTCCAAACATCTTCAAGTAAGCAAGTTAATGCTTTTTTATCCTTTTAGCTTTAGCCCTTGTTAATGATCCTCCATGGATGGTTAAAGGATCTTGGTTATTGATGCTACCTCCAACCTTGGCTAAACCATTCCCTTGTCGATTCATATCAACACCATTATTGTTCGCATTTGTTGCAATCACATGTAACCACAATATAATTAAAAAATTTACAATTTAAAACATCGCCTACATCATTAGGCTCGAAGAAAATCCATGGTCGGAAAGAAAGGTGGGACCCACTCAAGTGGGACCATCCTAATTCCAAATCCTCTTTCTAGGCCTTCTTCAATGAGATTCAGGCAAGTCAACCTAGGAGTTGGTAACAACATAACATCTATCAGTGATAAGTTTATAATTGGACTGGCATTATTGCAAGTTATGAATAATTTTTGTTAAAGAGAAAGAAGATGAACAGAGGAGAGAAGAGAGAGAAAAATCTAGAAAGAGGAGAGAAGGTAGAGAAATACACAAGGAGGGAGAGAGCAAATAACTATTTATGTATTTTTTGTTGTTAGGAAAACAATTATAAAGGTATTTTTATACTACCTACAGTTACATCTACAACTGTATAATTGCAGTAACATTTTATTCGTAACAATTCATCCTACTTTAGAAAACCTTGTCAAGTTCATTTTTGTCAAGAAGAAAACATGATTTTTCTTTTTTATCAATTAGATAAACCTCCTTAATAATGTCCCTGTTAAACCTTATCTAATGGATAAAAAAGAAACAATCATGTTTTCTTCTTGACAAAAATGAACTTCTTTTCATCACACTTCTCCGAGTGCCCAATAACATTATGATTGTTATTCTCCTTCAAATATTTAAGTTGGTGATTATGAAAATGGAGAGTGATTTTAATTTCTCCGCCAAGTTGGTCTCCATTAACATCAATGACAAATGAATCAACAACTTGAGAATTCCATGTATGTTGCTCCTTATTTTCAGCATCAATGGTGAATGAATCACCAACTTGGGATTTCCATACGTGTTCCTTATTGTTCTGTTCTACACTTGCCACAATACTTATGTTAAAATTCAAGTTGCTCTCAAGCCTCTCTCCTTCAACATCATTATCCATCTTTCTGCCACTAGTGCTATTATAAAACTCTTGACATTGTATGTCAGTTATTGTTGTATTAAGAGTAAGCTTCATATTTTTTGAATCAATCAATCCTCTTGATTGCATAAATTGATTGAACATTGCTTTAAGGCTATCTATCTCATATTGATGGTAATCGGATTGTACCTAAACTTTCTACTTGATATTTTTTGAAGCAGCCATTCCTCTTGATTGCATAAATTGATTGAATATTGCTTTAAAGTTATCTATCTCATATTGATGGTAATCGAATTGTACCTGTGCCTTTTGCATCCGTGTTTTACTTCAAATATGAGATTCCTTAAATTTTAAGGCAACTCTACGGCATTGTTACATCTTTCAGATTACTGACGTAACGGAATCTTATCGAAAGATTGTTACTGCCTTCAGCCTTTTTGGTTATAATGAAATACATGGGGAGAAATAAAAGTTAGATATATCCCTCCACGGTCTTTGCCACTTCCGCCTTCTTTGACATATTCTACCAGACGAGCTTTCAAATGATTCCTTCCAATAATCTCTGTTTCTTTTAGTTCGAATCCTATGCTGTTTTAATGTTGTGTAACTAAGTTTTGGACAGTGAAATAAGAAAGCTTAAAAAATATAAAAAAGTGAGAAGTTTCCTGTAAAATAAGAAAGGATCAATCCAGCGTTTCCCTTGAAGAAAGTTTGACAAGACTGGCCACGTGCTTCAAGAAAAGCATGCTGCTCATCACCATATGCATCTGATCTTCATTTGGAACTATACGAGCACGGAACTCGATTCCTAGCATGGCTCCGGTGCAAAAGCTATTGTATTTATACTTAGCTCAATGTTTCACATTGAAGTTATGCTCTTACAGAATTCGATAAGTTATTGCTGTTACACAAAACATTACAACAAGATCACCACATATTGGCTCCTCAGGTTATGATTCTTCTTTTCAGATCACCTAAACATATATGCTGCGAAAGCGATTAAATATATTCCTACCTGTTGTGCTGCATTAATCACTATGAAAACCATTGATCAGAGTTGTTTTTTTCACTTACAACTCAAATCTTTGATTGTTTGAGCTCATTAGCTTGCAGATCTGATAACATCAGGCACAAAATGGTTCAAGTTTTGCCAAGTCTGCAGAACACTGGATATACAGAGCTCCTAACCAATTAATGGGAAATAATATAAAAGTGACTAAGAAGCGAGAATGCCACATTAATTGTTGTTTGAATCAGAGCTTTTCAGTCGAAATTTGATCGTTGTAATTAAGATATTTCTCATGCTGTCATCCAAAAAACAGTGGTAATGTGTAAGCTAAACATTGTACAGGCCTAGAGAAACCTGGTATTCTCCAAAGAAGAGTTGATTTTTCGTTGCTTTACACTAATTTGATACCAGTCTTAGTAGCAATGTAGTAAATTGCGGTGACTCTGTAACATTGAAAGTGCACAACCAATATGACAAACAAATACGCAGGTTAAATAAGCAGACTTCACACAGATTTTAGTACAGGAAATTTAGGGAACATTCACATCAAGTATAAGCTGAAGTTCACTTTTGCACCACTTTAACCCCCAAAATAGTTTTAACTATTTTTATTTTGTTACTCCTTTCACAGAAGAAACGATAAAAGAAATCTTCTGTAAAATTGTTAATTGCCTTTACTGAAGGTACAATATAGCAAGTGTCCAAACCTGGTTTCAGATGCCCAGTGCATCCTTACATGTCGAATTAAAAAATGCTTCTTGCGAGCAAGTAGTTGATTATTAAGAGGCCTTACCCAGCCAACAACTTGACCGAAAATTCTGAAGCCTTCACAAATTAGATGAGTCCCAGCTGGCATATACAGCACCAATGAGTTTCTCATGAAGGGTAGCACCCGAACAAGCAACTATTCCCCGATCAAGACCCTCTAAGTACATTCCCTTAGAGAAGTCCAAGGGACGACCTCCAGCATCAGTTACCACACCGCCAGCCTCTTCAACTATGACAACACCAGCAGCATGATCCCATATCTTCTCTTTGTACCCAGCCCTGGCAAATTTCATAAATATTTCAGCGTCTCCTCGTGCTATGGCTGCATACTTGACCATGCTATGTACACGCAAGGGCTGTTTTCTGCCGTTAGAATGCCAAAAAGAGATACATTAGGACAAAAATAGAACACAAATCGATGGAACCATCCATCTCCCAAGGCCCTCTGACAATTACTTAAATGCATCCAGGAAAGGACTCCAAGTTCAAACCTTGCGGTTGATTCAAATAAGAAAGCAACTTATCAAAGATACCTTTTAAAAGAAACATGCCTGAGTAATAATTTTGTATCTCATAAAAACATAACCCTGAGACAAATAAGTTACACTTACGAGTTGGAAATTGTGCATATGGAAAAGGATGGATTGTCAATTTAAGTTTTGTAAAAATCAAAAGAACTCAGAAACAATAACTATAGTTTTTCATCCCTTTGACAAAGTATTCAAAGGAGAAAGTGGAGTGCACTAACATCTAGATAACTAATGTTATCCCCCCATCACGTCAAACATCCAAGAATACTTTTTAACTTCTGCAGTAAAAGAAACCATAGCATACTTGAGCCCCATGCTGTGAGCAACTCCAGCTGCAAAGGAGTGATTTGAATTAGCTATTTCCACAGGTTCACAAAAGGTTGCCAGCGCTGGATCATCAATTGAAGAAACCTGAATCTCCTTTGCGGATTGTAGCCACTGAAGCTTCATATCCCCATTTTTTAATGGTTGCATCCATGCTTTACCACTGCCTCTCTGTGCATACATGACACATCCACCTTCCCGCATATCAGAAGCAGGTGTAGACACTAGTGACATGCTCAGACTGTATTGGTGATTCAGCCATTCCTTCTTCAGAGGGTAATTAGGACACCCAAGAACTCCTAGTACAACTTTTCCCTCCTGAATCAAGGATAAAGCTACAGCATATTGATCCCCTCGAACAAAACCCAGTGTTCCATCAACAGGATCAAGTATCCAATGCCTTCCAGTTGGGCCCCCGGTTGAATTGCATTGACTGATAGCCTTTAGAATTTCTGAGGCTTCAAGGGTCTTCTTTGGCTTCTGAAGACCATATTTTGGAGCTTCTTGCAGACACTCATTTACTGTGTTTGTTACAGATCTCAGCAAGTCTGCCGAATCAGCTTTTGAGAGTGTTTGAACATCTTCTTCAGCAACTATGGACACCTTTTGATCCTTAAAAGAGTCTGACAGTATCCAGCAAACAGTAGCTTGAACACTCCAATCTGTCCAACCATAAATACCAAATTATAAATGGACAACTACTATACATCCTATATAAATACAGGACCAGATGAAGATACGGATGGAAAATGTGAAAATAAACTTTAAAATGCATGTTTTTCTTCATATATAAGCATACTGTCAACAAATTCTATCCTTGAAAGTTCACTATTTTTAATAATAAAAGCACATTGAACATGCAATTCATTTTGGCTAGACAATAACATGACTTGTTCATTCTTTTCATGAAAATTTGACCAGTTTAATAGCAGAAGTAATATACACCAAGTTTCTTCCCAATTGAATATTTGCATAAGAAGACCTTCTAGAGTTGCTTCCAATAATAAAAAGTGAAAGGGCTTGTTGGGGACTATATAAGAGAAGATTTTACTTTTTTTTTAAAATTGTTATTTGTAACAATCTCAAAAGACCTTCATAGGCTATGTTTGACGATCAGAACTATATCTAGATAACATTTCTAGCCTTCATGTCCTCCAAATTTTCATTTAGTAATTCTGAAGATGGTCCTCATAGACTAAACACTAGTGAAGAGCTGCATTTAGTGAACAGTTGCCAATCATTTGCATTAACAAGAAAGGAATTTCATCCAGATGTTTTATCTCAACTCCATGAGAAACAATTGGAACCACAACACACTAAATCTCATCACCATATAAATCTAGGAAATTGTTATTGTAGGAATGCCTCATCGAATGACACTCAACGGCAAAAAAGGTGAGCTATTTCTCAATATAAGGATAGTTGGTGATAGAGAATGACCTCCAATTTCTAGATATGAAGTTGTACATTTTCATATTTCTTTTGATCAACCAAACTGAAGCCTTTGGACTTGTTTGGCAACTAACTTATCAGTTGTTTTTTAGTTGACTGACACAAGTTAGCTGTTTGACCATCTTAAAAAGCTAATGAATGTGTTTGGTGAATGGCTGATCAGTAGGTTTATTTAACGCCAACAAGCTGATTTTAGAAAAGCTCCATAAGATGAACGTTTTTGATGTTCAGCCAAAAATTAATAGGTAAAAAGCTAATTATACCCTCCTTTCATAATTTTTGAATTATATTAATTATGCTATAGTGAAATTATGGATAACTCAAACTAAAAATCATGCATGTATTCTACAGTGATAAATTTTTTTACAATGAAGTAACTTTTTTAGTTACAAAACTTGAGAGTATGTATTATGCTGGTGACAATTTTTTTTACTAATGAAATAAGTTTTTGGTTACAAAATAAAAAACATGCTATAGTTAAAAACTTAATTTTTGTAAAACTAAATATCTAATCATGGCTTTATAATTTTTTTTTTAAGTCACGCCCTCATAAATCATTTTACACTTAAACAGTTAATACTAAATAACTAATTTTACCAAACATTTTTAATAAACAGCTAATGTTATCTGCTGGTCAAATTAGTTGATAGAATCCGCTGTTAGCTAATCGCTGATAGAATCAGCTAACAACTAATGCAATCTGCTATTTGTCAAACAGACCTATGTCAACTTATACAAGCATTCTTTACATCAATACTTACCCAGCAACTCTTTTACCAGTGTACTCCTTGCTTAACTAAGAGAAAGAACCAAGACAACCACGTACAAATTTTTTAAAGCAGGCAAAAGAGCTATAGAATAATAACACAACCAGGGTAATTTAAGAGTTCAAACATGGGTCCTGAGAGATAGCTATACAGTGACTCTTAACAAACTCACTAAAATCATATTAATTACGGTACCATCAATCTATACAGTAAATCTTAACAAATACTCACTAAAATCATTATAATTATGGTACCATCAATGTTTTGACAGGAACATGTCCTGAAATAGACAAGTTCTCACTTAAGGTGCCCAAGCGTCAAGCAGTTCAACAATAATTAATAACAGACACTTGAAGAAATCAGAAGCCAATGATTCTCTTGCAATCATGCCAAAAGAATTGGTCTAAGCTGGTTTGTCCACAAAGCACCTACAATTGAAATGTAAAAACAGAATCTTGAGTGCTTCACATGCTCTCTTCAGGAAACTAAGTCCACCAATCAAATGGCAACAGAGAACAGTTTCTCTTCTACAAAATTTCCTTCTAAGAAAACCCTAATCATACTCGAAATTCAAAATGCTGATGACCCCATCAGCCTATAAACCAAATAGAAACTCATTATCATAAGCACAACTGAAGTACCTGCAATTGTAACAGGAGAATCATCTTCCTTAGACGTAACTTGGTCAGCACGCCGATAAACTAACCTCTCTTGCACTCTCTGGCAGAGAGAACAAGCCAAGTGAACAACTCTTACAGCCACTTCCAGTTCCTTATCATACATTCCACAAGTCATCATCTTTCTCTTAATAAACTTTTACTTAAAAACTCAATGCAGAAACCAGCTGCTATAAGATACCCACAAAGGAACCGAGCAAGAAATCATGGTCCGACATGCTGAGGGAAGTGGGTTTGGAGGGGATTCGATGTTGAGAGGCAAAACTTGAGGCTTCCGTTCTCGTGTTTGTCTGTTTGTTGAGTGAAAATAAGTATGAGCGGTTCAGTTTCCGAGGAATACGGAAAGTGAATGTTGTGCGTCGCGGGGCGGCGGAGTAGAGTTTCAATCAAAAATTATTCTATAGTGTACACGGGACCCGCGAAATCATAAGTTAATTTTTTTTTGGTAAAATAAGTAAAGATAAGAGTTTCAAATTTTTTTTTGTAAAATAAGTCTTATCTTTACTTATTTTACAAAAAAAAAATTAACTTGTGATTTCGCGGGACCAAAACTAGAGACCGCCCAAAGAAGCAAGTCTCATTCCGAAGCTAAAATGAACTAACGGAATCCAAGAGAACCAAGAAACCTACATATGCAGCTGCCTTAATGAATAATAGAAGGAAACTAAATCTATATAAAGAAGTAGAAACTATTGACACCTTTCACCTAAGGGCATCCTTAGAAAATCCACAAAAGGTGAAACATTAACCAGACACACACATTTACAGACTGAAAGATTACAACAGTTCAGCAGTTAAAACCAAAAATCTCATGATAAAGACTTTCACAGCCTTAAAACTCGTAACTGGACTCTCCAATTATGCTAAAAGATAGGATCTCCATTGCATTAAAATACTACGGATGAGGGGAGAAAAATCTCCTCTTAAGACCTCCTAACTATCCCAAACTGGTTTAGCCCGTTTCTATCATATATACTCACAACACTCTTATAGCTTCTTATCATTAAGGATTCCGATATAGCTTGGTAGAATCCATTGACTTGATCTCCTTCACTGAAGCCAGCTTTTTCCTTAAAAGTAAGGTTCTTTGTAGAATGCGTAGACCTATCCCTCTGATACTTGCATCCAATCTATCCCTACACCAAGCTTCTCTCAGTGCTTACGCAAAGTTGTTCCATAACTTAGAAGATCACTCTAGTGATAATGTGTTGGATCCCGTTCCCGGAACCCAACTCTCTTGCTTAAAAATCGTGAAACTTGAGCGTGCGTGTAACTTTGAAGGGTTATAATTTTTTTTTTCATTCTTAATCCCTTTGAACCC
>JANKOD010000005.1:21132010-21147066 GCA_026284645.1 Erythroxylum acuminatum | reverse complement strand
AGTTTGCATACAGACACATGGATCCTGGCTTCGGGAAGGTCCCGGTAACAAAAATTTTTGTTTTCCGCACCTGGTACTTGTGATGTACCTCCCGGGATTTTCCTACAACCTAATCTCCTCCTACTCCCCAACATTCAAGCTCCATTTGCTTAAGAATAAAGGCTTCCTTTGGATATGCCAAGGGCCCTTCTTTTGTACCTCATTCATACCCACCTATGAATCAAATTTGAATAGAAACTTATTTGAACTAGTAATCAGAGTTTTAGTTAAACCAAATGCTAACCAGGATTTCGAAAGGGCTTTCTGAACCACTGGGTAGGCAGGACGCTTACCAGTGAAGAAGCCTATCAGAGCATGTCAAAATTTTGCAGCTCCTTTCTGCGCCAGCTCTGGCGGAGGGATGATACAACTTTGGTCATCCTTAATCTCTGGGGGGTAATAAGCCAATGCCTTAACATTCGAGGATTCTTCCACTAATTCTAAAACTACTGATTTCCAGGTTTTTGGTAGTGGTTTCACCGAAGCTCTAATATCTTGAGTGTTTAAGGAAGTCTCTGGTTCAAAAGACTTTTGAGACTAATTTTGCCCTCCTACAATTGTCTGATTCTTAATAGGAGAAGAAATTGGATGGTTCGGATCTACATTTTGGATAAGATTATGGGTTGGTGAAGGAGTCGAAGGGGAATGTCTAGGTGAAGGGACAGTGATTTGACCTTACTAATTCCTTGTCAAGCATTAACCCTATTTTTCTGGTAATATAAGTTTTCTATATATATATATATACAGAGAGAGAGAGAGAAATAAATGATTGATAAAGAAGTCTACGTATTAATCACATTGTAGAAGATTAAACACATGATACATTTAAAGATGTGGCGAGGCAGTAAAGCTATTTCTCTAAATATTAATTGGGTGATATAAGATAGCCTACATTTTATAAATGAAATTTTGTGAACTTTTTCATGTAGCTTTTGATCAACTAAATTGAAGCACAAATAAGTCGAATAATTATATTTTAAGCATTCTTTATATAAATATTGTACCCATCTATTCAACCATTTTGCTCCTTGGTCCTTGTTAAACTAATGTTGTGAAATTGGGATAAAACATAATCTCACAAATAGCAGAATAATCATGCTTTTTTTCATTTTGATTACTCAAAAAATCAAGCTCACTTTAAATTATATATAGTGATTAACACATAAATTATAATAAAGCGTGAATTTTAATTTATATCTTATTCTGTATTCACATAATGCATTTGCATAGCTATAAATCTGGGCTTCCTTAAAATATTGATATGTCCTCTAAATATTCTCTAAAGATCACATTTAGATTCAGACTCTCCATCTTTGTTAAAAACCATAGATAGCTAAAAATGCTCAAATTGTCGACGTGGCCATGTTGCCAAGTCATGTCTTGGTCTATCTTCTGTTCTTTGAACTACATTCTCCAAGCACGGCCAGGTTTAGTCCAATTGGCCATGTATTTTTTTCATCTATGATCTTTTTAAAGTCTTCTCCTCAAGTCCTTAAAGCTCAGCCTAAACACAAAATCCTAATAACAATCTTGAACAAACAGATTAGAAAAGACTACAAATTGAACAAAAAATATCTAAAACCTAACACAAAAATGCATTATAACTTAAGTACTGGCAAATCCACTTGTTTTTTGTTTGATAATTGGCACACCTTAGGCACTTTGTATAAGCTTAAGGAATATGCAAATCTTAGACTATTGGTTCTTATTGACACCAAGGATCATGCTATAATCACTGACAATAATTATAGATGGCCTTTCTACTTCAATAAAGGCTATGAGCTTATTATCAAAAATTAGCTTAATTATTCTCCTAATCTAACTAAAGTGGACTGCATCATGTGGATGAGTGATAATTCACTAAAACTCTAACTAGATCTTGCAAGAAGCTCCTAATAGAGTCTTTTATTTAATATAACAGGGCCATGTTTGTATGGGACTTATACATTACTCCATCTCACTTTTTCATTTTATGGCTAGTTGCTTCTTGAAGACTATCCAAAGTTCCTAATTGTTAATTCCTTATATGGGGTTTGTTCTTCTAGCCCTAAGAATTATGATTACCTATTCTTCAGATGTCAATATTATTAACAACTGTGGAACATTATGCATTCATATTTTTAACATGCATTTTAGTTTGCCTAATTGGAATGAGAACTTCAATTATGCCACATCTATTATGTTCAAGTATAAAGGAGACAAGAAACTCGTCAGAATTTGCTTTGGAATGCTTGTGCACTTAATATGGAGGGAGATGCATTGTAAGATTTTCAAGGATCAGTCATTCATAGTTGAAGAAAGCCTAAAGAAGCTAATAATGAAGGTGAGATTAGCAATTATAGCTAAAGATCTCTCAATGGAAATGTCGCCAGAGTTCTCTTGTAGACTCTCAGTTGTATAAGGAACCCTCTCCTTGTATTATAACTAGTTTATTAAGTGTTCCTAAAGATTAGATTCCTCTGGGATTGGACATCTTTAGATGTTTACCTTTTAGTTTGACATGTATTCTTCCTAACACTTAATTTTTTTATATTAGCCCATTTTAATGAATTATTGTTTCTTAACTTCTAAAAAAATCATTAACAGACTTTGTAGCTAAGATTTTAACTATCATTTAGCAGTCTATAAAGTTATCCTAAGGCTACAAACCAAGTTGATTTTGCGAGCTAAAAGGTATTCCCTGATGCTCTGGATAATGCAGTTTAATAAGCCTTGAGTTGAGCTAAAAGAATGACTAAATATCCTCTTATTCCTCTTGTTCCAGATTTTATAAACCATACAACTAAAAGCAATCTTGAATGATAAATAATCATCATTTTTTCTCTAATTAGAGCAGCACTAATATATGATTCCTTGTCAAGATTTTTTAGGTACAATCTAGTTGCATAGGTGCATAATTGGATTTCATTTATTGAATGAGGTATTACTTATAAATAATAGATGAGAGAGAGATTTAGGTTCTTGATGGTAAAGAACATAAGTGTTTGAGATACTCTTTTCACTATCTATAGCAGATATCCTCTCTCTAATGGCTAGTCATACTATAAGGGAATTTTGCCTTTACATGAGCTTTGAGGTAGCTCCTACATTAAAAATTTGTGAATGCTCTAAAGGGGTTAACCATAGTGCAGATTCAACCTTGAGATATTCATTTTCTTTTCAAGCCTTTTACTTCCAATGATATTAAAGAAGTTATGTTTGCACTAAATCCTAATAAGACACTTTAACTTGATGGCCTCAATGCCTTTTTCTTCTATAAAACATGGCAACACACTAAGACTCTAGTAACTGAAGGAGTGCTTGAACTTTTTAACAAAGGAAGGATGTTGAAGGAATTAGATAAGATATTTATATATCTTGTTCCTAATGTACACTCCCCAAACTCCATAAAAGACTATCATCCTATTACAATTTAAAAGTCAGTATCACTAAAATAGGTAATCCTTCGTAAAATGCTTTCTTAAAGGGAAAGTTAATAAAAGATAATGTTTTGCTAGTCCAAGAGCTCCTTAAAAATTATAATAGGAAGGGATCAAGTAAGAATTGTTCCATTAAATTCACAAAGCATTTGACTTATTATGTTAGAGTTTTATCCTGAATATAATGAATACATTCAGAGTTGCTCCAAAATATGTGAATGGATCTCTCAATGTATAACCATGGTCACCTATATATATATATATAGTATGTTAGCTTACAAGTTAAAAGTTATTATCACTAAAATAGTTAATCCTTCGCAAAAAGCTTTCTTAAAGGGAAAGTTAATAAAAGGTAATGTTTTGCAAATCCAAGAGCTCCTTAAAAATTATAATAGGAAGGGATCAAGTAAGAATTGTTCCATTAAATTCATGAAGCATTTGACTTATTATATTAGAGTTTTATCCTGAATATAATGAATACATTTAGAGTTCCTCCAAAATATGTGAATGGATCTCTCAATGTATAACCATGGTCACCCATGGTATATTAGTTAATAGAGAGCTAACCAATCTTATCCAAGGAGTTGGAGGGATAATGTAAAGGACCCTCTTTCCCTTTAGTTTTCACTCTCAGTGTGGAAGTATTGGTCAGATTAAATAAGTTTATAGATAGTTAAAAAAAGAAGTTCAAATTTTACTCTAGATATAAGATCATAGCAGTCACAAACTTATCCGTTACATATGACCTTATTTTATTCTTCAAGGTAAACCCCATCTCAATGTATGCTTTAATGGCTACTTTTCACTCTTTTAAAGTTATTTTTGGTCTTATCATTCGTAACTAAAAGAGTCAGATGTCTTTCCTTGGAAGCCTCTATAACTACCAATTATTTAGAGCATATAATATGATTTAATGCATCCAAACTTACCTTAACTTATCTTGATGTCCCAATTTCCACCAACAGATCCTCCCTTACAAAATCCAAACCACTCATTGCAAGAGTTAGCTTAAGTATAGCAAGCTTGTGTAATAGTACCTTATCATAAAAGATAGGGTGCTTCTTGTAAACTAATATGTAACAGTATTCATGTATATTGGTTTTCCTATATTTAGTTCCCAAAAAGCATTAGCAATATTATATAGTAGATTTTAAGGAGGTTCATATGGTTTAGGAACGCCTTTAATCTTTCCATAAACAAGGTTAAATGTCCACACCTTTACTTGCCTAAGGATGAGGTAGGGATGAGGATCTTACCTATAAAAAGCTCCAACCAAATAAAGTTCATCAAAATGATTTGGACAGTTATGAATGATAAAAATTAATTATGGGTAAAGCAGATTTATGCCAATTATATAAAGGAGGGAAACTTACGGTGCATTAAGCCAAAGAATGATACTTCCTAGACTATGATGCATATTCTAAAGCTTAGAAGAACAGTTAGGTCAAACATCACATATAAGCTAGGAGAAGGAAATCCAACATCCTTTCGGCAAAGAATGATACTTGTTAGACTATGATGCATGTTATAAAGCTTAGAAGAACAATTAGGTTAAACATCACACATATGCTAGGAGAAGGGAATCCAACATCCTTTTGGTATGACAATTAGTTAGCCTTAGGCCTCTTAAGTGAAGTAGCACCTTAACCTCTTTAAAGAACTTGATAGTTGACAATGCAACGATAAAAAAGGAATTAATTTCTAACTTTTAAACTCATTTTCGTTCACTCAATTTAAGATATCAGTTAACACCAGGTTAGGAAGATAAAATTCCTTAGAATATTGTTCCCTTAGGAGATTTTACAAACTCATCTTGTAGGAAATTTTTAAAAAGTTGTGCAGTTAAAGTTCCATGGCATAAATTGATTTGATTCCCTAAAGCAAGTCCTATAGCCTCCCTAATTATGTGGCTAGCTATTAAAGGGAAGATGAGCACCTTGAATAAAATAAAAAATGTAAGAATATTCTTTATACTTTTGTACTCTACAATCAAGAACATAAAACAATTACACATCTTTTCTTTAGGTTTAATGTCTCTTTTAATAGTTGGAACTCAATTATAAGCTTGTGTAAAGTACTTGCAATCACAAGAGAATGGTAAGCATTTATTGATTGGTATTACTTAAACTAGAAGAAGAAAAATGGAGATTAAATAGCCTTCAAGATAGCATTGAGTAGTACTGTTTATGACATTTAGGTTGAGAGAAATAGTATTATATCATTTTCATTTTTATACTTTAGACCAGGGTTTGCTACTTGATTTATCAGAGAAAATCTTTGGCTTACCAAATCAACCTTTCTTACAACTCCTTGTAAATATCAAACTGGAGACTACTCTATAATGGATAGAATAAAGAAATCATAGCTACCAAGATGGCATTTGTATCCCATCATGAGTGAAAAATCCTAGCACTTTATTAAGGCTAGTTATCAAATCAAAGGGGTTGATAAAATAGCTTAGTATAAGGAAGTCTTTATATCCTTTTCACATTGTAGTTTTTTATAAGCTTTCTTGACTAGTGAGTGTGATCTCCTTGATGGTTGGGGAACTTGTAGCATATGGCTTACTTTCATTGTACTAGACCTTATTCAATTCACTTTAATTTCTCAAAAAAATTGGTTGAGGGATAAATTAAATAAATTCACAAAACAAATCTTGATTGGAAATTTTTAGGAGGTAGAATCACAAGGTAAGTTGGTTTGAATTCGTTTAGTTCAAGTCTATTACCCCAAGGTCTCATTTATATTTTGGTTATCAATCAAACATAGACTAAATAAGAGATAGACTTAAAGGTTGTTTAGATCTTCCCTATCAACTTTGTAAGTTCCTTATTGAATCAATAAAACATTTTTTCTTTTAATGTTAATATTCACAAGCATTATGAAATCTTATTCTTCAACTATTTAATTACTCCTACCTAGAGGGGAATGGCTAAATGTAGTAAATGAGGCAAGGAATCAACTAAGAAAACTAGGAAGGGAGTCTAACTTTCTTAAAATTGCTCTATATTGCAGCATATACACAATATGGAGGGAAAGTAATAATAAAATGTAGCACCCCACTCTCATTGGGCATATTCCCGTACATACCGATTGTATTTGAGAACATACTCTATGAGGATGGCATGCTAGAATAGTCAAACAATCATACGGTATTCGAGAACATACTCTATGAGGATGGCATACTAGAACAGTCAAACAATCATACTCATTGCAATTTTGTTATGCATCACATGCATATTTAGAAGATTAATAAACCTTTTTTTGGCCCATTTTATTCAAAAACAATTTCAGTTGCAAATGGTACAAACAGTTAACACATCATCATATATTCCAGTAATCATCTGGGCCCAATACAAAACATTTCCAGTCATACAGTCAATATACTTTTTAATTCGTATAAATGTTGTACAATAATTGCGGAATACAATTTTTAAAATACAAAGAAAGACTGTAGACATACGTAGGTACAATTGATCCCAACCTCTAACTCTTATCCATATGCAATGGTTAGACTCCAGTTGGTCTAACGGGGTAACTCCTCTCAGCCTAAAAAATAATGTTGCAATTTTGGGGTGAGTTTTGCGAACTTAGTGAGTAGACTATCCTCGATGGCTCACTCATATCACATAACACAACAGTTCATACTTTAATTTCACATACACTTCATGTCATCATATAATACACATCATTTCACCAATAATCATATAGCATCACATAACACTTTGATCACTTATTCCACATTTCACATTCAAATAAGTTAAACAGTTCATTTTCATCATTTAAAAAATAGCTATCAATTATATATGCAATACACATGAGACTCACTTCCAATTGTTATTGTCGTGATCGAGTGCCTTTTACTATCCTATTTCTCTTGTAGGTACCGGATTTCTTTTAGATATTGTCCCATATCCCTTATGGATACTATGCACTTTAACAACTGAGCCTATGGCTCTTATATATATTCCGAGCTTTAAGCTCTTTTAGACTGGTCACTCCGGCCATAACTGTCATTATGTTATCATGCATTCATTTAATGAAATGCATCACATTCATATTTATTCAATCAGTTAGTTGATTTCAGTTTCACATTCACATACACATTTATCATCAGACCTTGGTCCGACATTCAACAATAATGTTAAGTATCACTTATTTCATCAAATTCACATACAAGGAGCATTTCTAATATATTGTTCATGCATCAAAAGCCTTGGACATTCAATGTCTAGAATCAACACAATCACATTCACATAATAATTCAATATAGAATTTTAAAAAACAATTAATCAAGTGACACCATCTAGGTCGACTCACAATTTGCTCTAGATAGCTATTGCCTCGAAGTCCCAACAACGTATTGATATTTTCGCTCTAACTGCTCTTCTATATCATGCAGCACACATTTACACACATCACAAATTTGCATAATTATATAAGTACTCATTTATACACAAATGTGTATATAGATTATTTACAATGCATGCTCAATGACAATCCCGAGTATATTTCCTTTACTTACATCTCACGATCATTCATACTTCAAAAATCATATATGTCTAATTTGAACTTAGGTCTACACCTCAATAATACAAACTTATTCCAAGTTCATCACTCAATCATGCACTAAGGTTCATGGCTCAATACACTTAATTCTTATAACATCATCAATCAATCATTTACCAATCCGTTCCTAATGAATTCAGATGACAATGAAATTTGGTGGAGAGGAAGGACAATGTATGAGGAGTTTGTGGTTGGAATTTTAAGTAAATCGGAGGTCCGGAGAAGAAGTTATGGTCAAAAGAGTGAAGGGTATTTAAAATTGTCAAAAAGCATTACACCTTCATTGTTATGATAGTGCTTGTGCATGATGGTGCACTTCCTATTGATTCTTCTCTATCACGATCATGCACTACTTGATGGCTTTTCTCAAAACAGATTTTTGGGTCAATTTTCATGGCCATTTTGACAAGGGAAAAAAGTATTTAGGCAATATATTCTTCTAAAAAAATGTTCCCATATGTCTTGAGTTTCTAATGACATCAATTTCATGCAGTTTTGTTCAGTATTCTACAAGTTATACCTAAAATACTACAGACTATTCCCAAACCGCGACAACATATTGTACTCAACTTCAAGCCAACTTTTGAAACCCTTAAAGACATAATTCAAATTAGATTCCTTCATGAAAAATATAGCCATATTTCTCTAGTTTAAGATAAAATTAAAATCATCCCATTTAAATGTCTACAGATCAAGATATGGCCAAAATACTGATGCCTATTCAGTGAAAACACTCCATTTAACATATTCTAGCACACTTTATTATTTTCATCCTAAACTCATCATCAAATATGCTTCATTTAACAAAGCCATGAAGATAAATATGTTACTTACTTGATTTACCCAAAGCTTCTTCAAGAGTCTCCAAGAAACCTTAGCTCCTCCCACATCACACGATCATCCACATTTAAGGAGGAATAGAGTGGGTCTTTTTGTAACAAGATGTAGAAATAACAAAGATCTTGAATTATAAAGTGAAAGATGATGGCAACTCAAAATTGAGAGTAGGGCTGGTAAGAAAATGTCGTGAACGGAGAAGAAGAAGGGAAGAGATGAAGAACGAAATGAAGAGAGAGCATTTAACCAAAGAAATAGACCAAACGGTCTTTCATTTAGACCATACTTAAGTGAGGTGTATGGCAAGGCAACTGACACTTGTCACTTGCCACATGTCACTACCTTATGGTCTTCATTTGGTCTTTTAATCTACTAATCCATTTGTTTCCTCATTTCTAATCCAACTGTCTCCCGATTTTATATGACACTTATCATTAAATCTTAATGTCACTTATCAATAATTTCTACTGCCATTTGACATTTACTTCTACTGTCATTTATCAATTGTTTTTCCACTTAGCATTTTTCCTAGTCCAAAAATACCCACAATTTCAGAAAATTCTCAAATTTCACCAAAATTTCTAAATCAATAATTTAATTCACCAGATCAATTTTTAAGGCAAAAAGATTCACTATCCATATCATAATCACATTAAAACAATCATTTATACCCAAAAATGTCATATGAGTGCATGAAAAAATCATTGTAATGTGTGCAATAATCAAATTCACGTGTATGTATGCCAAATTATGCATGAGCGTGAAGTGTATTTCTTAATTTTCTCATTGATATCTCTCATGTACAGTAGTATTCTAGGATTCTAACCCTTAGCACGAGAAAACGGGATGTTACATAAAATTTACTAAGAAAAATCCCTTAATATCTCTACTTTTATATCTAAAACTTTGTACTGGATTAAAGAAACAATTGTGGTTTTTAAAGATGATGATAGAGCAAGTATGCAGTCTAAACTTAAATGGAACTTGAATAAAATCCTTATAGAAATAGTTGTTTAAGTTAATTGTTACTTATTGCTCGCAGAAGCATAAGCATAACTTCCTTCTCTTATAACTTATTTTCTTATATTCTTAGTAATGGTTAGTTGTTCTTAGAGGCTAAATAGAACTTTAGCTTATTATTTTTCTGGTTTCAACTTTTATAAGCTATTCTCCTTGCTATCTTTTGTAAATTCTCAAGCTTTTTTTCTTAGTTCAATATTCAATTTAAAATGAAAGAATTTATATTTTGAAACATTTACTTAGTTCTTTAAAAAAATAATTGAGATATAAATTTGTCTTTAGCCTAATTTATAATTAAATTTTTGTTGAAAAATCAAATGCTTGAGAAAGGAACTTAAAAATCATAATAAGATACATTTTTTTCTAATGTTGTTAATCAAAATTTAAGTTTGATCACAATATAATGTTAAAATAAATCCTTCTCATTAGGAGTATCAATTTAGTTAACTCATAAATAAATGAACTACTAATTTTTATTAAAATTCTCTTAACTTAAGCTTTCGTAACGCTTTTTGCTTTCAATGAAAGATTTACTCCCTACCATAAGTATGAAACCTTAATTGTCCCTCTGATCCATCTAAAGTCTAAAACAACAGTTTTTACAATAGATAGCCTCCAATTAAAAAAAGCGTCAAATAAACTTTAACTAACAAAATTATAATTAAAATTAGTGGATATGTTAGTTTGGTAGTAGATAAAAGATATAGATCTCCCTTATAGTTTAGGAAACCTTAAAAAATTTCTTGATCTTTAAAATATTTGAAAAACTCCTTTTACTTTTTAAATTTTCATAAAACTACTTCTCTTAAACTTTGATTAAAAAATAATGACGAAATACACTTAGTATGAACTTTGGATGTAAATGTTGCTGACATGATGATTCACGTCAACTCTTAAACTCCATCAAACATGGACTAATCAAGTGTTGTTTACATGACGATTCAACTTGGTTCTTAAACTCGAATCGATCTAATTAAATACTACTCAAACTAATAATTTATTATAATTATCTTAAATTATTCATTATAATTCAATTTAATTTATTGGAGTTAGGTTTAAGAGTAGAGTTGGATTACTATAGTGACATTTGATTAGTTCATATATGATATTCATATTGCAAGTATTTTGTCGTTATTTTTTAACTAAAGTTTAAAAGAATGAGTATTTCCAAAAAATTTAAAACTAACAGCCTGTTTGAAAACCTTTGAATTGAATTCATTAATGAATTGAATTCAATTACATTAATGAGATTGAATTGAATTCAATTTACAGTGTTTGGAACAAATCCAGTAATATTATAATTGAATTCAATTACACTGTTTGGAACACAATCAAAATGAAATCAATTATTTCGTATGACACATTTACCTCTAAACTAAGACATTCTACAGTCTGATGATGATGGACAAGGTGGGAGAAGAAAAAAGGGTTTGAAGGAGAAAATAAAGGAGAAGATGCCTGGTCATCACAAGGATGATCACGGCACCTCAACCACCATTCCTAGTGGTTAATTGCCTCTCGAGGGCAAGCATTCTGTGCAAAGTCTGTAATCATTGCAGTCCAAATCACAATATCCTTAACAGGTAACTTCTCAAACAATTCACTCGCAGATTCCATATCCCCGTATTTTGGCACACGCAACAATCAATTCCGTCCAAGAAATCAAGTCCCTGGCCGGCATTTAGTCAAACACTTTTCTCCCACATTCCACTATTCCACACTTCATATACATATTAATCATCGAATTCCCAATATGCAAATCAGACTCAAACCCACCAATCACAATCATCTAGGCATGCATCTACCTTCCCAGGCCCACATCAAACTTTGTTCCACACGCCATAAAAACTGCCGAAAATGTAAATGACACAGGCCTAATCCCTCTCCTTCTCATGTCACCATACAAACTAATGCTCTCTGCGATCAGTCCCTGAACTGAGTAATCCCTAACAATGGAGGTGTAAAGAAATGAATTGGGATTCTCGACCTAGTCAAAGATGGAACGTGGGCAGTGATCGACTGGAACCTTAATTCCATTAAGTGTACGAAGAAGCTTGGTGACGACATAACAGCACCGATTGAGGCCATTGATTATAATATGGACATGAACTTGCTTTAATTGAGCAAGACTTTTGCAGCAGTGGAGAGCAAATACCAATTGTATTATTGGGTTTCAATGTTAAAAAGGAAGAGTAGCTGCCTTTGGAGTTCAATTCACGTGAATTATAGCGTGAATTGAATTTACAAAGGGAGTAAGGCTTAAACCCACCCATGAATTAAATTCCTGGTTATCTTTTTTGTTCCAAACAAGTGAATTCAATTCGTTGTGTTCCAAATAGGGTGTAAAAGAATTTTAAAGATCATAAAATTACTTAAATTACAGTGAAGTCTATATTTTTAATTGGGTTAATTGCCAAAAAACTAAACTTTTGTCAAATTTTCAATTTTAACCTGAACTTTAAAAAGTAGCAATAAGATGCGCAAACTTTTAATTTTTTTCAATTCTAGCCCAAAATTAAAAAAGTGACAATAAAATGTTCAAATTTTCAATTTTCTTCAATTATAGCCTGACGTTATCTATTGTTCTCTCGATGCCCCCATCCATTTATTTTTTGTTTGCTCTTCTAACGCCCCAAACTACTCTCTCATTACAACGTACTGAATTAGTGAGGTCATTGAGGCTGTGTAATCTAATTTATGTCATTTTTAAACTTAACGAAAAGACTAACGTTGGGCTATAATTAAAAAAAATTGAAAGTTTAAATATTTTATTGTTACTTTTTGAAGTTCGTGCTAGAGTTGAAAAAATTGAAAGTTTGGGCTATAATTTAAATGAAAGTTTGGGTTTTTCATGTAATTAACCCTTTTAAATTTATAATAGTTAATTAAAAATTAATTTTTGATTAAAAATTAAACACTAAAATATATTTTTACTTAATATTTTTTAATTTCACAATCATTGAATGGAAAAAGAAAAGAGAGAGAGAAGCCAAAAGTATAACTTTGATGATCTATAACCTCTTAGATCAATGCAGATGATAGTAGTCTGATCATTGGAACGATTAGCAACCATATAAAGAGCATCTGAAGTAGAATGTGAAAAGTTGAGGTCCAAAGAATGATTCTGAAGATGATAGATCATCTAGTGATGTAAGGTAGCCCTCCTATCCATTATTTTAAATCTAATGGAGATCCAATCTATGTAAGTCATCATCGTGGGCCCTTATATTCGAGTCACAAGAATCACTTCACAAAGAACACTTGTCTCAAATCCTTTTGATGAAGTTCTTAATTGGCAAACATCAAATACAGTAGCACAGAACGTTGTATAAGTGATTTGGTGTTCACTCCCCTTTAAGTTCCTGGTATGATAGCCGAGACACAAAGCCCTTCTCTCCACGGTCACACAACTCTCAGCTTTCCTCTTAGGAATCTTATACTCTCACAACCCTTTTCCCCTTTGAAACAATAGTCGCAATAGTATCTACACTATTCCCCCGTTAAACCCTAATCTTACAGCGGAATTGTTTTATAAAGTTATAGACTATCTTAGACTTTTTGACATACAAGATTCTCATAAGAGGCAAGTATAGAGCATACTTGTCTCTGTATAATAACAGATAGTAACATTACTCAAGACTTAAGCTTTCAGGAGAGGGAGAAATCTTAGAAAGAATGGAAAACACAAACTAATATTCATTGAAATCAAACGTTCAAGTTCTGCCTTATAATAGAAGAGGAACCTTGGTTTTATAGGCAAAGCAAGGGTAGGAAAGTAAAACATACAAAAGACACATGATTACAACTTTAAAAAAGAAAGTAATTTTAAGTACAATTAACATACCTTTTACAAAGCCACTTTAAAAAAATAAACAATTTTCTAAAAAGCAAACAATATAATGATAAGAAGGAATCTTAAATAGTAGTTTATAGGCCACAAAGATTCTCTTTTATCCAAAGACGTAAAAGGAAACATCTAGAAAGGCAAGTCCCATGGAATTCAGTGCATTATTTGTCACGTATTAGTTCATGCAATGATTGCAAATTAGATAGAATTAGATGGAGCACTTGAATTACTTAAAATGTTAGTATTATGTTGATGTGTCTTTTGTCACTTCCTGTAATTGAGATCACATGTGCAAAGTTTGTGCATGAATTGATTTAACCAATCTTCATTAGGACTATAATTGTCATCATCAAGGTTTTGAGCATCCCAAAAAACTGAGTTAAGAGGCTTCCTGCAAGGTTTGATACAGATTCTGTAATTGTCCCTTGAATACTTGAGGCTGGACCTACCTTGTGTTTTCGGGAAACAGGAACTGAAACTTACCGCATTTTGCAGAAAGTCGCAGAAGTTGACTTTCTACAATCTTACCAACTGAAAATTGTCAACCAAAGCCCTAGTCTTTTGTTCTTTTTTTGTTTTACGTTTCTTGCATCAAAGTCTAAGAAACCCTCCTCTTCTTCTTTTCAAGATTGCGAACCCATCAAACTTCTTTTGCGCAGTTTCAGCCTGAAATTCCCTGGTAAGAAGTTCATTCCTTTTGAGTATTTCCCATGTCCAATTTGACTTTCTAGTCCTGTTTGTTAATGTGTTATTGAATCTTGTCATTAATAGCATCAACAGCTTTGCCCTTGAACCTTTAGCTATTGTCATCAATGCATATTTAGTCATCACTCATCACTAGTTTTTAACATTATTAATGAACGAGATTGGTGACATTTTCATTGAAAGGAAACTGAAGGACAAAAGAAAACACCTTTCTTTTCTTGTTGGGTCTTAATTTTGGAGAGCTACTTCTGATCAGGACAGATAAAAGCGTTTTGATCAGTAACAGATCATAGTTTTTTAATCTCTGACTGATGCCTCTTTTTTGTAAAAAAAAAGGGATTGATGCTTGATATTGCAATTTTTAAGCTGAAGTCTGTCTAAACAGCCCAGGTTATCTTTAAGTGAAGGAGTGAGTGGTTATGTAACATCTATGGTTATTCACAGATATTATAGAACTTTCACAGCAGTGCAATTCACGGTAAAACAGAAAAATACGTTTCCTGAATAGTTTAACACTGTGTATGGCAATCTAAGATGTAAAGAAAACGAGAGTAAATTTAAATGAGGAAATGAAAGGAAAGGAAAAGAAGTGAAATTTAATTTCCTTCGTTTGGATTAGA
>JANKOD010000005.1:21118921-21131910 GCA_026284645.1 Erythroxylum acuminatum | reverse complement strand
AGATTGAACGAATTAAAAATATAGGGGCTAATTTGAATAGTCAACTATAACACAGGGGCCATTTTATGTTATTTGCCTATACTTTTTCTGGAAAGTGGAACATAAGAATTGATCTTACAGTGTTGAAATGTGTGTTTCAGTATCACCATTCATTAACTCTCCGGTTGTAAATTTTACGACGATACATATGTTGGAACTCAATCTTGTTCGTTACTATTGGTCTTTGGTGCTGATCTCGAAGAACGTCTAAAACCCCTAGGTTGATGCCAGTGCCCGAGTTGAAACCGGATGTGCATGATGAATTTATAAGTTTGTCCTGCTACATTCTCCCCAAATTCAGTCGCTGTTATATGCTACAAGGCAGTCGTAAATTATCGTGTTTCATAAGACTAATAAATAGATCTCATGGAATTCAGCAAACAGAAGACATGATGCCTGAGGAACAGCATTTTCAACATGGCCTACGAATAATATTTTACAATTTACAACAGAGTCAATGATGGAATTTTGCTGTAAATGTCAACTTGAAAAGGAATTTGGGTATGCTTTCAAAAGAATTCTTATGTCTTACATGAAGTAATAATTTGCGAAGGATGTTTCCCGCAAATTCTTATGTCTTACATTTGCTTTTTATGTTTTATTATGTTAAATTATATTAGTGTGCTTATACACATTCCAAAATTTGATGGCAGCCTGAAGATGGAATTTCTAACAACTGTATGGAAGAACATCCAGATGGTTGCTGATAAATGGGTTCCACTTGGTGAGTGATTACACCATAACCAAAACATCGGCCATAATAAGCAAATTCTGCGAAGAAAAATAGAAGATCAAAGAAGCAGAGAAGATGACATAAAAATGGAACTAACAACCATAGAACATCAGCGAGGGAAAAAGCGGAAAAGAGAAGTTGAAAATTGGTTAAGAAATTATGTCCAGAGAAAGAAAACTTCTGTGGAGCAGTTGGAAGAGCAAGTGAATGACAGCAATTGTCTCACACAATTGAGGTTGGGAAGGCTTGTGGAGAAGAATATTCAAGAAGTAGCAGAACTTGTTGAGCAGGGTCGATTCCCTGAAGGATTTTCCATTCATCTAGACCAATCTAGAGGAGCAGAACTATTAACTTCTCCATTAGGTGGTCAGAATGCACAAAGAAGCTTGGAACAAATATGGAATTGCTTGATAGATGTTGGGACTTCAAGCATTGGAGTTTACGGAATGGGCGAAGTTGGCAAAACAGCCATTGTCACTCACATCCTTAATCTTACTCTAGATAATGCTAGATCCTTTGACTATGTCTATTGGGTGTCTGTGTTACAAGAATCAAGCATTTACAAGATGTAGGGTGATATTGCAAAAGAAGCAAGGATAGATCTATTTGGAGAGGAAGATGAAATGAGAAGGGCTGCTAGATTATTCAAATCTTTTAAAAGAAGGAAATTTGTACTTATTTTGGATGATGTATGGAAGGCTTTTTCACTGGAGAAGGTAGGGATCCCTCTTAACTTTGGAGGCAAACTGATAATAACAATTCGCTCATTGAAAGTGTGTCGAGGATTGGGCTGCCAACAACTATTCAAAATAGATCCTCTTTCCATGGAAGAATCCTGGGACCTTTTCACAAAAATACTTTAAGTCACAAAGGGGTCATTGCACTAGAATTGGAACGAGTTATGAGATTTGTTGCCAAAGAATGTGGTGGTTTGCATCTAGCAATTATTACCACGGCTACAAGCATGAAGGGAGTGGAAGAAGTTAGTGCATGGAGAGATGCTTTAAATGGACTCAAGGAATCTGTAAAGGAGATGATTGATGTTCAACAAGAGGTATTTAGGCCACTGAAATTCAGTTATGATCGACTCCAACAATGTCTCTTGTATTGCTCATTATTTCCTGAAGGTTATAAGATCCCAATAAATGATTTAATTGTATACTGGACTGCAGATGGCCTGATAGAGGAAATGAATTCCAGGCGAGCACAGTTTGAAAGAGGTAACTCTATTATAAGCAGACTTATTGACTCTTGCTTGCTGGAAAGTGCTAGGACCATGCGAGGTGAATCTTTTGTGAGGATGCATGATGTGATTAGGGATATGACTCTCTCAATTACAAGAGTAAAACCAATGTTTGTGGTGAAGGCCGGCTTGCAACTTAAGCTTCTGCCAGGCAAGAGCAACTGGCCAGAGAATGTCGAATGCATTTCATTAATGGAAAATAACCTGCGAGGGAGATTTTATTGCCTGTCACCCAACTGCCCCAGGCTCAAAACCTTGATGCTGCAGAACAACTACCAGTTGTACAAGCTCCCAAATCATCTTTTTGTTTATATGAGCAGCCTAAGCATTTTGGATATACGATGGTTAGCATGTCTAACTCAGTTGCCAAATTCCATATCCAACTTGACGAATCTTACGGTACTGCTTCTTAGAGGCTGTGGTAACTTAAAATTTGTTCCATCTTTGGCTAACCTAACAAAACTGCAGGAGTTGGATCTTAGTTTCACTGGACTTGTTGAAGTGCCTCATGGCACAGAAAAGCTGATCAACCTTAAATTCTTGGATCTCTCTCAGATGAAAATACAGAAAGTATTTCCAATAGGAGTGCTGCGAATGTTTTCCATGTTGCAATGTTTCAGATTTCCTGCATTAACAAGCTTCATTCCTATGTGAGAACTCAACACTGGCGAAGGCTTATTCATTACTATATCCAAACTAGTCAGCAGCCTGGCATAATCGTCAACACTGATAGTAATGCTGTTGTAATAGATAACTGCAGCTCTATTGGACCAGGGGAAGACCTTCTTCTCCCTGAGAATTTGCAGGAGTTGCGTATTAATAGGGCCCATAAACTTACTAGCTTGTTGGATATTTTGCCAGCTCTCAAAGAAGTAAAAGGTTTGCAGAAATGCTTGATTGATTATAGTCACGGTATCCGGAGCATCTGGTCAATGATAACCTCTGAAGAAGACAAATGGCAATACAACTACATTTTTGAAAGGCTTAACAGTACTACATCTTCGTGACTTGAAAAATTTGAGAACTGTGTTTGGCACCATGGGCTTTAGATTCAGACCTCCAAAAAATGGAGCCTTTGACATCCTTCAGCTGTTGGTGATTAAGGATTGTGCTAAGCTCAAGCATTTGTTCACACCCAAGTTATTGCAGCACTTCCTCAAAAATGTTGTTCAAATTTCCATAGCCCGCTGCTATAATTTGGAGGACATTATTGCATCAGAAGAGCAAGCTTTTGGTGAAGCAACTTAAGAGGACAATCTGAACATTATACTGCCAAAGCTACAGAATATGGAATTGACAACACTGCCAAAACTCATTCGCAAAGCGAAGGAACATTGGATTTCTGTTTTCTTCAAGAAATTAGAGTGGATTGTTGTCGAAGGCTTAAGAAGCTTCCATTGTCTGCACACCCAGCAAATGAGCAAATTTCAGCTACAACATCACTAAACTTGAAGAAAATGTATGGACAGAAAGAATGGTGGGATTCACTCGAGTGGTGTCATCCTAGTACCAAAACCATTTTGGAACCACTCTTTGTAGAGATTCCATTGCCCAAGGTGGCTTTAGCAAGTAAGTTTGATTCCTGATGCGGAATCAATGTGAGCAATATCTGTACATAAGATAATGATCACTACAATTGATTCTCTACATTTGTCTATTAAGGATTGAGTCAAGCTTTGAGTACTTATTCAATTTCAGTTATTGCAGCACATTCTCAGAAATCTTGTTTGACATTCTGCTTCCTGCAGCTCAAACTGGGAGGATGATGAGTAACCTGTTGATATCGATGAGAACTCCATTTTCTTGTGAAAGCTATGGAATGTAGAAATGACAACAAAAGCAAAACTGAATCACATATCGGATGGAACAATAGATTGTCAGTTTTTTCAAGAGATTTCACTGATAATTATCCATGGCATAAAGGGCTCAATTCTACAGGATCTTGACAAAGGAACAGATTTCAGACACATTGTTACTCTCAAGTGTTGAAGAATTAACAGTGGGAGTGACATGGATGGGATCATCCTGCTGCAAATCCTGGTATGGGCCCTATCTTTATAGAAAATCGAGTGTCACTTGTAGCTTGTAAACCTTGTTCCCTTACTAGAATACAAGATAGAGATGTGCAAATGACACAGCTGATTTCAGATTTGGAATAAAAGGAGTCTACAAAGTTAGGCCAGTAGGCAGTGTTAATGGCAAATAAAAGTGAAAATATAGGCAGCCACCCAGTCGGGGATAGAAATGAAGCATCCAAACCAAATTCAGTACGGTTGACGAATGCACAGATATTGCGGGTCCAAATTGTCTCTGTGGTCAGCAGCAATCACCATTAGTCCACGTAAGCATGTGAACCAGAAAATGAACGTGTTGCTCTTCGTCAAAATCGGTTACTTTCAATTTACAAGTCGACAAGTATACGGAAGATTCCATGTTTTCAACCTAAATTAATTATATGACAGCAACACCCCACCCCCGCTTTCCTACCCCCTAACTGTCCCTTGTTGGGGCCATGAATAATTAAATAACCTGGCACTGTCATGCTACATGCTCATGCTCACCATCTATATATGATAGATATTATATACTCTCCTATCAACTTTTGCAAACACCTAACTCATTCCAAAGTGAAAAGTATTTCAGCCAACACAAAAATTAGAAATTGACAAAATATATCAAGAATATTTTAACATTTGTGAACTAAACATATATATAATTTTTTTTAAAAATAATGAATACATTAATGTCGTAAAAGGCTGAACATGAGAGCTCTAGAAGCATACAAGAATATCCAAAGATATAGGATGATTCGTCAAAGTGTTACAACACTAAAAAACTAGCATGTATTCAAAGGATTCTAGTAAGTTTGTAGACATATAATATAATTTTAATATTGAAGATACTTAATGTGCACATATTTAAAAATAATTAAATATTTTTTATAGTTACAAATTGATTTTGATTTATAGTTAGTTTCACAAGAATTTACCACTTTATGTATTGAAGAAGGTTCTTGAAAATTTTGACATCTTATACATTATCCCATCAACTAGAGTAATTTAAGAGGCAAAAGGGTCACTTTTGATCCTAACTTTTTCACAATCAACAAGTTTAACTCTAACATTCTAGAGAAAACAATTATAACCCTAACATTTAGAAAACATTAAAATTATTAAAAATTGTCAGGTCGATGATGACCTAACATTTAATAGACATGGTTAAATTTTCTATTATGGTGAGATCCAATTTTAACATTTTGTAGATGTTAGGGTTATAATTATTCTCTCTGAAATGTTAAGATTAAACTTGTCAATTGGTAACAAACTTAGGCTCAAAACTGACCCTTTTGCCTAATTTGGGATCAAATTGATGCCCTTTTCGTCATTTTGACAAATACCTCTTATTTTCCTTCATCCAATTAAAGACTTTTCTTCCATAATTCATTTAGGTAGAGACAATATTACTATTGAAAGAAATTTAGCCATCATATTAAATAAATAATTGTTTTAATAGTTGAATTAAGTTGTTGGAAATTTACCATAAGTACTAATTCGTTCAACCAAATTAAATATAGTATTTAATATGGAAGACTCAAACAAGAATTGCGGTGATTGTAACCTTTAAAATTATATGGAGTCAATATCTTCTTAATTATATATATAAAAAAAAGAGAACAAAAAGTATGTCTTATATACATATGTGTACATTCTTCTATAACATATATTGAATCTATAACTTTTAAAATTTTTAATTAACCTGATTTGTCAATTGAAAGTACTAGTACCTTATTTAGAACTAATATTTTAGTTCTTGACAATGATATACTAATTTCACCTACTTATCTGAAGCTAGTGGTTGAAGATTAATCAATGACACTATTTTTGGATATATAATTGAGATAGGTGTGAATATAGATCATGATTTAGTCTCTATTACATAGTTTAATATGATATCTTCAACAAATGAAAACTAACAGAAACAATGAACATTAAAGATATATAAATATGAACATGCTCTCTCATATTCTCATTCATATATTAACTCATTTAAAATAAAACAATAAATATCAAATAATTTGCAATGATACACTTCTCTTATGATAATTCAATTGCCATAATAAATTTTATGTTCATACATAAAGAAGAATATTATATCTTTATCAAATTTTAAAATATTGGATTATAAGAACATTCTTGTATATATATTAACTCTTCCTCTTATTTTTCTTTAATTTATGAGGCAAATTATCAAATCTCAATTAATTTGTAATTTTTTTAATCCAAAACAATTCAAACAAACTATTGTACTAACTAACAAGTTCATCTACATTGAATTAATTAGTCTCTAAAGACAAAGTAATTCAAACATGCTATTGCATAAACATTAGAGATCTTCAATTTGATCTTAAATCACTTTTCACTTTTAAATCACTTTGAGTATAAGTAGAAAGTAGGACATTGAAGCACACTATCACATTTTGTTTAAATTTCACCAATATTGAATTTGATATCATATCCTTTCTCATTTGGATTCTAAATCTTTAATAACTTAGGGTAAATTATATTTAAAATCTTAAACTTTACTTTATTTTGTAATAGTAGCAATAAACTACTAAAACTTCCAATTTGTTGAAAAACTAGCCCGTTATTGCCTATCATTGTAAGCAAAACCCTTTAACAGGTTAACACCTATGTGGCAGTAGTAATATGCATCAACATTTAATTTACATGACATTCTAAACAAATTCCTTCGAGTATAGATAAAATTCTAATTAAAATTATGATTTCATATCCCATATAACATATCCAGACAAGATACGGTCTTCAAATTCATATAAAACTATTTTGGTTTCCTTCAATTGATTAATTGAAATTAGCAAAAGGGGGCATCTTGATTGACTTTTGAGATAAGGCTTCTTTGGAAAGAAATATTAAGAAAAACTATCACAATGAAGTAGATGGTAACAACAACAAATTGTCATAGGAGAACACCTATAATCATGGTCCTTTTAGCTAGCAAATTCTTTTTATCCTTATTTTCTTTCTTTTATAACCTATACTTGTCAAAAAGACATCCCATAATAATATAAAATCTATAGTCTAACTATAGAATTGGCATAAAAGTAACTAACAACTCATTGAAGATTTAAAAACCCATATTCAAAAACATCAATTAGACATGAAAAGATCAACTTATAATTAAACAACATAGTCAAACAAAAGAGATTAGAACTTGAAAATTTATAAGGGCTATGTGATTTAATTTGATATTTGTTTATATATCTTAATGATATGGTGAATTGGGTTTGATTAGCAAAAACTAAAACTATAAAAATTATATCACAACGATACTATAGTGATTAGATTATATAACAAGAAAAGACTTCATGAGTTGTTATCAATCATAAAGAAAATGGAACAAGAGAGGGAAATAGATAGAACTTAGTAGAAAATAAATAGATTAATGGTAAAAAAATAAATTCAGAAATAAAATATTTCAAGTTTATTTCTTTTACGTCTTATTGTTTAAAAGTTTAGGTCCTTTTGTCTCCCATGAAAATTTTTACAACAAACAATTGGATTTTGTGGGTGAAGAAGCTAAATAGATCGTTTCTATTTTGTCTGCCATCTAAGTGTTGACCTATCAAAAGGTCTTTCTTACAAAACAGGCTACTTCAGCATCGTTAAGTTTAGGATTAATGGCGAGTTAGTTTTACAAAAAATTGAATATTTTATTGCTACATTTAGTAGTTTCTAATATTACAAAATAAAAAAAGATCATAATTTTAAATGTAATTACCCCTACAAAAATCGTATTTTACAAGATCTGTATGTTACATATAAATAACTTCACGTTAATGTTTTCAGTTCTTATAGCATAAGTGTACTTTATTGGAATAAGAATCTTTATAAAAAAGAATTTAGCTTTTACATTTTAAAAAAGGAAAATAATAACTCTTGAGATTAAAAGAGGAAAAAAAAGGAAAAGAACAATTTAAGAGATTTAAAATTGATCTAATATAAATAAAAATCATTTACAGAGAATAACATATGTGTTCTAACTAATAAGTCAATATATATTTAAGAAGGAAATTTTCATTTAAGATAGTACATAATACTTAATATATAATCACAATAATTAAGTTATTAATAGGAATCAAGCATCAACTTAATTTACTTGAACTTTTGTATAGGGGAGGCATGAAGAGGGACTTTGACAGCAGGCAAAAAGTTTAAGAGAAGCAACAAAAGAAGTTGTAGATCCATTAAAGGACACAAGGTTCATTAATAGGGAGTAAAGCCAAGAAGTCCAAAGAAGCTCTCAATAGTTTAAAGGCAGGTTTTCATAGAAGGAGTGAAGTTATGTTATCCCAAAGGATTGAAGTCAAGCCTTTGATTTTGATCCAAATGAAGGAGCATGCTTTGTGTAGGAGGTTACAAAATGTAACTGTGATAAAATCTTAAGTAAATTGGTTATGGTCTTTTCACTGAGTTTGTATATTTGAAGTTTTATTTTTTAGGTTTGTTATTGATATTATTATTTACTCTTTCAAAATTCTAGTTCCTTTTCACCATACATTCAACTTTCTTGTTCTTGTTATTTTAAGATTTGCTAAGAAAAAATTGTTCTTAAGTTCTTATTCGTTATTTTTTTAGTTTTAAGTCAAGACAAAAAAGTTATTTTTCGACTAAGGTCTGTCAATAGATTCCTAAAAAAGCTTCATATAAAGTTTACACAAAAAGGTGTGGATAGTATAATATCCATTACAAGAAGGGTTTTAAATCCTCTATAATACACCAACTATATTATATTTATTAATTTTCTTATTTTCCTTAATATTCAACTCCTATTTATCGTATTCTTCTTCTTTTATATTGATCTACTTAGGTTCCTCAGAAGTTAATTTTATACTTTTGAGTTTTTTATTCATTCTCCTCTAGTTTTGTATCTTTGTTTGCTTTTTGTCCAACTTCTCTTGGATTATTTGTCAACGGGAGAAGATTTAAACAAGTTTTCTTAATTTAGATAATCTGATTTATGGATTATAATTCGAGTGAAACTTTTAGAGAAATAAATGAGGGTGTGTTTTTCTAATAATATTTAGTAAATATACTTTATGACTCAAACTTGAAGCAGAAAATTGTCTAAAGAAAAGAAAGTAAATAATGGAAAAAGAGTGAGAATAGACTAGGAGTCCTTCATAAACGTTATCTAAGGCCAATATGAGAAACTTCTTTCATAATTCAGTGAAAGTCAAGATAAGTTAGAGAAATATGATGTTATCATAGCTAGACTACAACATAATGCATCTCCATCTATTATGATGGATGACTTCAAAGTGGATGATGGAGTTGAAGATGCTACCAACTACTTGGGAGAGCTAAACCTAAAGGGATGTAAAGGAGGAAGCGAAGATAAGGAGAAGTAGGTTTGGTCTAAGATATAAAAGAGAGTATAAAGAAATGTTAAATAATAATGGGAGTATTATTAAGATGGCAATACGACCTTTGTAAGGAAGATAAATCTAGATGCCTACTTAGAGTGAGAAAAAAAGAGTGGAGCTAATATTTGATTGATATAATTTCTTAGAAAAAAGGTTAAACTAGTGGTTATGGAGTATGGTGAGCATGATGTGTATTAGTGAGATTAGTAAATTCTCACTAAGAGGAAGAACCAAGAACCACTGCCAAAACATATTAAAAGTTGTAGATGATGATGAGGAAATATTTTATGTCACGTTCCTACTATATGGATCATTATCAAATGCTTCAAACATTGACTTAAGGTTCTAAGACTGTGAAGGAATACCATAAAGACACGAAGGTGTTATAGACCTATGGTCAATATAGAGGAAGATCGGGATGTAACACCTAAATACCTCCTGAGAGGATATTTAGATGTCACACAAAACAATCCTAAAATATATCAAGATATTCCAGAAATTCATTGAAAATAAGTTAACATACTTCACATTCATACTTTGCTGAGTTATATAGAGAACATCATGTACATATTGTACTCATCATATACATGCCTTATATACAAATCCATCTTGTATTATAGTTATTACAAACCATTTATACAAAATACAACATGCCTTAACATATTGAAATACAACTTAAAACTTAAATATAACATTTTCTAAAATCATATCAAGTCCTTCATTAGCCACTGTTGTTGTCCCAACCTTAAGTCTTCTTATCAGAACCTATACGGAGGCAAAACTACCGTGCTAAGAATATAGGTTAGTGGGGAATAATTAAATAGGATACATAATGGTGACTGTTTCTAATAGTCGTCTAACATTCACATGTACTGAATCAGGTCATATCATAAGCAATCTTTAATTGTTCATATTACAGAGCAATACAAACATTATTTGTGTCAGAACAAAATATAATTCATCAGTACAAAACATTCTTGCATCAGAACAAAATATATAAGTATCAGAACAAAACATCATTACTTCATAACATAATGTACAAGTCTCAGAATAGGATATAATTATGTCAGAACAGAACATAACTTGTATCAAATCATAATATATCTTGTATCAGATCGGAACTTATCTTGTATCAGATTAGAACTTATATTGTATCATATCAGAACATATATCAAAACACAAAATAGATTAACCTGCTAGTCCTTTTTATAAAAGCAAGTAACGAGACCAGAACAGAAGATACCTATGAATGGTATCTCAAAAATAGAAGAGAATTAAGTATCTGAAACAAAAGACACTGAAGTGTCTAAGATCAGAAGACACCGGAGTGTTAAGTATAGAAGACATCGAAGTGTCTAGATATAGAAGACACCTTAGTGTCTAGTTATAGAAGCAACTGCAGATCCTTCAAGCATACCTATTTACCCATAACTAGGACTTGACAGTTTTAAAAATAAAACATTTCGGATTTCAAAACCACATGTAAGTGATGTAGTGCATAACATATGACTTTATTCCATTTTGCTCAAATTTAACATATTCATTCACATTTGATCAAACTTAACATACCTTATAAACATAAACATTTGCAATAATGCACCAATGAATACATTAAGTAATTACACATTACATGTATTCACACAAGTTCCCAATTCACAAACATTCACAACTAACACATTACTCTTATTCTTTAAATCACATTGGCAATCATAAATAAACTTCATTCCTTTAATAACTTATAAATTCCAAAATTAGATACTTTGTTAACAAATAACACCTTCTTTAAGTTATTACTTTAATTAATAATCCAAGCTTATTCAACCTTTAGTTAATTAATTCCACATCAAACTAGGTTCATTTTATACCTTAATCAAATCCAATTACACCATTGAAAAGTGCCTCAACCTTATATAGTCCAACAAATGTACAAAGCCAACCTTTTTCCCTTCCAAAGCATTTTCCACAACCGTGGGAAGGTGCCATATAAATCCCATGATCGTGGGATGAGTGAACCGAAGTTCGGTTCACCCATGACCTTCATTTTGTTTCCAAATTTAACTCTTTCATACTCCATCCAACATACCTTCACCAAAGTCCATCAATTTCACTTCAATTCCACCTTATTGATGCTTTAATCCCTTATCAAATTCATGTCCAATTCTAATTCAAAAATCATTCATTGGGTAACTCACAAATTATTATCTTTCATACATCAAAACCAAAACAGAATTTGCCATACAAGGATCAATTTTCTAGCACTCATTTAACATCATCATAACACACATTCCATGCCAATTCAATCATCATAGAACTTGAATTAATACATGCTATCAAGTTAAAAATTCCCTTACATGTTTAACTTCAAGTTCCTTCTTCAAAGGACAAGTTGAACTAGCCTTCCAAGTGATTGAACCCAAGTTTCTTATATAAATTGGTGACATTTTCATGGTTTTTATTGCACTCCTTAGCTCTTATTTTTAGATTTTATGCTTAATTTGACTCTTGAGTGCTTGCCTTTTCTTTATCTAGTTTGAGAGTAAAATTGTCACAAATAATTAGCAATTGCACTAAATTAATCACCTAAAACAATTAATACTACAAACTACCCCATTTGCTTATTATAGGAGACTCAAGAGGAAGTATAGTCAAGGAGGGAAGGCTGAAAATGACAAGTCAACATGTGCAACAGAAAGTTTGCCGCAACGAAAAGATGATTTTTCGCCGTGGTGAAGTATGAAGAATTCATGCAGAAACCTTTTGGGAAAAGTTTGCTGCAGCGTGAGTTCACGTCACCGTGACGAACTCATGCAGATCATTGAAGAGACCTTTCGGGAAAATTTCACCACAGCGAACCTTCAAATATCCAAATCATTTTTAGAAGTTTACCCACTGTGCAATCCGATCCATCAACCCGGTTTATAAATACTACCTATTTTAGGTTAAAAGGAGAGCCGACACTTGGGAGCAAACTTTTGAGGAGAAAAACACACTTTCTTCGACCCCTCCACCATCATACCACCATCTCCACCATTTTCTCTTATTTTCTACCATCGGTGGCTACCATGGATGCTTCCAGTGGGTTCTCGGTTGTGAAGTTTTTTAGAGTTATGCGTGGCTAGGCACCTCTTTCTTCTTGAAGATGTAGCAATGACTTGAGTTCAATGGGCTTAAAAGGGGAATAGCTTAATCTATATTTAGCTATGATTTATGAATTCCTAAGTTTAGGATTTATGATTTGTAGTTAAACATTCTTGGTTAGAGTTTAATCAAGTGTCAGATATTTAATGTGTTGTTGGGATTTGTTGATGTAGAACTTTGGGCTTAAATATATGAAGTCTCATATATGTCTATTTGTGATCTTGTTGAATCTCTTTTATCTTGCATAGTTGTGTTTGATATTGAGTTGATTCGAGACCCCAAAATGACTTGTTGCATTAACTTACCTACTACACGCACTAAGGGCATTTAACAAGGTCTTAAGAAATGGAGTTCATTGATTAAGACCTTGGACTTAAAGAGTTCTTTAAGGT
>JANKOD010000005.1:21098420-21110466 GCA_026284645.1 Erythroxylum acuminatum | reverse complement strand
TTATTAACCTATATTTCACAAGGTAAACTATATTTACCAAAACCCTTTTACAATCATTTAGAACATATATAATCAATCATGAAAAATCAATATTCACATAAAACTTTGATCAAAATCATCACACAAAAATTAGTTCCCAAAGGGGTTTAGAAAGGGATGTAATTCGATTCACCTTTTTATTAGAAATCAAGTCTTCTTCTTCCTCCAGGCTTCTTCCTTTTTCTTTCTTTTGGAAGATCTCTCCCCCTTTTTTATCTAAAAGTTTAGCCTTTTTGTTGCAGAAATCCTTCTTCTTCTTTTTTTCCTCTCTTCAAATCCTAGTTGACCACAATTTTAAAATTTTTAGCTATGTTTCAAAGTAAAAAATTTCAACTATGTCCTTAATGAATCTTCTTCTATTTATTTTATTCCTTGTCCTTATTTATCCATCCACTTTTTATTTTTATTTTTATAATATATTTTCACGTATTTTATCACTAACAGAAACACTATTTACCTCAAAATAAATTTTCTCTAATAAATGTAATTCATTTAACCTCTAATGCATTTGTCTCTAATTTATTCACCACCATCAGTGATTTTTAATCTTTTCTTCAAAAATTCTAAATCATCATTTTTATCCTCTAATTTTTACCAATTATTCAGGTACAATTATTTATAGGAGTACAAAGAGTTATTCTAGAAAAACTAACAAATGTACATAATATTCTAATTGATTTAATTTAGCTAAATTTTATCAGTCATTAATACCTAGGAAATATTCAGGCGGATATCTACCAATACTCCCCCCAAAGCTGGCTTATGGATGTCTTCCATAACCAGCTTAGTAACCAAAACACTAAACTACCTCTTGCATAACCCCTTTGTAAGAATATCAGCTACCTGTTAGGAGGTTGGTATATAAGAAACACAAATTAATCATTTTTCAATGTTTTCCTTAATGAAGTGCTTGTCAACATCAACATGTTTTGTTCTATCATGAAGGATCGGGTTGTAGGCAATTGAAATAACGGCCTTGATATCACAATACACCTTTATATGAACTGAAATAGGAATTTGCAGTTCCTCCAATACCCTTTTAATCCATAAAATTTCACAAATTTCATGTGCCATTGATTGGAACTCAGCTTCCAAAAAGGGCTATTGCTTAAGGAGATAAACAAAACTTTTCTCTATCTAATTCCAAAAATCTCAAATCCTTCCTGTTGGACAGAATTCAGACCTATTTCTTGAACAAACTTTCTCTATAAGATCATTGCAAAGATCTTCGCAAACAAGTTGAAGGAGGCTCTCCAGTATCTCATCAGTGAAAACCAAGGAGCATTTATAAAGAATAGGGATATTGGGGATAATATTCTTATAGTTCAGGAGTTATTGAAAGGGTATAACCGCAAGAAAAGCCCTCAAAATTGTACTATCAAAGTGGACCTACAGAGAGCTTTTGACAGTGTGAATTGGAGTTTTTTTGCTACAAACTATGGAGATCATGGCTTTTCCTCACAGGTTCTCGAGATGGATACGGGAATGCATTACCACTACATCCTTCAGAATTCTAATAAATGGTAGTCCTACAGAGATGTTTAAAGGAAAAAAAGGACATAGGCAAGGGGATTCACTATCACCTTACCTATTCCTAATTTGCATGGAGGTTCTTACCCAAATGTTGAAGTATCATTTGACTAAGGAATCAGGCTTCAAATACCATTCCAAATGTAAGAAGATTTCACTAAATAGCTTATCTTTTGCAGATGATCTCATACTCCTAAGCAAGGAGAATGTCCACTCAGTATCTCTATTGATGAGCACTCTTAATTCTTTCAAAAAGATATCAGGGTTGAATATTAGTGTTCAAAAGAACTACTTCATGATTTTAAAAAGTGCTTTTCACTTATCAAATGCACTGACAGCAGTAACTGGAATCGAATTAAGGAACCTCCTCTCCTTTATTTGGGTATTCCAATCTCATCTAGAAGACTAAGGTATTGTGAATGCACTCCTCTAATTGAAAAAATTTAGAAAAGGTTGGGTTCATGGACAAATAGAGCCCTATCATATGGAGGGAAGCTTCAACTCTTAAAGTCGGTTATTTCATCAATGCAAACTTACTAGTGTTCCTATCTATTTCTTTCCAAGGGGCTTACAAAAACAATTGAAAGAATGATGAAATAGTTCCTATGGGGGAATAGGAATGGTGAAAAAGGGAAAGAAAAAGTCAGCTGGAAGAGTATTTGTCAACCAAAAGAAGAAGGGGGGATTGGGACTGGAGTCAATAACCAAGAAGAACATATTACTCATGACAAAGAGAATTTGGAGAATCCTTAGTGAAAAGCAGTCAATATGGATTAAATGGATCCACATCTACTTATTAAAAGATGGGAATTTTTGGGCTTTAAAACCCAAAGATAGCTACACTTGGTTCTTTAACCAAATTCTAAAAATGAAGAAGGAAGTACAATAGAATATCTCTTGTCAAACAAGGTTTGGAGAAAGATTTTCCCTATGGTATGATAATTGGACTGGGCAAGGTGCATTATTTAAAAACCAGATGGCAAGAACTCTACTGGCAAGGTTTCCTATGAATACTAAGCTTGAAGGAATCATTTCAAATGGAAGCTGGTCACTTTCAACAGATGAAATTAGACTTCTATCCATTCCACTGTTCATAAGTTTTAGAGAAAAGGATACTTACTTATGGAAAGGGATTCCAGTTTTAGAATCACTCTTAAGGAAGCTAAGAAATTGAGAGAGGGGATAGTTAATAGAGTGGAATGGTACTCTATGGTTTGGAACAAGGTTCTTAAACCTAAAACTAGTTTTCTGCTCTAGCTTGCAATGTTGAACAGGATCAACACAATGGATAGACTACAATTCCTGGCCTCCTCAAAGATGTTCACTCTTTGTAATCTAAAGGATGAGACTAGAGACCATCTTTTCTTTGAGTGTGATTAAAGAAATATGGGCAAAAGTCTCAAGACTAAGTATGATTGATCCAATATCGAACAAACTCTATGACATACTATTGGAGTTATCCCGACTACCTGTATCAAAATTTGACAGAGCAGTGATCCTAATTTCAGTAGCCACGTGCACTCAAGAAATTTGGAAAGAGAGAAACTACAGAAGGTTTGAATAGAAGTCTACTTCCCTACCATCTATAATTGAGCTTACAGTATTTAGTATAAGAGAACAACTGATTGCCCACTGTAGCTTAGGAATAGCTCTCACATGGAGAATCTAGCCCCTAGTCCTAATTGTTTGGTAATACATAATCAAATTTCTTTCTACTTACTGTTCTAGCATGCAAGATCTCATTCATCAAACAAAACAAATGACAAATCATGGATCTGCAAACTAAAACAAAGAAGAGAAGCAAGGGATTCACCTAATGAAAGCAGAGAAGCTCTTCCTTCTCAGATTCATATTAGTTACCCCTATATTAGAAGGATGAGTTACAATGATATCGAAAGAGCAAAAAAGAGCATTCAAAATGAGATACCAACATGGGAGAGTCTCCCACAGAGCGCATTGCTCACTCATTTATTCGGCTATGTCTAGAGAATTAGGGCATAATATTAGTTGCCCTAAAATGATAAAAATTGAAGAGATTAACAAGAGGAGACTTGCCTTGTTGGGCCCCGTTTCTAAAGCCTAACGATCGCTCCGAAAATCATAAACATAAGACGTGCACAAAACACCCTATAGGGTTACTTCAATTAACCCTCATTAACTATCATCGGTTCACCTTTATTCATATTCTCATAACCTCCCAAACATTTTCACAATATGGTCAATGGTGTGCCCATACCGATTAATCACCATACTCGAACCCATTTCTCCTATTTGTGAGCAGAATTTGGAAATCATAGAATTCGAATTTCAATTTGACTTCTTTAAAGAAATCATAACTCTAAGTCTCTATTTTGTTTTGAATTAAGAATTGCTTCAATTGGAGCTCTATAACTCAAGATATACTTAAAAAGCCTAAGTGTGCACAAACTCCAATTATGCTCTTCAACCCGAACCCTCACTTGTTCTAATACAAACTCTCTTGAATCAACTCCAAATGGTACAAACTTATTATGTATAGAAAGATACATGTCTTAGGAATCTATTGGTCTAAGAATCACTTCATTTCGAGGTCGGATGAGGGAGTTATGACCGAAAGAATCCGACATGTTCATATCCTGATTCCTATTGAACATACTTTGGCGCAAACGCCATAACTTTCATTATAGATGTCGTATTGACTTCGTTCTTGGACGGTTAGAAAGTAGACATCTAGGGCTACAACTTTCATGAAGACCAAAAATTCAAATTCTGTCGTTAAGAGGGTCAAATACACGGACCGTGTAAAATCACATGGTCAGGCCGTGTGACATTCGGGTGAAAAATGGTACCTTAGTCCAGAAATACACGGCCCGTGTAAATTCACACGGGCAGGTCGTGTAACTTACGGACAACACAAATTTTCCACCCTCCAAGACCCCTACAAAGGGTCCTAAACCCATCCTAACTTTCCCTACATACATAACCTTGCCAAAATCAACTTTTTTGAGCCCGATATCACTTCATAACCTCAAATGGTTCGGCAATTTCGTCCTATACGACATCCTAACTTGTAATAAGCATAACTCTCAACTCCAATATCAAAAAATTGAATACTTTATAGCGTTAGAAAGCTATAAAGACGAGCTACAACTTTCAATAAGGTCACTTTGGCTAATTCTACCTAGATCGATACAGTTTTTCATTGGAAGTCAGAACATGCAATTTTCCCTTATGACAAGCTTTGGAATTTTGCACTAAACAAACTTGATTATCATGAACATAACCCTTCAACTACCAATTGAAATTCTTCAACCCTCAACCTCAATCCATATGACCCTTCATATTCGACAACATCTCATGCTTCATTATATTCCTATCCTTCCTTTCCATAAATTCACTTATGTATATAACAATAGCTCATATTCAAAGTTCATCAACTCATCATCCATACATAATTCATATTCCAATTTCATAATCATTCAAGTATCAATCTAAATGCATCAAACTCCCAATCCTCAACTCAATATCCAAATTCATCACACACAAGCTTTCCAACTCCAACATGCTATCCTAACACAAGTAACAATTGGCAATCTCAACAATTAGACTATACACATCCAACATATTCAAACTTTAAAATCACATAATCATACAAAAGGGAACTTTCCAAGGTCTCAATTCAATTCCAAATCAAAATGAAGTTCATACAAAGCTTTCATACATAGCTTTAATGACATATCGACATTACATCAAAACCTTAATACAAGTTACAAAATACATTGATGCTCAATGTTCACTATGCCTAGCAAGTTACAAAAATTTAGCTAACTTAATACAAAAGCTAAATCTCTCGGAATTGTCCAAATGCCTGCAAGGATTCAATGACCTTCTGGATCTGCACCTGAGGAGTGGAAAAATTGGATTGAGCTACACAGCTCAGTGGCTAACTTATCCATAGCCATTGGCAATGAGCCACTCAAACATACATATATAAATATCCATATAGACAAATAATGAACCTTAACATTCACAATCTCCAAACACAATCTCATAATTCAATACATCATTCCATCCAACACATTTGAAGTCATTTTGTCATCCAAGCGTGACATACAATTCAAATCATATCTTTAACATATCAAAATGCAAATGCACATACGATTTGGCTCGAGGGTTCCGTGAACGAAACAGAGAAACCGAAGTTTACTCCGTGAACAAAACAAGTCCACTTTTCGGATCTCGTGGGTCACAAGCGGGCAGCCGGGAAAAGGCTTAACGTCGACGTGCACGTGACTACGAAACGGTTCCTCTCTCGCCCACACAAAGCATATAATCACATCTTATGCTCAATTCAATCATTCACAATTCATATTCTCATGATTTTCTTCTTTCCATTTAATCAAAATGCCATACTACAAGGCATAGCATAATCATGCTCATATTCAATTCAAAATGTCATAACCTTTTTCAAGGTATGACATGGTCATAACTCATCATACAAAAAGTCATTCATCTTTCATGACATCACATGATAATTATCACAATTCAATCATTTCAAAATGTCATACATGTTTTAATGCATGACATAGCATAAAACACATCATAAAGTATTTTCCATATCATAGCAATTCACAATTGGAAAATCAAGCATACACACATAAACAAGACATTTTGCCCATTACACAATAACTATAAATAAATTACCCACCTTATAACTCTTGAAAATCCAAATGCAATGGTTCCCTTCCTTTTGCTCTTGAATATCCTCTTAATTTCCTAAACACAAGCAAAATTTCTCATAAATTCCAATTCCAATGCAATTGGGAATTTCCCCCAAATTTCCATAATTACCATAAAAATAACATTAACCCTAATCAAGCTCTAATCTAACCCATCCATGGTTCATATAGGTTAGAAAACTCCAAACCTAGCTTAGAAACCCAAAAGCCCTATGGATTTCACCATCTTCTTCTTCCTCACTAACCCCTTTCTCTCTCTAGGGTTTTCTCCATTACAAAACTACAACCCATTTCTTTACCAAAGCATGGAGAAGATGAAGAACATACCTTATGGACCTTGATTCTTCTTCTTTCCACGAATTTCCTTCCTCTTTCCCTAGCTTTTTCGATTTTCTCCTCTTTTCCTTCTCTCCCTCACGTTTTCTTCTTCTCCTCCTATGGCTTCCACGACACTCTCCTTTGCTTCTTCTAATTCATTTATTTCAAACCCTTGTTTTACTCCTTTTGTTCCAAAATTGCCCTTCATTAACTAGGACTTTCCTTTTATGCCCTTATTTTGTCTTTTTGTGTCTCTACACTCTTCCACCCACTTAAGCTACATTAAATACTAACTAACTACCCATCTTTCCAACCAATTTCATTCTTTATCAAGCTTACTAAATTAATAACCCAATAACAATAATTAAACAACACACAAGCATACATAACTTATTAAACAATTAATAATAAATAAAAAAATTTAAAACAAATCGGGATCCAACAATAATAGCTTCTAAAAAGGGACTTCTCACTGTCACTCCTAGGCTCGTGAAATTTTTCACCGATAAGTCTCGTAGGAGCTGCATCACCAGTTTTTAGCCTATATACCATCCTACGGGTTTATTATCCATTAAATTCATATTAATTTTACGTGACAATATGCAAGGATGACCCACATTGTTGTTTTTTAGGAAACCCAATCTGCATTTTTACTTTTGAAAGGGCTAAAGATGTGGGATTAGATGTCAATTTCGTGTTTTGACTTTATTTACTAATTGTGAAAGGATTTCAAATTAAAGGCTTATTTGTATCCATTAGTTAATGGGATGCTTCGTAGGAAAGTATTTTCTATTTAACTATATCTAGGGATAGTGAAGAAAACATTTCCTTATAGAATTTTCATCATCTGGTGGGTATTTAAAGAGGCAATATGGTTTATTTTGAAAATCATCTTATCACTAATGAAATCTAGTTAAACATTAAATGTGTTCTCTTTAAGGTAACTTGTAGTGATGAACTTCTAACTTCAGTCCAATGAACAAGTGATGGAAATCATCAGTTACATAACCATACACCCCAATACATAAAGAAATATGATATATATGGAATGTAAATTAACAAGCTCCACAATTGATGGAAAGATGGATCGTTCAAGTTCAAAGTAAGAAACAAACTATTTGAAAATCTCTTTCAAAATAGATGATAAACTAATTAAAGCCTTCCTGATTGAAGTTCATTCACATAGTTAGAAAGCAAAGAAACACTAAGGTACCTGACATTATTTACACCTATGAATCAAGGAAGGGACTTCTTGCTGTCACTCTTAGGCTTGTGGAATTTTTCATTGCCAAGCCTCATCAGAGCTGCATCACTTGTTTTCCAACCTATATACCATCCTATGTTTCTAAGAATGTTGCAAACCATCACATAAATCCAACACATCATTTGCATTAACACACAAACTCACGTTTGGATTGTGTATGGGGCTATTGTCTTATAGGGTGCTTTATGGGGAGATTTCCAAGAATGAAGGCACTTGAAGGATTAATTGCTAAATGGGATGTTAAATTTAAAATCCTACCACATGATCAAGGATGGATAATCTTCCAATTTGATATAGAAGAAAATCGTATTAATGTGCTAGTAAGGGGACCGTCTGTTCTTTATGGGAAGACTTTGCTACTTAAATGACTCTCCCAAGGCTTTGCCTTTGATTATCAAGACTTTATGGAAGTTCCTATTTGGCTGCAATTCCCTAATGTTCCCTTAGAGTTATGGAATGAGAGAGGGCTGTCGAAACTAGGATCTCGAATTAGAAGACCACTAAGCACAGGCAAGATCACTAGTAAAAAATTACGTATTGGTTATGCCAAAATATTAGTAGAAGTTGATGTATCAAGGAAGCCGGTGACAAGTTTTGATGTGAAGATACCTAGGGGTGCCCGATACACACAAATGGTTATTTATAAAACTTTTCTTAGCTACTACTGTTATTGCAAACAATTTGGTCACAATCCTTTTGAATGCAAATCCATAGAAAGGACTAAACAGAAACAAATGAAGGATCCTATAAATGTTGGGGGTACAAAAGATATACAAAATGCTAACACCATAGACAATGGTGAAATTCCTACAGATGGAGGTTCTGTGAATCAGTCTAATTAGGGGGCAGTGGGCAGAGGTAAAAGTGCATAAAAAAAAAAGTCCATGTGGGATGAATTAAAGAGGTAAATCCTAATAAAGAGGGGGCACAACAACAAAAAAATGAAGGGAGTACTGAAGTTACTGTGAACAGGGAGGCATTGATTGGAGTAAGGGGACAAAAGGTACCTCAAGCTTGGAGGGATCCTAAAAACGTTAGTGATGGAGAATGGAAAAAGGTGCAAACCCACAGAACTGTTAACAAAGGAAAATTTGAGATGACACAAGCCAATAAAACAGTGACTGAAGGGGTAATGTGCAAGTTCAGGCATGTATCAATAGCGAAGATGTGGGCAAGAGTACTACTGAAGCAATTAAGAGGACAAGAGGGGAGAGACCCTCCCAAAATGGAAAATAAGGATGCTTTGTCAGAATTTTCGAGGTTTAAATAAGGCCTGGAGACAACATAGTGTTATCAATCTTATTAGACAACATGACTGTAAGCTTGCGTGTCTCCTTGAAACTAAATTATCTACTAATGGTCTTAGTATGATGATGAAAAACAGATTCAAAGGATGGGACTCTTGTCACAACTTTGGATCTATTGCAGAAGTAAGAATATATATTGTATGGAATTCTATATTTTATCATTGTCAAGTTTTGGAGTTGGGAGAGCAATTTATTCACTGTAAAGTCCAATGCCGAATATCTCAGCTTACGTTTATAGTGTCTGTTGTTTATGGGTTATATAGTGTAACAAAAAGAAGAGAACTATAGCAGAACTTGATAGGCTTGGTCCAAATTCCCTGATGCCTTGGATTATAATGGGTGACTTTAACTGTGTGCGTGCAGTTAGGGAAAGGCTCGGATGTCAACCTCCTTCGGCATATCTGCTTAAAGATTTGCTAGACTTCCGAATGAATCTTGGCCTAGAAGATGCTCCATTTAGGGGGGAGCTTTTTCCTTGGCATAAAAATAATCTATGGGCTAAATTGGATCGAGTCCTCCTCAATCAAGCATGGGGATCTTTAGGCTATGCTTGTTCATCTCATTTCTTAAATAAACTGGAAGATTCTAACCATTGTCTTGTAATGGTGGCCTTCAATCAATTGGACTCTCGAGGTAATAAACCCTTTAAGTTCTTTAATATGTGGCTTAACCACCTTTAATTTCAGGACATATTATCCAATAGCTGGGAGATGGTAGTAAGTTGGACAGCTCAATATGCTCTTTGTATAAAGTTGAAGGCGTTAAAGTACCCTCTGAAAGCTCTAAATTTTGAAGCATATGGTCACATATCTAGCAAGGCTAAGGAGGCACAAGAGAATTTTCAACTCGCGTATAAGTCCTCTCTCAATAGGCCTGATGCTGTAGCGCTGAAACATGAGGCTAACATCAAGAGGAAGCAAGCTGGAATTTTGCTAGATGTGGAGAGACAATTCTTTCAGCAAAAGGCTAAATGTAAGCATCTTATAGAGGCTGATAGAAGCATGAGGTATTTCCATGCTGTAGCTCAGAAGAAAGGAAGGCAGAATGCTATTTCTCTTCTTATTAAGGAGGATGGATCTGTGACTACATCATTGGAAGAAGTGACAGATTGTGTTGTAAGTTATTATAAAGGGCTCCTTAGCACTTCAACACCTCTGAACAGATTAGACTTAAATGTGGTAAGAAATCGTTTAGTTTTGGATATGGAGACACATGAAACCCTGATTGCCTCAATTATAGATGAGGAGATCAAACGGGCTATGTTTGATATAGGTAATGACAAAGCTCCGGGGTCGGATGGATATACGTCTACCTTCTTCAAGAAACATTGGGATAGGGTTGGATTAGATGTGACTTTAGCCGTGAAGGAATTTTTCACTACTGGTCGGATGCTTAAACAGTTAAATCATACCATTAACACACTCATCCCAAAGATGAAGGCAGTACCCAGAGTAACAGATTTCAGATCAATAGCTTGTATGAATGTTGTGTATAAGGTAATCACAAAAATATTGATGGAGCATATGGCTTTGGTTGTGGGAAAAATTTTAGACCCAGCTCAAGCTGCATTTGTGCCAAGTAGAAGTATGCTAGATAATATTTTTCTAGCTCAGGAACTTATTTGGGATTACACTAGAAAACGTATTTTCCCACGGTGCATGATAAAAATTGACATCACAAAAGCTTATGACACGGTATCATGGGACTTTCTTGAAGATATGAAGAAATGGTTCGACTTCCCTAATAAGTTTGTACGATGGATTATGGAATGTGTAACAACTACATCCTTCTCGATCTCGGTCAATGGCACACTACATGGGATGTTAAAGGGTTGGCGGTGATTGAGACAGGGTGATCCCATGTCACCTACACTTTTCCTACTTTGTTTGAAGTACCTTTCACCTACACTTTTCAGTTAAATCATACCATCATCAAATTTCTACCCGAAATGTCAACAACTTGGCATCACTCATTTTTGAATTTGCGGATGATCTCATGTTATTCTCTAGAGGTGATTTTACTTCTATCCATATACTAGTGGATGTGTTGAATGAACTGAAAGAGGTGGCAGGGCTAAGGGTAAATTCTTCATCTAGTATTTACTTAGCTGGGGTTTATAGACGAGATAGGGCGGACATTTTGTAGATGGTAGAATATCCTATTGGTGAGTTTCCTGTTCGATATTTGAAGGTCCCTTTGGCACCTATGAAGGTCTCGATGACCAAATTTTCTGTACTAATTGAATCTGTAGAGGCTTATATCAATGCATGGAATGGTAAGACTCTCTCATATGTGGGTAGAATTGAATTGATTAATTCTGTCATTCAAGCGGTACTATCCTTTTAGCTACAGGCATTTCCCATTCCAATAACTATCCTTGAGAGGATAACCTCCATATGTAGGTTGTTTTTATAGGGTGGTAAACATTTTAGGGTGGCATGGGACAATATTTGTGTACCAAAAGAGGAAGGTGGATTGGTATTGAAAAACTATAAAATATGAAATTCGACACTTTTGTCTAAAGTGTTATCGAATATCCATGCTGAAGCTGATTCTTTGTGGGTGAGATGGATTCATGAAATATAATTGAGGGGCTTATCAATATAGGATTGGGAACCTCACACCTGAGACTTACCCTTACTGAAGAGATTGGTACTGATCCGAAATACTTTAGTGGATAAGTTGGGTGGTCGTAGGGAGGTTGTATGTGAGATACAAAAAGTCTATGAGCTACTGTGAGTCAACTACACTAGACGACCATGGATGTCATTTATCTAGAAACAATACATACCACCAAAATACTCCTTCATTGCATGGCTTAGTCTTCGAAATAGACTGCCAACAAAGGATAACTTGCTATTCTTGGAGAT
>JANKOD010000005.1:21078151-21098320 GCA_026284645.1 Erythroxylum acuminatum | reverse complement strand
TATGACCATTTGAGTGAGGGATGTTGGGAAGGAAATGTCATCCGAAGGTTACACGGCCAGACCGTGTGAATTTACACGGGCCGTGTTTTTCGGGTGCGGAAGTGCCATTTTTCACCGTAGGTTACACGGCCTGACTGTGTGAATTCACACGGGCCGTGTAAAATTCACACGGGCTGTGTGAATCCAGTGTTTAGCCCCTCTTTTTCTCCTGTAGGTCACACGGGCAGACCGTGTGATTTCACACGGTCCGTGTGTTTTGACCAAGAAAATGACAAAATTTAAATTTTTGGTCTTCATAAAATTGTATCCCTAGATGTATACTTTCTAACTGTCCAAATACGAAGTCAATCCGACACCTATAATGAGAGTTATGACGTTTGAGCTAAAGTATGTTCAATAGAAATCAGGATATGAACATGTCGGATTTGTTTGGCCATAACTCCTTCGTCCGACCTCCGATTAAGGTGATTCTTGAGGTGTTAGATTTCTAACATGTGTTTCTACATCTCTATGAAAATTGATAGCCTTTGGAGTTAAAATCAAAAAGTTTGATTTAAGAGAAGTGAGTGGTCGGGTTGGAGATCTTAATCAGGCTATGAACATATTTTGGATGTTTAAGCATATCTTGAGCTATAGAGCTCCGATTGAGGCGGTTCTTATTTTAAATTAAATAAGAGACATAGAGATATGTTTTATATGAAGAAGTTAAATTGAGATTCGGGTTTGAAGATTTACAAATTCGGTTCACAAACAGGAGAAATGAATTCAAGCATAATAACTGTTTTATATGGGCACACCTTTGAGCAAGTTGTGAGCAAATTTTTGGGCTATTATGAGCAAGTGTTGGACTTTGGAAGCAAGCGGGGTCCAACATATATGGCATGGTTCTTAAGAGTTGGGTTCCGGAAACGGGATCTAACATAGTTGGTATCAGAGCAAGCAAGTGAAGCGATGTTAGTTTAGGTTTTCTGAGGAGTTGGGTTCTAGAAACGGGATCCAAAATAGATGGTTTCAGAGCAAGTGTGGGAATCTGGAAGCAAGCGGGGTCCAACATATGTGGCATGGTTTAAGGGTTGGGTTCCGAAAACGAGATCCAACAGGAGTATAATGCCATCATAGACAATAAGTTACCTTTGAAGTTGAAGGATCTAAGAAGTTTCACTGTTTCTTGCAAATATGGTAATTTTAAAGTTTTTAAATAGTTATGTGATTTAGGTTCTACTAGAAATTAATGCCTTTATCCATTTTTAAGAAGTTAGGAATAGATGAACTGAAGTTGATGAATGTGTCACACCTATTGGCGGACCGTTTCATTAAGTAGCCTATTGAGTGGAAGACCTTCTTATGAAAGTAGGAAAAATTTTCTTTCCAACTGATTTTCTTGTGATGGATATGGAGTATGATGCAGGAGTTTTTTTTATCATCCTTAGGAGACTGCATTTGGTGACTAGAGGGGATGTGATTAATGTTTCTTAGGGAAAGCTTGCATTTAGAATGTGCAAAGAGAAAAGTTGAATCTTATATCTATCGAACTTTAAAGATAACTTTTACCCTTAATAAGGACTACTTTAGGATAGACTTAAGTGGCCCTAGTATGCAAGAAGTCCCTAAAGCTTGTATTTATGATTTAGGGAAAGTGTGTAAAGCTTTAGGATTTAAGGATCGAGAAGAGGATCATCCTATTAGAGATGGTATTTCTTGGAAAAGAGGCGAGCTGAAGCTATTAAATTCTACTAATGGAGCATTTGACCCAGAGTTTTGAGATCTTACTCCTTATTAGTTGTATGTGCACCTAAAAGATTCGAGATGAATCATACTAATTCTTTTTCTCCTTTGTGTTTTGTGTATAAAGGGGATAGTTCTCATTTCAATAGCGATCCAGTATGATAAAGAGTTTAATAAGAAGTTCAATTAAAAGACATATAAAGAAGTGCTTTTAGGCAACATAGTGATGCCAATCTTTCTCTTTATATTTTGCATTCTTTCTTTTTTATTTGCTTTACTATTGATTATTTTATTTTGTAGGCCAATTTTTATAGAATTTCTTAGAGTTTTATCTCAATACAATGTCATGGAAATAGGAGAAAATTCTCATCCTTAGTTACCTCTTTAATTGATCCTATCATCTTAATTATTTTTGTAGAGGATAATGTCATATTTAAGTGGAAGAATGGAGTCAAAGAAGAATAAATTGAGAAGAAAGAATCAAACAATAAGAAAAACAAGACAACTAGAAAACATAATATATATGATGTATAAGAAACCTTATCTTTGTGAGAAAAGGAATAAGAACGCTTACTTGTAAAAGATATTGGAATCTCCCAACCCCTTATCGATACTTTAATTAACACTCTTTTTTAATTTATTTAACTTATAAATCAAAAGTCAAGAAATAAGAACTCAAAAATAATATGTTTTAACGATTCTTGTTCAAGAGCAATAAGAACATCAAAAGTGAATCGATTGTACCACAAGAAGACGTGAGAATATTGAAAACATGTATAAAAGAATTCAAGAACCAACTTGAATATTGAATACGATTCTGATATCAAATTCTGATATATGATCCCTACTAATAGAACTATAAGATTCAATACCAAAATGAACAAGGACCAAGGATCATCTATCAAGAAAAATTAGATTTAAGAACAAACAAAAAATGAAACTTAGAAGAAAGATATGAATAGTTACACTCACAAAAAAAGGATAGGAGTGATAAGGTTTTAAGATTGATTTCCACTAAAATGCTAAATAAGATTACAAGTTATTAGAGAACTTAAAAATAAGAGTTTCTCTAATCAACAATGAAGAAAAATCTCTTTAAGTGCTTTTGATTGATCAATAATAATGATGTTTTATTTTTATTACATCTATAAGATACTCTTTTATAGGCATAAAACTCCATGGATATAAAAAGTCTAAGAATTAGAGTCTAAAAAGAAAACAACATTATGAAATAATCAAGAGTTTGATGCTTGTCCAAGAAACACATTATTGTTGGTTTTGCTCTGAAACTTTACGAGTGCTTAAGAAAGATGATTATAAAGTTGATCACAAGACCACTCTAGTGTCGGTTTGCTTTTGTTTCTCTAAGGTGTAAATCTAGAACAAGACTAATGCCTGACACTAGTATAACTATGACATTAGTTACGTTATATTTCTAAAAACTCCAAAAGTTAGTGGATAACCGATGATAATTACCAATATGATGCTGGCGTCGATTGTATTATATAACCTTTTATCAAAACTTGCTCTTTTACTTGAATCAACATTATAGGCTTGATTTTAGTCTCTAAAAGTAGTAAAATTTTACTCCTTGTATAATAATCCACTTTTAGATTAGTGAGAGCTTCTTTGGTCTTTTTTCTTTACTCTTTATTAATGTTCCTCTAATGTTCTTTAATATATCTCTAACAACTTTTCACACTTCACTTGAACCCTTTGTAATCCATCTGAGCCCTTCTTTATATCTTCCTTGCTTTGAAACTTATGTGCCTTGAGTAGATACTTGATTCTCTGCACTATATTAGACATGTAAAGTTAACCAAAATTAGCAAAGTTATTATATAAATAGATAAAATATTCAATTTGGGATCAAAATTATAAATAAAACATGTCAAGACACCCTTTAAAAAATAATGACAATTGCATAATCTAACTTTTATAGGTAAAATTACAAATAATAACCCCTCAAAATGATAGGTTATATGACTTTTCTTCTACCTCCAGACAAGTCATGCAACTTTGATGCATCCCACGCCCCCACCTAACAAGATTCCACCATTTGGCAAAGAGCTATCAGTATCACTGGGCATATGTGAGTTCTCTCACCTTAGGTGATTTTTGCCCCTAGGTATTGCACACTACATGACTTGACAACACATCTTCCTAATTTTCTCGATTAATTCCATGCTATTTAGTGAGTTTGGATTGAATTTGGTGGTCACACCTGACAGTCTGAAGTAATTAGGATTCATTTTTAGGGAAAACATTTTGCCTAGGTTTCTCGGTATATTGGAGTATGGGTAAGAGGAAGAAGACGCCACATAAAGGACGAGGTATTACTGCTGATTGTGTTCTGGGCTTGTAGGTGGCGGGATCTCGAGAGCTTCCTATGAGCACACAAGATAGTGTAGATAATGATGTACAAGAGATTAAAGTGCACGGTCATTCAACGATAAAGGTGGCTAGTGCACAAAATATTGCGGAGGGTAGACAGGAAATGAATGTGGCTGATGGAGCAAGTAGAGCGAGTGTAATAAGAGTAACATTGCAAGGTAGGCATCTGGGAATTGAGGGGACTAGGGCACATAACTATTCGATAATGAAGATGGCAGTGACACACAATATTACGACTTATAGACAGGACAAGAATGTTGGAACTGGTGAGAATAGGGTAAGTATACGCAAAGAGACGATGCAAGATAGGCATTTGGGTACTGAGAACAGTGAAGGTGGGTTACAAAGCAAAACTACAAATGTGGGTACTGGTGGGGTGAGCAAAGGTGGAGCTGACAAAGAAATAGGGGATAAGGAGTCATCCACTTCTGATGAGGATAATACAGATGTGGAGAGTGCTGACACTGAAGCTTCGGATCGCCCATAAAATGAAGAGCCAGCCCCGAAGGTGTTTGATAAAATGTCAGACCCAATTTGCTTAGGCACTCATGAACTAAAAACCAAGCTCTGGTATGTTAGCTTATTCAGGAACAATAGAGAGTTGAAGCAAGGAATGCAGTTCAAATATTTGTAGGTAGCTGATGAAGAAATCATGGAGGAGGAAGATGTAATACGAATTGAACAAGAATGAGGCTATTGTCTTGTGGGGTGCTTCACGGGGAGATTTCCAGGAATGAAGGCACTTGAAGGATTAATTGCTAAATGGGATGGCCAATGTAAAATCCTACCTCATGATCAAGGATGGATAATTTTCCAATTTGATACAAAAGAAGATCATACTAATGTGCTAGCAGGGGGACCGTATGTGCTTTATGGGAAGACTTTGCTACTTAAATGCTCTCCAAGGCTTTGCCTTTGATTAACAAGACTTTATAAAAGTTCCTATTTCGCTGCAATTCCTTAATGTTCCCTTGGAGTTGTGGAATGAGAGAGAGCTATCGAAACTAGGATCTCGAATTGGAAGACCACTATGCACGGACAAGATCACTAGTAAAAAAAATCATGTATTGGTTATGCCAGAATATTAGAAGAAGTTGATGTATCAAGGAAGCCAGTGATAAGTTTTGATGTGAAGATGCCTGGGGGTGCCCGATACACAGAAATGGTTATTTATGAAACTTTTCCTAGCTACTGTTGATATTGCAAACACTTTGGCCACAATCCTTTTGATTGCAAATCCATAGAAAGGACTAAAAAGAAATAGATGAAGGATCCTATAAATGTCGGGGGTACGAAAGATATGCAAAATGCTAGCAGTCGACAAAGGTGAAATTACTGCAGATGGAGGTTCTATGAATTAGCCCAATCAGGGGGCAGAGGTAGAAGTGCATGAACAAACAAGAGTCCATGCGGGATCAATTAAAGAGGTAAATCTTGATAAGGAGGGGGGAAAACAACAATAAAATGAAGGAAGTACTGAAGTTACTGTGAACAGGGAGGCATTGACTGGAGTAAGGGGACAAAAGGTACATCAAGCTCGGACGGATCCTAAAAAAGCTAGCGATGGAGAATGGCAGAAGGTGTAAACCCACAGAACCATTAACAAAGGAAAGGCTGTGATGATACAATCCAATAAAACAGTGACTAAAAGGGGTAATGTGCAAGTTCAGGTGTGTATCAATAGCGAACATGTGAGCAAGAGTACTACTGAAGCAATTAAGAGGACAGGAGGGGAGAGGCCCTCCCAAAATGGCAAATGAGGATATTATGCTGGAATGTTTGAGGTCTAAATAAGGCCTCGAGACAACATAGTGTTGTCAATCTTATTAGACAATATGACTGTAAGCTTGCGTGTCTCCTTGAAACTAAATTATCTACTGATGGTCTTAGTATGATGATGAAAAACATATTCAAAGGCTAGAACTCTTGTCACAACTTTGGATTTATTACATGAGGAAGAATATGTAATGTATGGAATTCTATATTTTATCATTGTCAAGTTTTGGAGGTGGGAGAGCAATTTATTCACTGTAAACTCCAATGCCGAATATCTTAGCTTACCTTTATAGTGTCTTTTGTTTATGGGTTATAAAGTGTAATAAAAAGAAGAGAACTATAGCAGAACTTGATAGGGCTGGGTGCGGATTCCCTGATGCCTTGGATTATAATGGGGGACTTTAACTATGTGTGTGAGGCTAGGGAAAGGCTCGGATGTCATCCTCCTTCAGCATATCTGCTTAAAGAATTGCTAGACTTCCAAATGATTATTAGCCTAAACGATGCTTCATTTAGGGGGAGTTTTTTACTTGGCACAAAAATCATCTATGGGCTAAATTGGGTCGGGTCCTCCTCAATCAAGCATGGGGATCTTTGGGTTATGCTTGTTCAGGTCATTTCTTAGATATGCTGGCAGATTCTAACCATTGTCCTGTAATGGTGGCCTTCAATCAATTGGACTCTCGAGGTAACAAACCTTTTAAGTTCTTCAATATGTGACTTAACCACCCTCAATTTCACGACATAGTATCCCATAGCTGGGAGATGGTAGTAGTTGGGACAACTCAATACGTTCTTTGTATGAAGTTGAAGGCATTAAAGTACCCTCTGAAAGCTCTAAATTCTAAAGCATATGGTCATATATCTAGCAAGGCTAAGAAGGCACAAGAGAATTTTCAACTCATGTATAAGGCCTCTCTCAATAGGCCTGATGATGTAGAGCTGAAACATGAGGCTAACATTAAGAGGAAGCAAGCTGGATTTTTGCTAGATGCAGAGAGAAATTTTTTTCAGCAAAAAGCTAAATGTAAGCATCTTATAGAGGCTGATAGAAGTACGAGGTATTTCCATACAGTAGCTCAGAAGAGAGGAAGGCAGAATGCTATTTCTCATCTTATCAAGGTGGATGGATCTGTGACTACATCATTGGAAGAAGTGGCAGATTGTGTTGTAAGTTATTATAAAGGACTCCTTGTCACTTCAACGCCTTTGAACATATTAGACTTAAATGCGGTAAGAAATGGTCAGGTTTTGGATGTGGAGACACATGAAACATTGATTGCCCCGATTATGGATGAGGAGATCAAGCGGGCTATGTTTGATATAGGCAATGACAAAGCTCCGGGGTCAGATGGATATACGTCTGCCTTCTTCAAGAAACATTGGGATAGGGTTGGATTAGATATGACTTTAGTCGTGAAGGAATCTTTCACTACTGGTTGGATGCTTAAACAGTTAAATCATACCATCATCACACTCATCCCAAAGACGAAGGTAGTACCTAGAGTAACATATTTCAGACCGATAGCTCGTATGAATGTCGTGTATAAGGTGATCACAAAAATATTGACGGAGCGTATGGCTTTGGTTGTGGGAAAAAGATTAGACCCAACGCAAGCTACATTTGTGCCAGGTAGAAGTATGCCAGATAATATTTTTTTGAGCAGGAACTTGTTCAGGGTTACACTAGAAAATGTGTTTCCCCATGGTGCATGATAAAAATTGACATTACAAAAGCTTATGCAATGGTAGCATGGGACTTTCTTGAAGATATGATAAAAGGGTTTGTCTTCCCTAATAAGTTTGTACAATGGATTATGGAATGTGTAACAACTACATCCTTCTCGATCTCGGTCAATGGTACACTACATGGTATTTTCAAGGGTCGGTGGGAATTAAGACAGGGTGATCCTATGTCACCTACACTTTTCCTGCTTTGTTTGGAGTACCTTTCAAGATTGCTAAAAGTGAGAACCGTTAACTCCCTTTTTCACTTCCACCCGAAATGTCAACAACTTGGCATCACTCATTTTGCATTTGCGGATGATCTCATGTTATTCTCTAGAGGTGATTTTACTTCTATCCGTATACTAGTGGATGTGTTGAATGAACTGAAAGAGGTGGCAGGGCTGAGGGTCAATTCTTCAAAATCCAATATTTACTTAGCTGGGGTTTATGGACGAGATAGGGTGGACATTTTGCAGATGGTAGAATATCCTATGGGTGAGTTTCCTGTTTGATATTTGGGGGTCTTTTTGGCACCTATGAAGGTCTCGATGGCCCAATTTTCTGTACTAATTGAATCCGTAGAGGCATATATCAATGCATGAAATGGTAAGACTCTCTCATTTGCGGGTAGAATTGAATTGATTAATTCTGTCATTTAAAGGGTACTATCCTTTTGGCTCCAAGTGTTTCCCATTCCAACAACTATCCTTGAGAGGATAACATCCATATGTAGGTTATTTTTATGAGGTGGTAAACATTTTAGGGTGGCATGGGATAATATTTGTGTACCAAGAGAGGAGGGTGGATTGGGATTGAAAAACTATAAATTATGGAATTCGACGCTTTTGTCTAAAGTGTTGTGGAATATCCATCCTGAAGCTGATTCTTTGTGGGTGAGATGGATTCATGAAATATACTTAAGGGGCTTATCAATATGGGATTGGGAACCTTACACCCGATACTCACCCCTACTGAAGAGATTGGCACCGATCTGAAATACTTTGGTGGATAAGTTAGGTGGCCGTAGGGAGGTAGTATGTGGGATGCAGAAATTATGTGTCAATGGAATCCTATCTTCACAGAAAGTCTATGAGCTACTGTGAGTCAAGTACACTAGACAACCATAGATGTCATTTATCTGGAAACAATACATACCGCCAAATACTCCTTCATTGCATGCCTTAGTCTTTGAAATAGACTACCAACAAAGGATAACTTGCTATTCGCGGAGATAGACCGAACCTGCAGATTTTGTAATGCTAAACCATAAAAGGATGACCATTTGTTCTTTAAGTGTCCTTTTACAGGTGAAGTTTAGAATGCTATCTGGGGATGGCTAGGATTGACACGAGCCATGTCTACGTTATCTAGTGCCATTTAGTGGATTCGGAAAGATTACACTGGACTGCGTCTTATAAGCAAAGCCGCACGACTGGCATTCATGTATACCATATATACGGTATGGAGGACCAGGAATGCTATTCAGTTAGATTTTGATTCTGTTATGAGCAGTGATGTAGTTTCTAAGATAAAAACTATAATGTATAAGATCTTGTATAGGTTGTGCCCCACGGAACTAATTACCTTTTAATATTTTGGATGTATAGATGATATTGTTGTTATGATTACAAACTTTGGTTGAGGTATGCCCTAAGGACTGTGTACATTTTTTATTCAATATATTTACCTTTCATAAAAAAACATATGGTGGACATTAGTTGGACGACTTACCTAGATGGATGGACAATTGCAAAGTATAAAGAAAAAGGGCAAGGTTGGTCGGTTATGGACACTTTAAAACATAAATTATAGTATGTGAAAAAGACATATTCGTATTTAATATAATACAATTTCATTAATTAATATGCTAAGAGGGCTAATACATACCAAAACATGTTTACAATATAAATGTTAACTTGTTTCTTCAAGCTAGGATAAAAGTGAGAAAAGTAAAGAAAAAAGCGATTTATTATGCAAAATGGAGTAATTTTAGGAAACTGAAGTAATGATAAATTACTATGTTAACAATATTAAATTTAGAGACTAGGTTGAGGGGTATAAATCAAAACATGAATTAAGGAATACAAGCATATTACTATCTTCACAACATAGATTTCAAATTAGTGCACGTACAAAGTGGTTTCATAATTAACACAATAATCAATTTGTTAGATTTTATCATGACCTGTCATAATTTTTTAACTCATGATAAATTTTAAACATATTGTAGTCACATTTAAAATGTAAATGACAATTTGAGAAAAACATAACCTATAGAGTTTGAGTGTAATTAATTGAAAATGCATAATACTACTATGCCATCACAAATATTTTTTGATATCACAAAAATATTAGTACCAAAAACTAAGACATGATTTCATTTTAAAGTGATCGGGGAGCTCACATAGTCCAAAGGAGATAATATAAAAACATTCTTCCATACACGTAATGCATATTTTTTAGGCAAGCAGTATATCTTTAACATGAAAATCGAAGGTCACGAGGCACATTGGGATGGTCATATTGTTGCCAAAGAGATATTCTTTAAGAACCAAAATGTAACATACTTCGATGAGCATTTGGAGATGAAATATAAACACATATCTAAAGCATTTTAGTGTAACGAAGACGATTAGGTGGCTAAAAATAGTTCAGCCATTGAAAATAGATGATTGTTCGTGTTAATATCATTCTCAATATTCAAAAGTAGACTTATCAGGACTTTCTTCGAGCAAATTATGTGTATGGACATTTCAACCGAAAAACAATTCTCTATTTTCCCTTACTTCAACAACAATAACACATATCTAACACATTTCAACTATTATCATCACCAATTAATGCAAACAACTCAACAATTAACATAAAAAAAATCAAAGGACACAAACACCAACATTTGGCTTCAATGACAGACAAAAAACAAGAACACAAATCCACTCACTAGATGGAGAGAAACCACAGGGAGACGATGGAGGAAAAAACCACATAGAGAGAGGAGAAGAAATGGTAAAAACTTCGGTGGTTTTTCATGTTGAAGCAATGGGAAAGTGGAGAGGAAGGGACGAAAACTCAAAAGGGGGGAACATAAAAAATTTGCGTGTCTGTGTTAAAATAGACACTGGGACGATGTCATTTTGTCTTAGCTTATTTTTTGTCATCTGATTAATTTGGTGATAAAGATAACATTCGTAACCAAATGTCCTACATTTTGCTACAAAAAAAATGCTTCACAAATTGAGAGACATTTTGCTACCAAACTAAAAAATCGTTGACAATATTAAACCGTTTTCATATAATATTTTATTATTCTAAAATGATTAATATGAAGTAATTATATTAAAATCAAAATTGTTCACTAAATTTGTTTCACAGTTATGTAATCAAGATCACTAACATCATGTTTGGAAATTATTAATATTTAATGTTGATTATAATTTAGAAAAGAATATTCGAAAATAGTGGCACCTAGCTTTTATTTCTTATAAGTTATCTTAATACTATTTTCAAACAATTTTTTTATTTCGCTAAAATGATTAATTAGAAGTGGACATCTGTATAATCAAATTTGTTCACTTAATGAAATATTTAACAAATTATTTCTAACAAACTTCTATTATTATTATCTTCATATATGATAATTTACTTAATGTATTATTAATGTATACATATTAATTCATCCTAACTATTATAATGATTTATTAAATATTACATTATATATAAAAATTTTCCATATCTTACTTATGCAATATATATATTACTCTATGTGTAATCATAATTATCTAATTTTTATGGCCAACTTCCGAACTGTAACATATAAACCACTTGGATTGTATATAATTATGTTAGGCAAAGGTGACAACGTGGCGATGTCTTCTTATTTGACAACAATTTTTTTACTAACAAAATTGTTCTATATTTCTTCCAACAAAAATGAAAACAACATCATTTACCTTTACAATAAATGACATCATTTTGTATTAGGTTATTAATAAGAAAATGAACATCTCTTCATTTTCGTGTTACCCGTCAACATTCCTCTACATTCACAGTCCAATAACCATTGTCTCCTCTCTTGTGCTTGTCTCGTCTATTGTGGCCGTCCCCGTCAAAGAAGTATCCTTAACTGTGTTGGTATTGCTCTTCTTTTCTATTTTCAAACCCTCCTTCTTGTACTTTGTTTTACTTATACGTTTAGTTGTTTATTATGAGTTCTTTTTTCAACATATGGTGTATGGGTTGTGTTTGTGTTTGTGTTTCAAAGATGATTTATTGTCTTCCTTTTATTGGTTGTATATGGGTTCACTTCTTTTCACGACCATTAATGCTTCTTTAAAGAAAGCTTGTTAACTATTTGATGAAAGGTCTGAAAGAGTATTTAACTCTTTTGTAATAATAGTAATATAACCCTATATAGATAATATTAAATTTCTGTACATCAAGAACATGATCATATGTAATCTACTTTAAATTCTAAAATTTAGATATAATATAAAGGGTAAATGCATTACTTTTATTTTAATAAGGGTAACTTTCATCTCATTAGGAAGATTAAAAATGTATAAGTACTAAACTATAGTACTTTCACTTATCATCGAAATTGGAGTTCAAAATAATGAATTTTATTCTAAATTCACTTTTTTAGAATATGATTCTTAGCATAATTCATCAAGGAATGTTGACGTGGCGACTAGTTTCTGATGGTGAAAATTCATTCTGTTGGGAGGAATGTGGCAAAATTGTCCTTATTGAGGAAAAAAAACATTCAAGAACAAATCCCCTCTTCATACACTAAATAATTGTTTGCCTTCAATGGCCAATCTTCTTCTTCAAGTTTTTAGTATCATCTGAACTACCTCACTTTTCTTATTATCTAGATCTCATTTCCTATTATGAAGCTATTATATATATATGAACATTTGATTGTATATACTATATGTTGTGTTAAGCTTCCTTAAATCTTCAAGATAATATAGATGGAAATGGATCAGGCAGTGGCAATGTCACAATGGTCTGTAAAGGATTAGAGAAATCAGTTGTTTTGGAAAATTTGTCAATTCCAATGACTATGTCTAGTCAATCAGGTATGCATGTTTTCTAATTTAGGTTCACTTTACGATTTCACTAAACTAGCAATCTAAGTTCTACACTGATTGTGTTTTAGGTGAAACGCATCGTACCGACAATTCATCTGATCAAATTGTCTTCCATACTAAATCTGGGGACTCATTCATTGTTTCCTCTCGAAGTTTAGCTATAGCAAAGAAGTTGTTGGAAGAGGGTGTTAACAACCCTATACTTGAGGGGAGATCTTTCAGCATTTCAATTGGTGCCTTCGAACATGTAAGGACCCTTCTTAGGATTCCAAACATGGGGAACTCATTTACCTTTACTGACTCTCATGTTACTTGGAATCTAAAAAAATAATTATATCATTGTCATTAATCGATGGAATCAGCTAGATTCAGCTTCAAACTTAATTTATTGTTCTATCTGCAAGAGTTTTTAAAACAACCTATCTATTAGTTATGGGTAAAGCTGCGTACTATTGTTGTGTTCTATGTCGGCAAGAATTATTAAACTTCTAATTAAAATCTTGTACTACTTACCATATATCATTATATTATATTGATACCATTTCCAAAAATTTTATAAATAATTATTTTATTGTTACTAAATATTAATGATTAAGACTAGTTGTTAACATAAAATTATGATATTTTTAGTATTGTTAAAATTTAAAATTTTTGGTTCACAAATATTTTTATGTCCAAAATATATTTACTTTTCATATTTTAAATAACCTACCATGTGTTTTTCAACAATATGCACTAAATATTGAAAACAACTTCACAACAAAACATATCTTAACTAGGATAGATTATAAAAATGTCCATTATAATTAATCTTAACTATGATATTTAAGTACACATAGCATTAACAAACTATCTTCCAAATATTATTAATTTTAACAATACTATCATATACAAAATTTCATCAAAATTCCTTTTAAAACTTTTGGAAAATATTTAAGAATCACTTTTAGCGAGGAAACAAAACATTGTCGCAATATCCTAGCACAATTGCGCCGACTGCAACAAATGGTCACCATATGTGCAACAAACCGTGACGCTTCAGTAACTCGTCCCCAAATGTTGGTGATGAACAATAATAATCGAAATCTAAATAATTAAGGAATAATATCAATTTTAAGGCTAATTATGTATATTGAGTCTCAACTCACAATTTTATGATTAAAATTGATGCGCCACGTAAGTAAAATAAGTTGATGAAATGACATTAAGTCATATTATTGCATTTCACTGAAATGTAGCTAATTCGTCATGATAATGGTACCGGAAAAAGGTTTCACTAAAGAAAGTTATAAAGATTTACAATAAGTTGTGACAACAGAAAAAGAAAAGGAAGTACCAGGAGATACTGTCATTTAAAGAGGAGAGAAATCGTTGATAGGTGGTGGTTGGAGAACCACATGAATGAGAAGTCCTGGTTCCTCTAATTGATTTGTTGGGTAAGCGCTCCTAGTCATTTTCGTCTTATGAACATGCCACTTCAATCCTCGTAAATGCTATGGCGCCCTCGCGCCATCTTTCTCATGTTGTTCAGTTGTCGTGCTAATGAAACTAATAATCATTTTGATGGGGTGCTAGTCTTTAAAACATGTATATAAAGTTCATGATTTTGTTTCTTTACAACTAAAGCTGAAATAATTTTTAATATTTTGTTATGTAATTTACTCTAATATTGTAACTGATTGAATCATATAATAAATGCATATATGACGGAACAATTATGGACCACGTAAAAATGTACTGCCAAAAGTGTCAAATCGTGAGTTTGGGCGTCTGTTTTGAAAATGAAACCCTCTGGCGTTCAGGGCTGGTTGTTAGCTGTAGTTTTTCTTATCTTTCACGAGAAGAGTCAAAGCTCAAGATTGGGAAGCAGGATTGCGTATTCAACTTGGCTAGGACTTATGGCCAAACTGATAATATCTTATTTCATGGAAGGTTGTAAAATTTTCAGAATCTAGTTACAGATTTCAATTTCAGAATGTTTGGTTGAACAGAGTGGGAATGTAACTCAATTAAAAGAAATAGAATACACAAAATGTTTGTATTAAAAGAAATGGAATTTCTACAAGCTTTATTTTTAAATGTTTGTATTAGTGAAAATAGGAGAAATAATTAAATTGGAACAACTTATCTGGAAATGCAAGGCGTCATGAAAAATTACTGTCCTAAGTAGAAAATTCCTCCTCTACGGTGCAACAGGACAACGGGATCCGACCATAGGATTAACGCTTCCTCCACCAGCTTCGATGTACTTCAAAGGGCATAGTAGGATCTGTCTCCAAAAAATAGCAAAAACAGAGAAAAAAAAGGTATAATAGAAAAGATAAGAAGATTTGTGTATCAAGGCATTTGTCTGTGGGGAGGAAGACAACAGTGTGTTGTATGGAAAAAACGAAAAAAGCACGACTACGAGAGAGAGCAAAAAGAGGAGATGCGTGCGTTATATATATAGAAGGAGAGCTTTAGACGTTGAATGGCAATAAAGACATACTCCCTCCCATCTAAAATGAAAGTCGTTTTAGAAAGATGCACAGTTATTAAGAAAGCTAATGAAATGTTTGATGCCTTGAAAATATAATATGTGCAATTAGAATGTGAGAGAAATTAAAATGTAATTTTAGAAATAAAATTATAAACATGCACGAAAAATTATAAATGACACTTATTTTGAATAATTAAAACCCCTTTAAAATGACTTTTATTTTGAATAGGATGGAGTATTAAAAAGGACGTTAATGACGTTAGGGGCCATAATTTGCATAATAATGGTAAAACGTTATGACCATTATTGGGATAATATTGTTGAAAAACCGTAGGGACCAAGTTTTGGACTAATAACACCAACAGTTTGGACTTGTTTTTTAATACATGAAACAAGAAAATTGATGGATATTTAAAGGTGTATCAAACCAATCATAGAATATGAGTAGTATCTAGATATTATAAGTAATATCAAAATCCTTCCACCAATCTCCAACTTGAAGATTTGATTCAGTATTAGTCAATCTTCATACCACCTTATCATTGTTATATTTCTTATATTTTCATTAGGCCACACAAAGATCGACAATAAATAAACTTATCATTATTGATTGTTTTTGTTATAAAAATATGCTATATTATATTTGTCTTTTTTATATTCCATAATTTTTTCTCCAGTTTCTCATTAACAAACTGAAATTTGACTCGTGTGTTCTTGGTTTTTGAATGAAATATTGGAATTCTTGCTAAATGCAAAGCACTCTGACTATTAAAAAAATCAAACTTTATGTTATTTATGCTTAAGTTCTTCAAATAGTAATTTCAACCATATTGGTTTTTTACTAACTTGTGTAGTTGCTACATATTTCGCTTCTATTCATACTGATCTTTTTACCTCTACTGGAGGTTGAAGACATGGTTAAAAAAAACACAACTTGACAATAACAACAGTTAAAAGTAACTGAGCATAAAAATAGACTTAACGTCCCCTGTGTTGCTATTGTTGGTATAACTTCCTTCTTACTAATAGAAAATGTAAAATGAGGAATAGTTACCTTGATAATTTAATTATACAATTTTGTTGGGTTGCCTCCTAACCAACACCTGCATTTAATGTCTTTGGTTAGAAGAAGTGCCAAACCAATCTCCATAATTTGGGACTTGTAAAGTGATTACCTCTAAGTTGTTCACTTGAAATTCTTCATAATAAGGTTTAGGACAATGTCCATTAACCTTGAATATTTTATTAGTCCAAAGACTCTAAATTTCAACTACACCATGAGAAAACATTTTAGTTACCAGAAAATGTCCTACCCATCTTGACCTTAAAATTTTCAGGAAATAATTTAAGTTTAGAATGAATTAAGAGAACCTTTTTACCAACTTCAAACTACTTTTTGGAGATATTTTATCATGAAAAAGTTTAGTCTTCTCTTTACAAATTCTAGAATTCTCATAAGCATCATGCCTTATCCCATCAAGTTCTTGCAATTGTAACTTTCTTTGATTACCTGCTTCATCCATGCTCATGTTACAATGCTTGATAGCCCAATAGGCCTAATGTTCAAGCTTTACAGGAAGGTGACAAGGCTTACCGAAAATATGGCAATATGGAGACATACCAATTGGAGTTTTATATGTTGTTCTGTATGCCCAGAGAGTATCATCTAAATGAGTGCTCCAATCTTTCCTACTTGTGTTGACGGTTTTCTCCAGAATTGACTTAATTTCTCTATTGGACACCTCTACTTGCCCATTTGCCTATGGAAGATATGTTATTGAGACCCTGTGTGTCACATTTTATTTCTTCAACACATTTTTGACCACTTGATTGCAGAAATGAGTGCCTCTATCAGTGATGATTGCTTTTGTTGTTTCATACATGGCAACAATGTGACTTTTGACAAATCCTACAATAGTCTTAGCATCATTAGTCCTAGTGGCTTTGGCTTCCACCCACTTTGAGACATAATCTACTATAATAGAATATATAAATTACCAAAAGAAGATGGGAAAGGAACCATAAAATCGATTCCCCATACATAAAAAATTTAACATACTAAAATTGGGAGAGAGGCATCTGATCTCTATAGCCTAAGTTACCTGTCTTTTGGCAATTATGGCAAGACTTGCAAAATAGAAATGAATCTTTAAATAAAGTAGGCCGAAACAAACCACATTCCAGTACCTTACGTGTTGTTCTCTTTGGACCAAAATGTCCACCACAAGCATATGAGTGACAAAATTCTAAGATGGATGAAATTTTGTTTTTAGGTACACATGTTTGAATTATTTGATCATAGCAATGTTTCCACAATTATAGATTAAACCAAATATAATATCTTGACTCGCTTTTTATCCTATCTTTTTAGGCTCTAGTCAATTCACCTGGTAATGTTTTAGCAACTAAATAGTTCATAATATTAGTATACCAAAGATTAGAACATTGAACCTTAAAAAGATGTTCATTTGGAAATGATTCTAGGAGAGGCAAGGGCTTTTCATCGAGTACTAGTCTACTCAAATTGTTAGCAACTGAATCCTCTTTTCCTTTTTATCTTTGATTTCTAAGTCAAATTCTTATAGTGGCAGGATCTATCTTGTCGATCTTGATTTGGTTTCTTTTCTATTGAGCAGATACTTCAAAGCTACATGATTAGAATAAACGATGAGTTTAGTACATAATAAATAAGACTGAAATTTCTCTAACGCAAATACTACTGCAAAAAGCTTCTTCTCTGTTGTAGAATAATTTCTCTGAGCACTATCAAGAGTTCTTGAGCTGTAGTAAATGGCACGAGTATTCCTGCCAATCTTCTGTCCTAGCTAGCACCTACAACATAGTTGTTGACGTCACACATTAGCTTAAAAGGATACTCCCAATTTGGTGGCTGGATAATTGGAGTCGATGTCAACAATTCCTTGAGTAGATCGAATGATGCCTTCCATTCTATACTAAAATCAAAAGGAACATGTAGCTGTAGTAACTTTGTTAGAGGTTGAGCAATTTTAGAAAAAGCTTTGATAAACCTTCTGTGAAATCCTGCATGACTAAGAAAAGAATGTACTTCCCGCACAGAGGTAGGGTAAGGTAAAGATTTAATCAAATCAATTTTAGATTTATCAACCTTAATTCCTTTTGATGATACTATATGACCTAATATTATACCTTGATCAACCATGAAGTGGCATTTTTCATAATTCAATATTAGATTTGTTTCAATACATCTTTTTAACACTTTTGTTAGATTTTCTAAACAATCTTCAACTGAATTACCATAAACAGTAAAGTCGTCCATAAACACCTCTATGATATTCTCTACATAATCTGAGAAAATACTAACCATACATCTCTGAAATGTCTTAGGAGTGTTGCATAAACCAAATGGTATACGACAGTAGGTGAATGTACCAAAGGGGCACGTGAAGGTTGTCTTTTCCTGATCTTCGGGTGCTACAGGAACCTAATTGAAACTTGTAGCTAGATTTTTTTTCATAACTTCCTTTTTGACTACTTCCATCATTGGTTGATTAAGTCTACGTTGAGCTTCTCTAGACGGCTTGTAACCATCTTCTAGCAAAATCCTATGCATACATATGAAAGGGTTGATACCTTTGATGTCTGCAATGGTCCATTAAAGGCTTCCTTGTATTCTCTAAGTACTCTCACCAATTTTTCTTCTTCCAAAGCGGTCAAATTTTTTGAAATTATCATAGAAAGTGTATGATTATCACCCAAACAGGCATATTTAAGATGTTTAGGCAGACAATTCCAACTTAGATTCTTGCAAAATAGAAGGAAGAAGCTTATTGTGAGATATTGGAAGATCAATATAAGAGACATTGTGTTAAGTCAATTAATAGAATTATTTGTTAAATGTCCACAGGTGGTTTTCAACGCCGTAAAGACGAAAAAGGATCGAAAAGAGGAAAAATAAGGACAGAATCCTAAATCTGCACAAATTCCAGAATTTGTCTCCAACTAGAACACAATAGTCCAAGATTTGCTGGACTTCTTTTCAAGATGTTTCCCACTGAAAATGGAAGACTACTTAATCCAGACAAAATCAAATCAAGATAAGGGAGAGATTGAATTCAATTAGGAGATGAATGTTGATTGCCGCAACTTTTTAAGAAAGGGGATTATTCTGTTTTGAGGGGGGCAGCCGCACCATCTATTTCCTTGGCTTTATTCTAGTAGGTTAGAAAAGGTAGATTAGGTTAGGTCATCATCGGATTTTTCTATTTTCCAGCAGATTGCCACACGTTGATTTGTTGTCTTGACTTTCATTATTTACAAACCATCATCGACGCACTCTATTCACGTTGACTGCTGCACCTGGATTTTATTCTTATTTCAACAGTACCCATTGCATGCTCTTCCTTGCCGCACGTCGCATTCTTTGTTTCTCCAGTGGCTGACGCACGCTGATTCTCTCCTGGTCCATGATTGCTGAATTCTCCAACAGCTTCATCAACGCATATCCACATTCTATTGGCTGCCGACAACTTGCTTTAATTAATTTTTTATAGTTTAATTCTTATGCATCTTCTAAGTAGTTCTTTCGTAGGTTTAGGACTTTTAGTTAATTTAATTTTCTGGTTTTTGTCTTTAAGTTTTTGCATAGATTTCAATTAGGAATTTTTGTTAATTTCATTAAAGACTAGTTATGGAGTTTGTTTATTTTATTGTTTCTTTTGATTTCAATTTAATTATGATTAGTTAATTTTCTTGTCTTGGTTAAGGGATCCATGTTCCATGTTATTATGGTGAGATTTTCTTAATTTTTTCATGATTGTTAATGAACATTGGATAATTTCAGTTCTGGATTTTTAATTGAATTCGTTAGTTTTTAGGTACGTAACTAGGAATTAATTAATTCAACTGCTAGGTTAAAAAAATCTGACGTTCAATTTTGGTAACCATAAGTAGCAATTAGGATTAACCCCTCTACGTTAGAGTCGGAAAATTCTA
>JANKOD010000005.1:21045353-21072412 GCA_026284645.1 Erythroxylum acuminatum | reverse complement strand
TGGGCTGTTCAAAATACAGCCGTTATGCTGCCCGATTTTCGATAAAATCGGGTTATGGCAAAGTAAGAATTTGAATAAGTTTTGTTATAAACGAGATAAGAATTTGGTTAAAAGATGAAATTTTGGGATATGTATGTTTTGATTAAGAAGAAATTTATGAATTGAGTTTGATTAAGGATGAATTCCAAAAAGAAAATTGTATAGATTGGTTATGATTTGAATGAGTTTGAATAAAAAGAAAGAAAACAGAAATGTATGAAAAAAAATTTATACCGATTTTTGGAATGTCTTAAGGTTTCAAATGCGATCGCTTTTCTAAGATTCATGCCTCGGATATCAAAATTTCGTAATGCTTCGCATTCTTTATGTTTCCGCTTCGGAATTCGAATTTCATTTCCGATACTTTGTTTTTGCTTGCCGACTGATTTGCTTCGATTCGTTTGCATTAGTTATGCGATAAGAAATTGAAACCGGTTCCTAACACAATCAGGAGTTAATTTATAAACTCATAAGGTGTATCAACATAACCAATCTAATAAAAACAATTCATGAGCTATTATACAACAAAAGTACAAAGCAGAGACTACCCACATGCGATAATGCCTTGAAAATGTCAAAAAATCGCACGATCCACACAGCACTTCAAGCTCGCTAAATTAACCTCCATGGTTGGAGAGCAGAGGGGGTGAGTACACTATGTAATCAGTGAGCAGGAAAAACATATATCGCAAATAGAACTCGATACACACCAAGATAGTATCGATAACCTAAAAAGTGAACATACATCACATAGAAAGACATAAGCCTAGCCTATAACTCAACGTATACTGGTTAGGAACCATATAGGCCTAGCCTATTAATCACTCATCTGGTGAACATAGGTTCCAGTTCTAGTACATAAAAGCAGAAAAAACATTACATGTCTAAATCAAATCTCGTCAAAAAAATCTCAGAATAAGCCAAAACAATTCTGTGTGTCACCTCTAGTCAACCAAACTAATGTGCATACCCACTAATTCCCAATGTTAACTCAACTTTCATCTGTGGTGAGTCCAAACTACAGTCAACGAGAACATCATGACCTTAGGTGATGACCTCGTCGGTGTCTAGACCCTAAGTGTAGAATCACCAGCAAGTCCCGTAGAAAGGTGTTGATACGGGAACTCAACTTTTATGTACCAGCATAAAGGGTATGGGGGTTGCTTAATCTGTTATACCTAGCACACGATTGGCCAATTGTTACCTCACTAATCAACAAAAAATCACATACAAATATTAAGTACAAAAATACGCCCTTATGTACATCAACTTTTCCAATTAAGCTTTCTAAATGTCCAATAAGTCTATAAATCATGTCTAATCACCTCTAAGGCATTAGATTTAACTCAACCACCAGTTTCATATCCATCTAATGGACTAAGTTTTACACACTTAAAAGCTTATATGTCAGAAATCTATAAGATTTCACATACCGATGAGCTTTAAGTTCATGTAAGGGCATATAACATTATAAATCACTGACATATATACCTAAAAGGATTTAAATATATCCTTGAACTCATATACAACCATGTATATATCAATATACACTAGTATCTCCAAGTACAAAACAATAAAAAAGGGCTCAGAGAGTCCGGCATTACACTTAGGCACTCTTGAAGCTCTTAATTAGATCATCATTAACAAAGATATTGAAAGATGATGTGGTGACACATTCTTTAATCTTACTATATTTGCTTAGGAAGCCAAAAGCTATGATAAATTCAAATAAAGGCCCCTTTCAATAGATTTGAATTCTTTACTAAAATCAATTTTTTATACATAATCCTTTAGTTTAGTGTCTCTATGGTAGTTTTTGAAAATTTCCTGAGCAAGGAGAATGTTATCTCTAATACTTCTACTTTGGATGAATGCTCCTTAGCTAAATGTATAATGAGTGGACTAAAGTTTGGAGGCTATCATTTTGGAGATAAATTTATAGATAAACTTTCAACATGAATTTAGGTTATAGTTCTAAAGGTTCGAAGGAATATGAGCTTTTGGAATAAGACAAATAAAGTTTGTATTATGCTTTTTGAGGAGTTTTTTAGACTAAAGAAATTCTAGGATACTTTTGGTTATATGCTCACCAACTTGGATCCAAGCTTGTTGAAAGAAGTAGTCATTAAACCTGTCAGGGCTTGGTGTTTATAGGGTTCATGCTAAAAAGAACCTGGCTTACATCATTTGTATAAAAAAAGGAGCTTGAAGAGCTTCTGCTTGATGCTTTGAAATGACACAAGAAAGAAAGATCTAACTTGAGGTGGGGCAGTAATGGAAGAGCTTCTTAGTAAATTCTTATGTTACCTGAAGATTAATTGTTTAATCTTATTATGATTTTAAGTTATAACTCTGTGCTTATTCATCAGTGAAGTGATTCCATTTATGTTCATCCTACTTAGAATTAAGCTATAGAAAAACATGGAGTTTCCATCCCCTTCTTTCAATAATAGGATTCTTGACCTTTTCCTTAACAAGGAATTATAATTGTTTAAGGCTAAAACATTATAATTGAGAGCTAACTTCTCCTAGGTGAGTAGAGATAAGTCCTTTGGTATTGTTGAGAGCTAATTCTAAGTTGCCTTTAATGCCTCTCTTGCATCTTTTAAAGTATTTCTAGTGTCATGTACAATAGCTTTATTAAGTTTTTTAGCTCAACTTTGATAGCTTTGAGACTAATATGGCATTTAAGAGACCTATAGCGATAGATATTAGTGATAAACCTTTAGCAATCACTTTCGAAAACCTAGGATGATATACTAGGTGATTGTTGAACCTAAATGGGCTTCTATTCATAAATTATTGGTTATCAAAGATCATAAAAACCAAGAAGTTATGCTCTTTTTTAGGGTACTAAATAAGCCAAGATGCATTCACTAACCCCTGCCAAGTTTCTCCCTTTGTTGAAGGATACCTACTTACTTATTGCTCTAAGTGTAGTGATTGGTACTATATTTGAGATATTCCAATCTAACTTAATAACGACAATTCCTAAAATCATCTATTTTTATGCATTAATAAGGGGGCTTTTAATTCAATAGGGGAAAAGATATTATTAAATTCTCCAACTACTAACAAAGGCTTAAGGACTGATCTAGCCATAACTATAATATCATTATAGAGCTTTAATCTCTGAGAGGCTAGGTTGTTTGCATAAATTATTGTGAGATCCAAAGTGTTGGCATTATTAGCAAGGAGGCAAGAAACATGTATATATTGATCAGTGTAAGTAGAATTAGATATGTAAAAACCAATAGGGTCAAAAGCAATGATAATTCTCCCATTGTAGTGGCAAATGTGATAATTTTCCAATTCTTGTTAATAAACTAAATAAGTTTGAGAAATGATGAGAGCTTTATTTTGTTTTCTAAGAGACCATGAAAGAAATATTTTTTAGAGGACAAAGACATAAAAAAGCGTACTGTTCATTAAGATTGTTTAAAAACTCTGGCATTCCAAACCAAAATAGAAATTAAGAGAGTTAGGGAGAGATCTGCAGCTTCCTTTCCCTACATGAGGATCTTTTAACTAAGGTGAAAGTAGTTTCTTTATCCAGACCTTAGGAAGTTCTAGAGCCTAGTGTTGTTATCCAAACTTGGGAATGGCCAATAATTGATTGTTTAGGGCTTTAGCTAGAAGGGGTTGAGATTGTGGAACAACAGATGGAACAGCAACTATATCTGATTAGATGCCCCTCCAACCTCAGGCATAGTTGGAGGAGGCATTCATGAATCAAAGTTATCCTTTTGGTGTTTAATTGGAGTTTTGTTAAGATTAGTGAGCTCAAAATGAAGTTTCATCAATTCCTGGTAAGTTCAATGTTTTAAAGTTCTGCCTATTACTTTCCTAATTTTAGAACATTGTTAAAGAGTTGGCTTCCAAGGGTATAAGAGTGATACTTCATTTTCTATTAATTCAACATCATCTCCCAACCCCATTATTCATAAGGTTTCTAACAAGTTTTTCTTAAGTTCCATTTCAATTTAGATTTTGGTAAAACGTGTTCTTCTCACCTCAGTAGTGTTCTCATTAAGACATAAAGGCTAATTTAAGGAGTTAGTAAGATAGCTTAGGCCTTATGATGACCAATAGTCCAAGGGAATATTATGAAAATTCACCCATAAGGAGATAGTTTTAAGGTCTTGTTTAGCTAGATACAACCTTGGTTTTCATATCTAAAGAATATTAGACTTCCTAAAACAATGGCATGACGCTTACTCTAGAACTCTTCGCATGTTGGTTTCATCCGAGAACTTGAAGAGAAAATAGTGATCTTTTATTACCAGGACCTAAGAAAGTCCATATCTTTACCATCTAGATTATGCCCAAGTTTGCATCTTCAGGAACGAAGGCTCTAATCAAGTCCAAAGGAGATATTAGAGGATATGAAAAAGCATAAGGGAGCTAAGGGATAAATGTCATAGCTTGGCGAAAGGAGCATGATGTTAAGAAACTTGACACCATATTCTTTTATAGTTAGCTACTTATGAGCGTGAGGCTAAACTGGAGGCATCAACACCATAAGGTAGTGAAACAAGAGGTTATTTTCCAAGAAGGTTTAAAGCAAAGTAAGGAAAGTTTGGCAGCTAAAGGTAAGCGAACTTTGCGAAGCAATGGGAGGAGAAAGGAAGTCTTAGGAGCAAAAGAAGAGCTTTGATTGGATTAAGGAGATAGTTCTGGCGTAAAAGGGAGAGAAACTCATCAGAATTCTTGATTTCTTTCCGCGTAGAATTGCATCGAAATTCTTTCCATGTAGAGTATTGAATTGTACTCTCTTTTTCATTTTCAGCAAGTTACACCATCTTTCTAGCATCATCATTAGTTTTGTGTACCTTAAAACTATGCATAAATGATTCATGAGTAAATATGCAGATAAATTCCAAACTAACGATAACCTAAATTCTTTGTATCAAACATGATATTTATCACACTAATTTGGTCTAAATCCATAACAAAAGTATCATGTTCACCTCCCTCATATATCATGTTTAGTTTAAATCCAAAACCCATAAAAGAAATCACCCTTAATTATAGAATCGTCTTCTTCAATAATTAACTTTCTTAAATAAAATCAATCAAACCTACATGATTATTTAAATTCAAATTCAAACAAAATATTCATTTTGCATGATTATAACCCTTTACTATTCTGATTTAAAGACAACTAGAATTGGCCAATCAAATAAAGAAAATGTAAAAAATCAATCAAAGGAAGAATTAATAAAGAATATAATTTTAGTAATCTTCTAATCAATGTTTTAGCTTTAAAATTGAGGGCATTAATTCAATAGAGCATTTTTTTATATCTATAAAACAAAAAATACAACTATATATGGATCAAACAATTAATGAAACAATATTGAAATTGAAACATGTGCTTCCTACCTCGTAGCTATCAAGGAAATTTCAAAAGGCAAAATATGAATCTTATTTACGAGTTAGTTCACTTTTATGTGATCCTTGTTTCATGTGTGAGCCTCAGTGATCCTTCATAGATAAGATAATCAAGATAAGGTTCATCCATATATAAAGATAGAATCCTAACCAAAGAATAATTAAACTTATTAGTTGAGTTGAACTTTAATTCTATAAGGTTAATTAGAGTCCAATTGTACTTCCTAAAATATTGCTTAGAAAAGGAAAACACCTACAAGATATGTTTAGAGAGTTATGAGCTCTACATAACTATGCTAAAATGGTTTGAATAATTTTAACAAATACTATCATTTCTAAAATAAAGCAAACTAAAAACACTGATATAGTATAAGAGAAACTTTAAAAAAAAAAAGAAGCTAAAATGCTATTCATCCATACATCATACACCCTTGTATACAATGAGAGAAAACAAAATGAGATAAAAAGATATAAAGGGTATAGATAGACGGGTGCGAGTTTATGGTTGTGAGACTCCCCTCTTATAGAACTAGTGACTTTAGCATCTATATCAATACTAGAAATATCATAGGTTTCCTTAGCATGAGTTAGCCCAGGCTTAACAAAAACATCAACAAGGTCTAGATATATGAATGACAAGTTTGAGAACTTATCATGTGCATCCTTCTTATGGACCTTTAGACCTTCCATTTTCAAACTAACAAGATTGTTATAGTTCTGATTCCTATAATAATGGTGAATGATGTTGAATTTGAAACTATCACTCTTTAACTTAAAATTATATGCATGCAACTTATCTCTCAGGCTTGCCACCTCATCCTTTAGAGATGTATTCTCCCTTTTTAACTTAAGATGCTTAAATAGTTGTTCTTTAGCAACAAAATTTTTTGGTTTCAAAAAAACTCAAGGTTCTTATAGACTTCTATGTCTACACCCTTAAACTTCTCCTTTTCCTTCTTAATCTTCTTAAGATTTTATCGCACATTCTAATAAATTATGATTATATAATAGAGAGTTTGAAAACAAAAGGAATTTTTCTCAAGACTAAATATAAATTAAAATATATATAAAAGTGAACTTAGCCTAGTTAGATGCTTTTGGAAGACACATATATGAAGTTTACATCCATGTCCTCCAAGTTCTCGCAATTCTAGGGCCATCCTACAAACTATTTTGGACCCACTGCTAATCTTGATAAAGATAATGTTAGTCTTCTTTATATTCAAGTTAAAGAACAAGCGATCATGTTACTTAATAGGCCTAAAGGGGATATGGAGATAAATCACATTCTCCACTAGTTGGGAAGAGTAAAATAGAGAATTTGATGTGGAAGCAATATGGATGGTTGACTTAATCATAGTGACTTCTTCATTATGAGTCACCTTCTTCTTATTATTCTTAGAGGATGAGCTAATTAGGCTTTTTTGCTTGGCTTCTTTGGTCTTTATGAGCTTTTATCCATGTTCATAGCTACAATAAAAAAAAAGGAGTTTTGATAACATATTTAAAAATACAATTAAAATAAGTAATAAAGAAAGGAACTTACAAGGATGCTCTTCACTATAATACGTCCCTGATTAGATTAGGCTATTCTCATAAAGGAGATTATACCAGTGTGGTAAGGGGTAGGTAATACAAGTTTTTTAGAGAGGAGTTTCATTGATGCACTATTCCTATCCTAATGTGAAAACCTCTTATTTAAACCTCTATAAATGATCTTACAAGTTAACAAGTTTGTCTTGTTTGATTGAGAGAAGAATTTGTCCTTCCAATCATATAACTTTTTAAGAGTCATCTATAACTAAGACCCACTCCTCATGCTCAAACTATATCACCTACTTGGGGTCCAACAAGCTTGTATTAGTGAATAAATTTGAATAATTCATGACTAGGGCATGCAGATATAATTGGTTGGGACTTAAGCTTGTAGCATTAAGGATTTGAAGGATTAAGGGGTGGATGGAGAAATGAAGCCTACTTTTAAAAGAATTATAGTAAATCTCCACTTTGCCAAGACAACAATAACAAGTTATTTTGTATTTATGTAGATATTTTAGTGAGATATACTTAGAAATAGAGAACATCGCCCTCATATTTTCAAACTTAATGTTCTGTAGCTTAGGAGGATTTAGTCACATTTTAAAATTATAGTGAAAGTCCCCAAAGAGGGAGTTTGAGAGGGAGTTTCAAAGATGAAGCCTCTTCCTGAACTTAACTAATCAATTAGGATTGCATTATACTCTCGATATACCTATAGAATGCAAGGACATTATTCATATGTGATTAGATATCATTAATCTATCATAGTTGGATATATTAGTCTTACTTCCTAAATTAGTCTTAATACACCTACTACTCTTCTTATTAAAAATACAAAAGGAAAAGGATATGGTCATGCCCTTATAAAATGTGAGGTATGTTAAAACACCTTAATGTTGAACCTTCTCATGAAAGTAGATAGAAAAACGAAGGAAATGGTGATTTTTCTTTGAAAAATAGTAGGCTCAACTTTTAGAAAATAATGAAAGTGAACTAATTTTCCATATCTTACACCTTATTCAAAGGAATGAGCCATCAATATTGATAAAGATCAATGGTCAAGATTGATTGAGAACAACAGGCAAGGTTAAGTGGCTATTTGCCTTTTTATAAGTGGAAAACAATCTCTGCATAATGAGGGATAATTAGAGGCAATAGCGAACATTAATAGGAAATCTTTCAAAGACAACTCCTACCCAATTCTTAAACCAGTCCAATGCAGGTTAGTCAAAATTTTTATGTTGAATTTTAAATGACTCATATTACATGGCAAACTTATGTTAAAAGTGATTCGTAATATTTAAAGTTACCATCAGTTGGCCTAAGAAGGCATACTTAATTAAAGTTTGATTTTTGATCGAAATCTCAAAAAGAAATTGGAGTAAAATGGTACACCTCTACATTTTTTATTTTCATAACTCCAAATGATAAATTGTAGAGTTTAGGTATTGATTAGTAGAAAGGGGTTCACGATAAGAGTATCTTATCCCGAGTAGATTTCATTAAGTAAAAATGAAAGCACTTGTTATTGTCATTTTCCTTATTTTTCTTTTGTATAAGCTTTAGATTAGAGACATAAAGAAATGATTATAACAACAAATGGGCAAATGGCACCAATAAACTAGCGCAAAATACAACAATAAGTAAAATTTTATGTTGAACATTTATTTTTAATCAACTTTAGAAAGTGACTTTATTTTAAACATCAAGTAAAATATCATTTCTTCCTTAGGATCATACTGTTGATATTCTTAATATTTGTTTACTATTAGACACATTTTTTTTTAGAAATTGAAAAAATTCTCATTGATGAATGGTATAATACATAGGGTGAAAATACTATAGAGCCTCAAGCTCCCATTACATAGAGGAAAACGACAACGTGCACACTAGACTCTAAATTAACTAAACGACAAAGCGTTCGGAACTGTCAAAAACCAAAGGAGCAAAACGACTCCTTGCTCTACGGAGACTCCCAAAACATTTCCAATTAGGGTTGGCGATGGTTGAGCGAAGAGACGAGGAAGTTAATCGGCGAAGGATCACCAACACAAGCTTGCCAGCTCAAGACTACATGCAATAGCAAACGTGAAAGGTACTGAGACTTTAATCTTCGATTGGATTTTGAAGCTTTTCCGAGTATGACTCATTTCCTTCGAAATTTTAGCGGGGAGGCGGATCTCTTTAGGACTTAGAGGAACGATAATCCCAGCTTGGAAAGCCAACTAGGTAGGCTCCTGAAACTACATTTCCTCTCCTTCCTACTCCTTCAGCTAATGGTCTCGTCAGGGTATTGAAAATCAGATCTATGATGTCGTGTAGGAAGGAAGCGAGCTGAGTTGACTATGATGATGGAGGTAACAGATCATCACAGAAGATAGCAGATCCAGGTACTTCTTCTTTCTTAAAAGCTATATAGATCCTAAGTACTGGGATATGGGTTCTGTAGACTATATTCTCCAAATACTGGCCAGTCTTCCACTACAGTGTCGGATGAACTGATGGATGATCAGTTGCTCCCTGATGCTTGTAGTAATGAGTTCAATGGTAGAAGAGAGAGAATTAGATTGGTCTCTAAATCTTTTGCCATTCCTTTCATTCCAAATTACCCGGGCACATGTAGCAGCCGATAATAATAGGATTTCCTTCTCATGTTTAGACATCTGTAATTGAGGGATATCCAGTAGGATAGTTGTAATACTACCATTGGAGTAGTCAGGAAAACTTAGGTTAGAGATCTTACTCCACACTTCCTTTGAAAACCGACAGTTAAAGAAAAGATGATCTCTAGATTCATCCTCCTGCTTGCATAGAATACACGTCTTAGGAATATTCAGAAAATTTAACCTATCCAGAGTGCTTAGTCTGTTCTGCATAATGAGCTAGAGCAGGAAGCTCACATTGGGTCTAAGAACCTTGTTCCATATTAGTATGTTCCATCCGACAAGATCAACAGGCCTCTCCCTCATTCTTCTAACATCTTTTGTAGTGAGTTCTGAAACAGGAATTCCTTTCCACAAGTAATTATCCCTCTCCCCCTAACTTCTAAATTGAGGCAGGGATAGTAAGTTTATTTCAGCTGGGAGGAGAGTCCAATTCCCACTACTAATAATTGCTTGAAACTTTACATCCTTAGGAAATCGAATAAGAAGAGATCTGCCCAAGTGATTATGAATTAGTGCACCATTCCCTGTCCAATTGTCATACCATAGTGATATTCCATCTCCTGTCCCAATCCGACATTGAATATTTTGAAAAATATCCTCTCTCAATCTGAGCAATTAGTTAAAGAACCAAGTGTAGCTATTTCTGGGCTTAAGGGCCCACAAACTTCCTCCTTTTATTAATGGGTAGTTTATAGCCTAAGCATTGGTTCAAGTTGGCATGACACTAAAAAAGAGTTGAGTTTCGAAAAAACCTAAGCTGAGGTTCAATATTTTAAATCCGAATTTAATTATAAAAAATATTATTTTATATTTTTAATTTTAAAAAATTATTTTTAAAACATTACCATGGCAGACACATGGATTGACCATTGTCGCCCCTAACCGAAGTTTACAGTTTATTCAGCGGTAGAGTTTGCAATCGGTTGACCTTTTTATGCAGATGTGATTGACTGGCTTAGCAGAGCGAACAATGAAGCACGCAATTGTTTTTGCAAAATGACAAATATGAAATGGAACTGATGTAGACGGCAGTGTTGGTGGCCATGTGCATGAGCGGCGGTTTCTTTAATTAAAAGAAAACATAAACTGTCATATCATAAGGATGGTCTGGATTTCATCATTTAACAAACATTCAAATGGGACAAGAAAGAGTTGCTGTGCCACTTAAATACTTATTACTATCAATTATTGTAAATTGTAATTTCTGTTTACAATTATCGTGCAGGGTTGGTGTGTTGCTATTTAGTACAAAAGCATTTCATGCAAGTTGCAACTGACAAAAGGAAAAGGACCATTCTACATTGGTGCTGCAGCAACTAACGCCGTTAGCTTTGACGCATTATCAAACTGCGAGCCAGCTGCTAGTCTCAAAGCCGTGTTGAAGGGGGTCCCAGAAATCTTTGGTCTCTTCTACTAGTTAAAAACTTAAATAGCGAAAAGTAAAAACAAACCATAAAAGCTTCTACGACCAATTTCCTTTTCCTTCAACAGTAGCAGTGCACGGCACCTCTTAAGTCTAATTTCATTATCATATCCCTATTCCTCCTATGTTGTGGGGTCCTGAATTTGGGCTTTTATTAGGCCTAATTACCAGCCTGGAAAGGGTTGTTTTTAATTATAGCTCTATAGTTGCCACTGCTTCATGGGGTTGGGGTCTTATGGCAGCAGAAGCCACTTATCGTCAAACTTGTTTATTCTTTGACCCGACGCACACTTCTTTCTCTGCTTAAGCTTTTTTATCTTTCTTTCTACCTCCTTCGTTCAGGTAAGGGTGTACATTTGAGCAAAGTTTTCATTTTTTGCCTTCTTTCCCACGTTCAAGTTCTTTTCTTTTCTGCTTTCTGATAGCGCATTTAGGTTGAAACTTGTTCAGTTAGATCTGGTTCTGAGAGCACTGCTTTTTTGGGACTTAGTGATTCAGAACCGGGCTTGTAGCATTTGATGTTTGGTGCATTGTTTGTTGAAGGATTTGTAATTGTGAAAAGAGTTATAAGGATTGGTCTTTCCTTGGGATTGTCGCAAGTTTTTGTTGGATTGGATTATTGTTCCTTGAGATGGTAATGGGTAGTTGCTTTGTTTCTTTGGAGCTTGAGGGTCTGCAGACGAAGAAGATGAAATTAGTGAAATGCTTGCATGTAGTTGTTACTCTTCTTTTATTACACGTTTTTTGTTTCAACACATCATCTGCCGCATTCATTCCTCCTGACAACTTCTTGATTGCCTGTGGTTCTTCACAAAATGTCACATATCGAGGTATAACTTATGTTCCTGATTCTTGGCACTCTTCTCTCAAGTTAAAAACTGCAACTTCTTTTGTTGTTAGCTCCAATTCTACTCCCCCAGCTCCAATCTATCAATCTGCTCGAGTCTTTTCAGGCATAGCTTCATATGAATTTGACATTCAGCAACAGGGTAGGCATTGGATCCGCCTTTACTTTTATCCTATTCCTGACCAAAACTTGACATCTGCGTCCATTACTGTAGTCACAGATGCTTTTGTGCTTTTGAACAATTTCACGTTCAAGAACCATAAAAGTTCATATTTGTTCAAAGAGTATACAGTCAATGTGACTTCAGATTCCTTAACTCTCTCCTTCATTCCTTCCAACAATACTTTCACGTTTGTTAATGCAATTGAAGTTGTCTCTGTTCCGGATGCTGTCTTCCCTGACCAAGCACTGGCTCTAAATCCATCTACTCCTTTAAATGGTCTTTCTCAACTTGCTTATGAAACTGTTTACCGTTTAAACATGGGAGGTCCACTGATCACAGCTGAAAATGATACACTTGGAAGAACTTGGGAGAATGATGCCAAGTACCTCCATGTGAACAGCTCTGCTGTTAACGTTTCAGTTAGTCCTGCATCTATAAAATATCCAGCTACAGTTACAACTGAAATAGCACCGAATTGGGTTTACGCCACAGCTGAAGCCATGGGAGATGCAAATGTAGCAAACTTGAACTTCAATATAACTTGGCTCTTCTCTGTTAATCCAAATTTTAGCTACTTTGTTCGGGTTCATTTCTGTGATATCATCAGCAGCTCTCTGAACAATCTTGTGTTTAGTCTCTACATCAATGACAACACAGCTGTTGAGAGTCTTGATCTGTCAACTTTCACAAATGGCTTAGACGTTCCATACTACAGAGACTTTGTATCCAACTCCTCGGTGCAGTCAGGTACTCTGAATGTCAGCATTGGTCCAGATATGCAATCTGATATTACAAACGCAACTATGAATGGTTTGGAGATTCTGAAGATAAGCAATGAAGCCAAAAGCTTAGATGGGCTTTCTTCTGTTGGAGACCTCCTCCCTGAATCAGCCTCAAAGGCAAACAAGATCGGAATTATAGTTGGTTTAATTGTTGGAGCTGTTGTTGCTTTTGCTTTAGTTGGACTATGTTCCTGTTGCTTTATAGCCCGGAAGTTAAAGACTACTCAACAGGGACATCCATGGCTTCCTTTGCCCTTATATGGGAACTCTCAAACAATGACAAAGATGTCTACAACTTCTCAAAAGAGTGCTACAGCAAGCTGCATTTCATTGGCTTCATCCAACCTTGGTCGGCCTTTTACATTTCAAGAAATCCTTGACGCAACCAATAAATTTGATGAGAGCCTGCTTCTTGGTGTAGGTGGATTTGGCAGAGTCTACAAGGGGACTCTTGAAGATGGGACAAACGTAGCTGTCAAAAGAGGTAACCCCAGATCTGAGCAAGGTCTTGCTGAATTCCGAACTGAGATTGAAATGTTGTCCAAGCTCCGCCATCGTCATCTTGTCTCTCTTATTGGTTATTGTGATGAACGATCAGAAATGGTTCTTGTCTATGAGTATATGGCTAATGGACCACTCAGGAGTCATCTCTATGGATCGGATCTACCACCATTATCCTGGAAGCAACGACTTGAAATATGTATTGGGGCTGCAAGAGGACTCCATTATCTCCACACTGGAGCAGCTCAAAGCATTATTCATCGAGATGTGAAGACTACTAATATTCTCTTGGATGAGAACTTTGTAGCCAAAGTTGCTGATTTTGGCCTCTCAAAAACAGGCCCTGCCCTTGATCAGACACATGTAAGTACTGCTGTTAAAGGTAGCTTTGGCTACCTTGATCCTGAATACTTCAGAAGGCAACAACTCACTGAGAAATCTGATGTCTATTCATTTGGGGTGGTTCTAATGGAAGTTCTATGTACCAGACCAGCTCTAAATCCTGTTCTCCCTAGGGAGCAAGTTAATATAGCGGAATGGGCAATGACCTGGCAAAAGAAGGGGATGCTGGATCAAATTATGGACTCCATTCTGGTTGGAAAGGTTAATCCATCTTCTCTAAAAAAATTCGGTGAGACAGCTGAGAAGTGCCTTGCTGAACATGGTGTTGATAGGCCATCTATGGGAGATGTCTTGTGGAATCTCGAGTATGCACTCCAGCTTGAGGAAACATCATCTGCACTCAGGGAGCCTGAGGATAACAGTACAAATCATATCCCTGGAATCCCTTTGACGACCCTTGAACCGTTTGACAACAGTGTAAGCATAATTGATGGAGGATCAGGAACAGATGATGATGCAGACGATGCTGCTACAAGTGCTGTATTTTCCCAACTAGTCAATCCTCGTGGAAGATGAGAAGCAACAGATACAACATTTCTTTGCAAGATTTGGCTATTTTGAACGCGAAGTTCTCAAAAGAATACCAAGTGATGAAAGACGGTCACTTTTTGTAAAATGGTTCTGTTCTTTTGCCTTCAATTTTCCATTAACGTGTTAATGATGGATACTGTTTAATCCATCAGATCTCCGATTCTTGATTTGAAATCCATTGTGGGTTTCAGTTGCCCACTTTATTGTTTTTATACAAGTAATAGGTATTACAACGTATAATGTGTTGACAATTTCACTCAACTGGAAAACTAGAAATAAGGCAGAGATTATGATCTGATTATCTGGTATACTTCCATATTTCTTTGCTTAATGAATGATTAAAATTCCTGCTGTGATCCTGCACTTTTTTAGTTGCTGGAACTCCATTTTCAGTTTGAAAACATCATTTATCTGGAAGATTGAGTTGTATTTCTTAGAAATCATTAGAACGTCATTTTCTTTTTATGGCTCAAGGATAGACATACAGTTATCTATTCCTCTAATACATTTAACAAAAAACTGTTGAGAAATCACATTAAGATCCAATCTTGCGTTCAGGAGAATAATTATGAATTTTTTTGTATTTTGATTTTTAAAAGGTAAGATCACTTTAAATTTTATAACATAATTGACACATAAATCATAATTCACACTTTATTCTAAAGCTTGATCATTTTCTTATTGTATTCCTCGAATCGCTTCCAAAATTGGCTCATTTCAACTATCATAGATGCACAAGTGTCTGGTCTCTAATAATATTTACAGAACGTGTTTGAGAGAATTCTGTAATTATTACAAAGAGGGTTAGGGAAAGAGTGTTAACTCTCTTACAACTTAAGCTTATTTATAACAGTTTTGAACATTTTAATAATTTAATTGAAATTAAATTATATATAATGCTAATTAAATACTAATATGCTCAAATAAGATCCACTTGATCCTTATTTATTAAATATCTCATATTTAATCATAAAGTTCCCTAAACTTTACGATCAAGACCAACTTAATTAAAATATTTATTTCTTTCTTCAACCCGTTCTTTATCAATAACTCATTAGGTTCTTAAATATGTTAGCAATGGATATAAATTATAACCCTAAATTATATTTAGAATTAGATAATTCTCTAGTTAAATAATGTATATTCATAGATTAAGATTGATGTTTGACAACACATTATGGTCACCTAAATATTTAAGAATGTCAAAGTAATTTTGACTAACCTTTTCGTGCATGATTTTTTTTCGTATAATTCAATCATTTTACCATACAATGTTTCAATTACACATAGAGTATAGAAATAACGTGTACTCTATTTAAGTCTAATCATAATAACTTTTTATCATTAGCAATTATTTCAATTAATGACATTTGTAAACTATTTTACAAAGTGTTAATCTACCTTAGCGAAGGATTTTTTGAATAAAAAATAATCGAGAACAATGAAACATTTTCCTTAATTACTTTAGAGTGATGAATCTTATATTGATCACTCAACTATCCCTATATAGTTAATACCATATCCAATAACTACTGATTGAATTATCCTTTACTAGAACAAGTCATAAGTAGTATCAAAACATAACAATTTCCATACAAGATAACTTTAGAGATCTCAAATCTAAGAATCACTTATATAATCATCACAATGAGAATTTTCATAAGCGTATAAGTAATGTTTCAAATAGATTTCTCATATGAGATCAATTCAGTGAATTTGTTCTATAATAAGCATACACATGTTTGTTTAAAGTATCTTGATACTTTAGTCTATAAGATCGACTACTTTCTTCATAAGAAAAAACATAACATGTGCTAGTCTTTTATATTTTATTAATGCTTAACCTTAATATAACAATAACTAGAAACAATTTAGAGATAATATATAAATAAAATATGAATCTTATAATTATAATCTCATCATGATTTTATTTGCAATGTATATTTACCCTGTTGATTTTATCATATACATCTAAATATATATAAGATAAAGAATGTCTTTAAACAATTATATCACTAAATTACATTCAACCGATTGGCTATAGGGTATAAACCAACAATTATCCACTTGCATTAAGCTAATTATGTAAGCATCATCTACCATATTACCGTATGATGATCATGTTATTGTTAGGAGGACAATGGTTTAGTGAGAGAATTCAACATGATTCTTTATAGTAAGAACTTACTTAAATCTTACTACTTTAATCTCTATTATCATCATAATTAAGTGAAACTGCTTAAATACATTATTGGATCCTTAATGAGACCTTAGGTCCCTTTTGCATGCCTAACGACTCTAACATTCTATAGTCTATTACTATCTAAACAATGCAAGGAACTATACCAAGTTCACTAAAGGACTTCTGATCCATATAATCATTTTCACTAAATGAAAAATGTATAATGGCTTAATTAACATTCATTACTATATTGGAACCTTTCCAATCTTAAAATAATATTGTTCTATGTAAAATATACTTTAATAAAGATTTACTTCTAAAGTTAATATCCATATAACATTGAACTCAAAAATCAACTTATACATAAAATAACGAATATTTAAATACTTCATAAGTATTAGATATCTTAAATAATAAACACCTTTAGTACTATATACTTAGACTAAAATAGGTAAACTACTTTTAATCTATCTCTACAGATCTTATTCCTATAATTAATTGATTACCTTTTCATGTCCAATATGAACTGGTCATGGATAATTATATTAGCAATACTTGAGAAACGAATTATTATTCTCTGTCAGCAATATGTCTTTACATACTCCCACTAACTTTCTTGTAGACATGATAAATTCATAATCATCTCCAAAACAAAATTTTTGAATTCATCATGAAAGTTAATCTTTCAAAGTCTTATAAGCTTTTAACTATATATTAAATGTATCAATAAAGGTATTGGTTCCAGTTGTGTGCATTGTCAAGAGATTTGGACTTTTCAAAGTTCACCTTACTCTAACTTATTATCCTAAAAACCATCCTTTTTTAGGTATACACTGAAACAAACAATTTGATCAATGGGTCTGTGAGATTATATCTAACCTTTTGGATATTTCATAACCTTTATTATCCAATTTAGTTTTAAACTTAGTGGATAATATATGCTTCAACTATGCATTACATCATTAAATCATTTACTTTTAAAAGTCCTAGCATTTCATATCTAATATGAAATCTTGCTAATTGATTTAATTAGAACTACTATACGTAAGTCATTGTACTACTAGGTTTAGTTATAGAAGAAATAAATATTGCATCATACAATATCTTATTTTGGAATTTTCTCTTTATAAAAATTCATAGTCTTATGAAATTCAATTATTTAGATATTCATTAGAGAATTTCATTATCTGTAGATAGCCGAAAAATTTATATCTCAATACATTGATCTTATTGAAGTAATTCAACATTCTTAATGCTTAATTTTTACTTAGATTTAAACAATTTGAGATTTTCAAAATTTTAAATCATTATTTCATTTAATACATATCATTATATCACATAAAGACATTAGTAATCTAAAGAAATATAAGAGTCATCCTTTTATAAATTGTTATTTAATTCAATAGATCACATGTATTGATTTAACAATTCAATACATTCATAATCCTTTCACTAAAAGGTTGATTTGGTTTCTCTTCAACTTAATAAGTTTTACAAATTTCAAGATTTATAATCAAAAGGATACATATACCTAGTATAGAACTTTATGGTTCTTATTATGCTAATTTAACTAATGTGGCATAAAAGAATAGTCTCAGTTATCCTACTTTGTATTTTTGCCACTTATATTAAGCGTAAACATCTCTTGATTCAATATATACAAACTACTTGTATAAGATTGAACTAACTACTTTTACTTAACAATCTATTTCTCATCATATATTGAACATTATAATAATGTTAAATCCAAATTCAATATCAAATACTCATAAGCATGAATTAGGAATACATATGATCTATATTATATCACGTATAGGGAAGAAAAATTATGCAATCATTTTCTTCTTATGATAACTATTATCATACTATAGAAAAGCCTTTAATTAATGTCTATGTTTATGATTTTAATAGGATATATTGAGTGGAACAATTCCATTAAAGTATTATATCTTTCAGATTAACTTCATGCAACGATTTGCATTTTGCTAACATATATCATACACGATGTCCTTGAAGTTTATGAGATATTAGTCAACTTAAAATGTCCATACATTTTATCATCCTTATTATTTTTACACATCTTTAAAACTTTAGCATCAAGTCCTCAACATGGATTAATGATAAGATCACATAATAAACATACAATTTTTTAAAAAAACTTTGAGAACTTTTCTCAAACTTAACTTATATTTAAGAAATTAAGTTCACTAACTTAGTATCAACGATACTAAATAAGGTAAATTTTACTCAGAGGAAAACATAAATGTAAGAATAAAAAGTAATCGATTATCTACCAAATAAAATTAGGACTCTAATTATGTATTTGGTTACTCCTACTATTTTATTCAAAATAATAGCGTTAACTATTATTTGGAAAGATTACTCTAGTCTCTTTAATGGGAGGGGATCCCATTTAAATCTTGTTAACCTTGAGTCTCTCAACAAGTCAACTAAACTTAAATTAGGTAGATAACATCTTTATCAATGACATAGTATGGGACTCACAGAACTATAATGTAACAACTCTTACCAAAACATATCTTATATTTATTCTTAAGCTTGTCTTTAAGTTCATATGATCATGAGTTACTCATCTAAATCATACAAATTTAGTTAAGCGGGCTCACTAATTTAAGATAAAACATATTTGGGTTAAAGGGTCGTTGAATCACTTAACAAACCTTATAATAAACATAACTCTTGTTTTATTCTTAAATAATAGAAGATAATAATCATGTTCTCAACATATACTTAATATTTTAATGAGTAATTTAATTTTATTCATTTTTATCAAATACAAATTTGCATGTAAAATATCACACATAAAAAGCATACAACTTAACATAGATTCAATATATATCAAACATAAAAATAAAGCATGCAATTTCTCAAACTAATATAATCAAATTATATGCATGAAATATCAAGCTTTGTTTGATTTTGTTGTTATTGATCTTTGTAATCTAAAGTAATATTTTTAACTCTTTGGATAATTAAATTAAATTAGAAAAATGAATTAAATTCTTATTATAAATATAAATTTAATTTGATTTGGAAACAATTTTCAAATGCAACTAGAAACTATTTCCAATTATCTAAACTCTCTTAACAAAATTAAATTAAAAATATTCAATAAATTATGCTTTTTACTTATTTAGAAAAACTCAAATTTCAAAATTTACTAAACAAAAAATTCTAATCTAATTAAAAATTAAATTTTCTTAATTAGAAAACTATTTTCTAATATTAAAAGAAAATTATTTTCAAAATTAAATAAAAAACTTTTAATTTAATTAACAAAGTCATTTATATTATCTATTTCGAGATTCAAATTCTTAGTTAATTAAAAATCTTTCCTTAATAAATTAGAAAACTATTTTAAAAATTAAAGAAAACTCAATTTTCTTAATTAATAAATAAAAACACTTTTCAAAAGTTAAACAAAAAATACCTTTCTAATAAATTAATAAAATTATTATTTATAAATAAAGATTTTTTTAAATAAATGCAATAATCATTACGTAAATAAAATAATAAATTTAATTTATCTCAATTAAATTGAAATAAATAAATAAATTTAATTAAAAACACTTTTCTTAATTATTAAAAAATACTTTTATTAGTCTTAAGAAGTCTATTTAATTTCAATCTAATTGAAAATAATTAGTTTTAATTTAATTTTTTAAAATTTTCAATTAGGAATCAATACATTTTTTTAATCAAATTAAGAAAATAATTACTTTAATTTTGAAATTAAAATTTGATTTTAAAACAATGTTAAAATCATGTTTGGATCTTTGTAAATTAAGAATCCATTATTATTTATTTAAAATATCTTAATTTAATCTTAAGATTATTTTAATCTAAAAAATAAATTAGTTATCCTTTTCTTAGTCTAAGCCATACTTAAACTTATGTCCAAAAAATCCTTTCAGCAGATAGTTATATTCATTATTCCTAGCACCTCTTATTATAGCCATATAATAAACTTATTTTAAACCTAGGCTTTATCCTTATTAATTTACCAAATACCAGTTTCTTCCTAAACAAACCCTAGATATGAACTAAGAAAACCCTAGCTGCCAACAGTTGCTGTAACCAAATCGCCTCCAACTCCATTCTTTCACAACAACTTCAATTGATTGCGGTGCCACTATTGATTTAGCCGGACTAATATGGATAGTGATACAAAGGTCACCTTGGAGACTCGAACTTTCACCCGAAATTTCTCGTTCACATCCTCTGCCCGACAATCTCACTTAGATCCGTTAAAGTAAGACTCGGCCTCTCCCAACCCCTCGAAGTGTTTACCTCGCACACACTCGAAGAAACAATGCGGAAGCAACAAAGAATATAGACAACAAGGAAACACACAGAGATACGGTCAACAGACCAACTTTATATTACTTTCTCTCAAAAGAATACAAAGAATGCTCTCTCTGAAAACTCACTCCCTCTTAAATGAATTCTAATTCCCTGAATGAGAAGAGCAAAGCTCGAATGAGCTATATATAGGCATCCTAGTTTAGAGTCACAGATTCCCACTAAATCTGAACTACTTAAGATCACGTCTATCTCTATCAGATAAGATCTTATGAATCAATTGGATGACACCCTCATCTAAATAGGACTCTAACTGATAAGATATAATATAACAAGATAACATAAAGATAGAGTTTACATTTATCTAGAACACTAACATCCTTATCTGCGAAGATCTCCACTATCTTCAGATGAAGAGTTTCACTACAACTCTAACTCCCAGTCATCGCCACATCATTCAAGATCTCCTCGTGATCTCTATCCGCTGATGATGTAGTGTGATCTCGCCGAAGCCCACTAGCACACTGGCCTGATCCAATGCTTACCACAACAACTCTGCTAGTCGTGGTCCATCCATCCGAGCGTGGCTAAGTCCTTTGTCCGTCAAGTCCTAGCCTGGGTCGAGTCAATCTCAACAAGGTCCGAGACTCTACCAAAATTGGCACCAAGTCTGATCTCACTCGCCCATGTTTGCCTTAGTGTTTTCGCCTGCCTCCTTTATGCGTGCAGTCTCGTCGCTACAATTCACAAACTGAGTTAGCATAAAACCTCGCAGGTTCACATACCTTCGACCTGCCTCGCTGAAGTCAAGTGCTTAAGTGCCTCATCGAGCTCGTATGCCTTCGGGAATCCTCACGGGGTCTCACATGCCTTTGCACCTTCTCGCGCACTCTTGGGTCTCGCACGACTTAGTTTGCCAACACCAAGTGGCCTCGCATCCGAATCTTACGTTTCGTCAAAGATTTCCGCCAATGCGTGCCTACGCATGCCCACGCGTATTGAATCTCACCTACTCTTGAGACTTTGCCTTGTTTCCTCGTCAACACGCCTTCCTCGTGCCAACTTGCGTGCCAAGCATTGGTCAAGGCTCGCCAACACTCGCACGATCCCGCAGTCTGGACTTAGGGGTCTAATAGATAGCACTGTCACAACGCCGACTTCTATTTCTACTTCCTTGCACGTTGCTGTCAATTGCAAAACCACCCTATTATTTGATACAAAGGTCACCTTAGGATTAGAACTTTCACCGAAGTTGATCACCAATACTCTTTGCACGGCAATCTCACTTATGTTCGCTTAAGCAAGACTTCAGCCTTTAACGAGCCTCGAAGTGTTTACCTCGCACACTCGAAGAAACAAAGCTACGAAGGCAATAATAAAACAAAGGCAACAAGGAAACAAGAGAGATACGATAAAACCAACCTTTATATACTTTCCCTCAAAAGAATAAAAGGAATGTTCTCTCTGATTGAATGAGAAGAGCAAAGCTCAAATGAGCTATATATAGGCACTCTAACTTGGAAGCCAAGTTACATTCAGAATCTCACTTAAACTAAGCCACCTAAAATCATGCTAAGATCACATCTATCTTTATCATATTATATCACGTGGACCAATTGGATGATACTCCATCCAAATAGGACTCTAACTGATAAGATATAATCTACAAGATAATAAAAAGATAGAGTTTATATTCAAATAGGAAACTAGCATCCTTATCCTTGAATATCTCTACCATCTTCAGATGTTGAGTTCCACTGCAACTCAACTCCTAATTATCGCCACATCATCCAAAATCTCCCCACGATCTCTATCCTAAGTCACATTCTTAAGAGATATTTTGTAGATTAGGAAGTCGCCTTTATATATATATTTTATTAAACTAATTTAGTTGGATATCCTAAGCCAAGCCAATTATGGGACATTAAGATTGCGAAGCTAGTCAGTCCTCTCCTATTTGAAGGAAAATCTATATTGGAAGAAAAAATGATTGAGAGATTCAATCTCTTGCTTACATGGAATGCAACAATTCGGTGAGTTGTAATTACCTTTTAGCTTGTCGATCATGCATAGTCTTCTCTTTATAGCAAGCCAAAGGATGAAGGAGACCTTTCAATTAGCCTACTTAAACCATAATCCTCTACACCAGTTTACTTTTAGAGCTCAGATTCTTAAAAGTTGCTTTCATTAATCACTTAAATCCATGAAGAATGCTAAGTCTTATTTATAAGAGTTAAAGTTGTAATTAGAGACATTGTCCAGGATGTAATGGTTTTTGTCTTAATATTCCAAAAGTTATCCTTTCTCATGTATTGTGCATAGATCCATTTGAGCTATATATCATTAACGATTCTCCAAATTCACTTAATCATCATAACCTTGTTTACGGTTCTAATAAGAATAATTCCTAATCCTCTTTCCTCCTTTGACAAGCATACATCACTCCATTTGACATTGAACACAAGAACCTCCTCATTGCCTATTATATTACTTTGATCAAATATTTATGGATATATCAAATGAGTAGTAGTACATATACAACTACCTAGTACTAAGCTAAAAAGTTATATTCTTCTTATAAAATAAATGCTCTTATTACACTAATTGTTGACTCTTCTCTAAATTCTTTCAATTAGGTTTTGAAACTCCTTTCAATTAGGTTTTGAAACTCAATATATGTTAGCCTTTTGGAAGTATAGTTAAGTAAACGGTGACTCCAACTAGATATATGATTAACTCCTATAAAAAGCTATGTCTTATCTTTATTTATTAGAAGACCAGATAGCTCTTTAAAGGTGTGATTAGTAATCATTAGAACACTAATTAAACTTGAATTAGCCACTAAGATAAGTTATAAATTCTCAAATTTTTACATTTATTAAATACCTCTTAACTAATCACATGTCTAACTGGTTTAGTGAGGACTTCCATGTTAAGTATGAATAAGCATAGGGAGATGGGATATCCTAGGCAGATACTTTAATGATTTTTGTTATTCTCCGTTTACTAAGATGTCATAAGAGATATTTGTGGTGCATTGATCTATTTAGCATATGAATTTTGTTAGAAAACCAACAGCTTTCAAAATGTTTAGAATAAATTTCCAATTGATGACGTTAAAGGCCTTTTGAAAATTAATCTTGATTGCATAACCCTTTTTTGAATGCTTCATATTTTTGTTCTTAAATACCTTATGCGATAATAAGATCTTATATATAATTTGTCCCCCCTTAATAAAGGCACTTTGTGATGGATTGATATAAGGTTCTAATATAGCTTTGAGTTTCAAGGCTCAGAGCTTAGCAATGATGCTATACAATATATTAAGTATGAAATGGGCCTGAAATCTTTAAAGAAGTTAGGTTTGGTTTATTTGGAATAAGGAAAATGGAAGCATTATTTAGTTCCTTTGATAACTTTCTATGATTGAAGAACTCCAATACTACTTCAATGAAAATGTTCCTAGTACGAGACTAAGTCTTTTGAAAGAAAAATTTATTTAAGTCATTAGGATCTAGAGCTTTATTAGGTTTTAGATCAAATAATGTTTCCAACACATCTACAACTTTAAAGTGTCTAAGTAAGCATTCCACCGCCTAGCTAGAGATTTGCTTAGAGATGAAAGAGTTTTGAGCATATATAGAAGAGTGTTAGCTATAAGGAGTACAAAGTTTGTTTGTGATATATTTGTGAGTTTCTTACATAGTTTCATCCTAAGATTAAGCCACGTTTCCATTTTCCTTTTAAAGTGAAATAATTCTATTGAAGTTTTTCCTTAAGAGGAGACATTTTTTAGAGAAGCTAGTATTTATATCCCCTTCTTTAAGAAACTTAATTCTTCATCTCTCCTTTAAAAGGGAAAGATTCACTTATAGTGCGAAGGTGTAATTATGTAATGCTATTTTTTTCTTCCTCGTAACTAGTTACAACTATTAAAGCTAAGAAAAGGGGTGTTTTGAATGTGAATTAACTTTGCCTAAGCATCAATGATTGCATAATAAGTGTTATTATAGACTTTGTGATTGAGATTCTTAAGCTTCTCCTTAATTGTTTTAAAGTTTCCTTATACTCCCTCCGATTCATAATAAGTGTCGTTTTAGAGGAATGCACACTTATTAAGAAAGTTAATTAACTGTCTGATATACCCTTATTAATTACATGTTAAAGTGCCTTGAAAATATAATCTGTGTAATATGTGTAATTAAGATGTGAGAGAAATTAAAGGTTAATTTTGGAAGTAAAATCATAAACATGTATATAAAGTCAAGAATGACACTTATTTTAAATAATTAAAATATATCTAAAAAGGCACTTACTATGAATAAGAGAGAGTATTATTTAAACAACTAACGTAATTAAAATCATGGTGAAACCATGGTCCGTCTCCCAAATCATTGGGTAAACCGCCTCTGGTTTTCACTTCTCCGTGTCCTAAGTCCTGGCCATCTGTCAATCCTATATATATCAAGCCTCGAATTCGTCTCTGTTACTCATCAACTCAAGTCCCAGTCTCCACATCTTTCGAGATCACTATAAATTCGAAAGCAATTGATGATGAGTGCTGCTGGGAAAGCTTGGATTGTTGCAACCAGCATTGGTGCTGTGGAGGCCTTAAAGGATCAGGGCATTTGCAGGTGGAATTACACAATGAGGTCGATGATGCAACATGCCCAGAACAAAGTTGGGTCCTATTCTCAATACAATACGTCTTCCACTGCTTCTTCTTCTTCAACTGTTGCTACTTCATCATCAACGGCTTCTAGTGCGAAAGAAACGAGTCATGCTGTTAGCGTTACTAACAAAAGGGAAGAGCGTGTGAGGAAAGTTATGGACTTAAGCTGCTGGGGTCCAAGTACTGTCAGATTTTAAGAATGAAAATTAACTTAAAAAAGTTCTGGTCTTGTGTTTGGATCTACACAGAGATGCTTAGTTTTGTAGTTTATCAAATGCTTTCTTTGTCGATTTCTCTGACGGAAATTGAGATCTTTTAACTTGTATGAACAATGTGAAGAGAAATCAATTTTGTCCTTGTTGATCTCTGTTTCACCAGAAGTAGAGCTGGTAAGTTTATTTTTCATTTTTCAAAACCATTTCAACAATTGCTACAAATCAAACCTGAAAGTGCAAACTTTGAAGTTAACAATAACAGTTTTGAAAAAACCTAGAAAGTGAGATGACCATGTGCTCCGTCGTCTTCATACAGCCATCAGAAAGAGTAAACTGTAAACGAGCATTTTTCTTGTTCAGCCCCCAGAATTTGTTCTTGCTCAGCCCCCAGAATCAGGAGGTTAACAATATAAAACCGCAACCTTAAACCTGGGAGCTAAGGACCTCAGTTTTGCAAAACCACTTGTCCTAGAAAAAGAGCGCCTACACAGTTTAGAGCTTACGGGTGGCTTTAGTCACGTGGAACAGCAGTTGATCCTATTAAGGTTTTTATTCTATTAGTATTTATTATAACATATTACTTACTAAAATCGTAGCATCCGTCTAATCCAGTGAAATGGAAACAAAACTGCTTGTGTCAAAATAATGTATCCTTAATTTGTAAATATATCCCATAAATCTAAAGATTTTATCAAGTACCTTTTCTTTAAATTTTCCTCTAAACCAATCCACTCAAAAGGTTTAAGGTTGACGAGCTATAAGATTGTTGATCTACAAAAGGTTCTTTTTTAAATTAGTAAAAAAATTGTTTGTTTTAATTTTTTATTTTAATGTCTTTCAATTTCTAAAAAATTATAAAAAATGGTTTCGTTTTTATTCATAATATGATTTACTACCAATTAAATACATATTATTTAATTATGTAATACATTAATTTTTAATAAGAATTATGAATAATTTAATTTAATATTTATATTAAATTAACTAAAATTAATAAGAATTATTAATAGTTTAATTTACTTAATATTTGTTAATTTTGTAATTAAATTAAATGTAATAATTATTAATAAACATAATTAAATTTAAAATATTTTCAAAATATATAAATTTTAAACAAAATTTGATTTAATAATTAAAATATATTTAAAATAAATATTAATTTATAAATAAAAGTTAAAATTTAAATTATTTATTTAATAATCCGTTAATAAATATTATATAAGAAATTAAAATAAAATTATTTAGTTAAAAATATTTTAAATTTTATCTGATATATAATTATTATCAGTAATAAAAATATAACTGTATTAATATTACCAACTAAACAACTTTTGTTTTATTTAAAAGAAAAACAAAAACTGAAAAACTTTTTTATCTCTG
>JANKOD010000005.1:20986343-20999778 GCA_026284645.1 Erythroxylum acuminatum | reverse complement strand
CAGTAATATTAGAATTGAATTTAATTACACTGTTTGGAACACAATCAAAATGAATTCAATTATTTCATATGACACATTTACTCTTGACAATCTCATTTGTCAATCCTTGTCCATATGGGACTTGCACAACATAATCATCTGAAAAGAAAACAAAAGTTGATTGGTGAAACTACCGACATATATAAAACTCAGTTATATACTCTAATCCATATTCCACCTGGATCCATTTCATGCTATTATATATCTCAAAGAATTTTATATCCTATCAATTATGATTTGGAACTTGCGGAACTATTAATCCAAAACTAGGACGAGAAGTGCTATAGACAATTCATGTTAAAGTCAAAAAGTTTTGAAGTGAACATATGCTTCCATGCCATATCTGCGTGAAGAGGAGTGCTGCGTTGAGGGAAGCTGTTGTTGCGTGGGTGTGCTGTTAGGAAAAAAGGGAAGCTGTTGTTGCGTGGGTGTGCTGTTAGGAAAAGAGTGGCTGTGGGTTATTGTAGTGATAGGGTTATTGTGTTAAAGTTGAGTGTGGGTATTATGAGAAGACTCCAATTTCAACATTAAAGAAGAAGAGTAGCTGCACTGGGGAATTGAAATCACTTGAATCATTGGCTGAATTGAATTTACAAAGAGAGTGGGTTTCAATTCCCCCTACGAATTTAATTTATGGTTATTTTTCTGTTCCAAACCGGTGAATTGAATTCACCTAGTTCCAAATACCCCCTTATTTTTAACTTCTAAAAAAAAAGAATTAGAAATTGGGGAATGTCATTACGCACTAAAAGCTTATTGGGTGAAAATTAGTAATTTTAATTTTAGAAGGATAGGGTGGCACGCCATTTCTTCAAAAATCACTATCCAACGACTTGAAGAATGAAGGCATGGGTCTTATCATCCGCCTTCCCTGCTTGTCCTGCGCATTCCGTGGCAGTTTCCTCACCTACTCCCACAGTTAATGTTTGTTCAAGCTCCCAAGTTACCTTCCATCATCATGACAACCCATTTGTACCAGAGGTAATAAGAGATTAAAACTGACGCTGTTAACCTGCTTTGTTCTTTTCCCCCCTGAAAAATATAGGAAGCTTATATTTTTCCTCTTTTTTACATGTTTGGATGCAAAGAAAGTATTAGTACCCAAGTGCCCATTTGCTATGTGATTTTCTGTTTGATTGCTGATTGGATGGATGAAATACGGACAAAAAGTTTATCTCTTCAATCCAGCTACACTTGTCTCTGTTTGATGATCTAAAGTTGGTGCTTTCATTTGATGTCATTGTATTTATTTTGTTAAGAAACTCGGGATATTGATATGATTAGTTGTTGAGAAGATGGAGAAAATGAGAGGAGAAACTGAAAAACAAATCAAATCTTGCAGTAATGCCTTGTGTCCGTAAAATTGTTCTCCATTAAAAAGGAATAATATTTCATATTACCCGAATTATCAATAGTTCAATGTCATTATATGTTTAATACACTTCGGAACTACTTGGAACATGGCACTAAACAATAGCAAATTTATTTGGCCTCGTAGCTCTGTTTCCCCTGGCTATTTCCAGCAGCTCTTACTCGTGCCTTAAAACTACTGTCAACTTTGTTTATTGTTTTGTCTAATTTCTGGTACAAGATGAACATTAGAAAGAAATACTTATTTAGATTATCACACATTTTATAGCTTGATAATAGGGATCTTAAGGCTTAGTTACTTAACTAATTAGTAGTTGAGCAATTTGTATATATATGAACCTTTACCTGTATAAAAAATATTAAGTAAAACGCATTTTTTTTCTTTGGTTCATGGTATCAGAGCCTAAGCAATTTTAGCTATCTGAAATTTTTTTCATATTTCAATTCTGCCCATAGTAAGCAGAATTTAGAAAAGCTTTTGGGTCACTCTTTTAGGTGACCGTTTGTTTGTAGGAGTTCCACTCATCAACTGACCTCTTCTATTTTCTGGTGGGTAGGTTGTGAAAGCAGTGGATTCCTTGAATTCAGAGTTTCAGGCTGTAGATAATTTGGTGGCATGCAATACAACCCGTGTTCTAAGAGCTTTCCAAACTGCTCGAGTTGGGAGTCATGTGAGTAGACATACTCTAAATTTAACCTGCAAAAGAGTAAAGTAATGTGCTTGAAGGTCGATATACATTTCAGAATGGAATATATTGAAACCTCCTGTAATTTAGCCTTGTTTCACTTTACTCCCTAAATAGTTATCAATTTGTATGTCTAGCAACTACCATATAAACAAGAGGACATCATTTAAAAAGGAAATATTATGTTTGGTAATGCTTCAAGTATTTGGTCTATTTGACCCTAAAGTTTGGTAATGCTCTATGTCTTGAATGTTTTCCTATGGACTAACATGCTTGGGGACAAAAATAAGTCCACAGCAGATGCATAGCAATTTCATTGTAAAAGCAGATGAAATGGCAAGCAATGCATAGACATCCTCTGTTTTATAAGATCCATCATTGATAATTAGTTTCTTCAATACATCCTTTGTGAGCACATATGATAGCTCTTTATGAACTTGAGCACTTGCACAATGTCTTCAAGGGCTGTTTTGATGAATGAAAGATGGTGTACTAAAACGACTAACATAGGCATGTCAGATTTCAGTGTGGTATTTTGGCTTATACATGTCCAGCTAAGGTAGTGTAGATTACATGGAAGTGTCTGCCCTCTCTGGATGTTGATAAAGGGTCATGTTACCATAAAAGTATGTTTATGCTTTTGTCATAAAATCAGTATTTTGGTGGATCCACGGGCTATGGTCATGATGAGGCTGGTGGTCGTGAAGCACTTGACCAAGTTTTTGCACATATTGTGGGTTCTGAGTCTGCTATTGTTCGCTCGCAGGTTTGACATATCTCGTGTTTTATCTTTATAAATTACTTTTATTCCTTCGTAAATGCTACAGACTAAAGCTTTGCTCCTGTACTATTAGTTCTTCTCTGGAACACATGCTATCACTTGTGCTTTATTTGCAATTTTGAGGCCAGGGGATGAGGTGAGTGATTGTTTTAATGTTCTCTTCCTTCAGATGAGGTTCCTCTGTAATCTTATGGTTGTCATATAGTCATATGATTTTTGGAAGTTGTTTCGACTAATATAATTTTCAGCTCTTAGCAGTTGTTGGTGCTCCATATGACACATTAGAGGAAGTTATTGGAAAGAGGGACTCCCATGGACTGGGTTCCTTGAAAGATTTTGGAGTGGAGTACCGAGAACTTCCTGTATGTTTCTAGGAAATATCCGTAGTGAATTTTTCATTTTCGGCTCAGAAATTCTCTGACCCTGTTGTTTTGCAGCTTGCTGAAGGTGGTAGACTTGATTGGGATGCCTTGATGGATGCTGTAAAGCCTCATACAAAATGTGCCCTCATACAGAGGTCTTGTGGTTATTCGTGGCGCCAAAGTTTAAGTGTGAATGAAATTGATAAAGCTATAAAGATGATCAAGGTAACCTTGTTGGCATTTGACAGGATGATCCTTATGGCCTGATATGTTTGGTCCCCAGTATATTGGTGCAAATTTATAATGGAAGCACGTATGCATTGACCATGCACTATTATTTCACACCTTATGACTCCTGGGACTTTTATTGTATCAATCTGTCTCACATATATGCTTGCAGGTGCAGAATCCTAACTGCTTGGTGATTGTGGATAACTGCTATGGTGAATTCGTTGAAAACATTGAACCTCCAATGGTGGTATGTTATCCATTCTTCATTTCGTTGCCTGATGAAAGATGACAGTATTTCTGATCAATGGCGGGCAGGGTGCAGATTTGATTGCTGGCAGTTTGATAAAAAATCCCGGTGGAACCATTGCGCCATGTGGTGGATATGTTGCAGGGAGAAGAAGCTTGGTAGAAGCAGCAGCAGCTCGTCTCTCTGCACCAGGGCTTGGATTAGAATGTGGCTCAACACCTGGCAATGTTATGCGAGCATATTTCCAGGGTTTGTTCCTTGCACCTCAAATGGTTGGTGAGGCAATCAAGGTAGTGGGGCTGCGTGCTCATTGGTTACATACATGTCCAATATCTGTTAGTGGAGTTAAACTTTTCTTCTATATTGAAGGGAACTTTACTAATTGCTGAAGTCATGGCATCTAAAGGGTACAAGGTGCAGCCCTTACCTCGTGTCATCCGTCATGATATAGTCCAGGTGTGTTCTCATTATACCTAGTCAGAGCCTCCAGAGACAGTATCTCAGCATAAAAATGTTTGCATGATCGGATATGTTAGTTCAAAGATGCTTTCTGCATGAACCTAGTAGGAATTTTGAAGCTTTTTGTTGTTCATCTTTTGTGTTCTAGTGGGTCTTTCTATATTATTAGCTTAAAAGTAATTGAGAAGAGTACCTGGAGAGAGAGACAGAGACAGAGAGAAAGTTAAGATGATTTTCACATAATCTTAAAATGCTTTTCAGGCAGTGCAGCTTGGAAACTGTGAGCGTCTCCTTGCATTTTGTGAAGCTGTGCAAAGAAGCTCGCCGGTAGGTTCATTCACCAAACCGGTTGCGGGGAGAACTCCAGGATACGCATCAGAGGTTTGACCATATTTTTTGTTCATTTTCTACCACGTTCTTGTATAAGTTATTTGCCAACCCTTGTGTTTATGTAGCTCTTGGTATTCCATGTTAAAGGGCATTATACCTTTATTATTAGGATCATTTGAGTGATTATTTTTGTTGTCATGGGCAATTCTCTTGTTTGCATCTGACATGCCTAGAGTTAATATTGTTGCTCTCTTTGATATAGTTGCTTGCTCCAGGAACCGTACTCTTTATAGTTTTAAGATGATTCATAGGTTGTCTAGTTCCCAATTTGAAGGTTTTAGGCCATGGGGATGATGTTTTGTTTAGAGTAATATAAGGTGTTTGATGCACCATTAATTAGGTGATTTTTGCTGACGGAACCTTCATTGACGGGAGTACAAGTGAGTTGTCATGTGATGGGCCACTACGAGATCCATTTGCCGTATTCTGTCAGGTGTGATTTTGGTTATGTTTGTTTCCTTTCCCTATGGATTTACATAGGTATCAGAGGAGATATGATATGTTGGTTGGTCACAATTTTGACGCAGGGTGGCACTCACTGGACTCAGTGGGGTCTAGTTCTAGGAGAAATTCTCAAGGTCATATGATTCAATTAACTGAATTTTTCTGGCGCCTACTTGTCCGATAAAGGAGAGATGTCTGTCTTTATTGTTTTGAGTTGGTGATAGTAGCTGCAGTGTCACATTACATTATCTCAACAGTTTGACGCGTCCAATCGAACAGCTTAGTATTATCCGAGGCTGACTAATGGATGTTTTGACTTCGTAATTCTTTTTTGCCTTTTCATTATTTTTATCAAATATCAGGAGAAAGGTATTTGAAAGTTGAAGCTGCGGTAGCATGCCAGCCGTGATGAATTAATGACTATGGCATGACTGTAAGTTGATCATTAACAACTTGTAATTTCTTTTGATCGTACCACTTTCGGCTCTTAAATTCAGTGATTTCCTATTCAGATGTCCTTGCGCCTTTTAAGCAAAATTCCACCTTCTTCTTGACCACGTGATATGAATGTTCTTCAAAAGTTTAATGTGCAGGTGAATGAAGAAAATTTTCAACAATTAGACTAAAGCTAAATTTTAATGCAACATTTTCTGCGTTGACGTTAGGAATGCATGCTTAGTGTGTAATGGTTTCAATTGAGAAAAATGCAAAGAAGTGAATGAGAAGGAATTTTTGTAATCAATAATCAGCGTGAATAGAGTATATTTATGTCCTACATTTATAAGCAATCATGAGCCTACTAGAATTTTTTAATCAATACTTGAGCATCTAACCAACACCATAAGGGGCTTTTGGCGATGAAAATTTTTGTCGCTAAAAGTCCTCAATTCGTCACTGATAATATTTCATGATGATACCAATTTGTTACCTAAATTGTCACAAAATCTCAGTAGCAAAATATTATGGGCGATGTTTTTACCAAATCGTCACAAATTAAATTTCGCTAAGAGCCGAATACATAGCCAAAAGAGATAGGCGAGGACAAACGAAATCATCGCCAATGTGTTGTGCCCAAAAAGTTCTAAAAAGTACTAGGTCATCCTACTTGCAACTATATGAGGTAGTTATAGTGATTACCCATGGTTGTCTCCCACGAAGATGAAATTGGTTCACTTAAATTAATTTTGAACAAAAACAAAAATAATTGCAATCCTTAACATTCTATCCCGATTGTTGAGTTGAGGCTTTAAAAAAAATCACAAAATTAGAATCAAAAGTATAATGTTTCAACCGGAAACAAAGAGAAGTAGAAATCGAAGTAAAATACTCTTAAGAATTAATTTCACAAATTTAATCTCCTATGCATGATTAAGGGAAAAATGATTGGACAATTGTCTTATTGAAATTAACAATTTGGCCTTGAGATCAACTCGAATAATAGACTAAATCTAGCTTTTGCATTCGACAAGTTATTATCCAAATTAATTATGAATCCGACTACTAATTACTACTTAAGTTAATATATTTCTAATTCTTAACCTAAGCGTCTATAGTTTCTCGTTCTATATTAATCTACTCCTCTAGGCCTTCGTTTAATACTAAAATGATGTAAAGTTTGATCATGCTATTACACTCATTCAGCTAAAAAACAACAGCAAACATAAGACAACAACACAATCCCTCAATCATGCATATTTGACTAAAATAGCTGCATTAATCCTCCAGAAAAAGAGATCAGCCCATCATAGCATCAACATAATTCATCATCTCCATACGCTTCAATCCCATGTTACTGTCAGCAGACAGTAAATACTAAATGAACTATGAAAAGAAAACAAATAAAAGTCGGTTAAGCTAACAAGTAATAAGTTCAGTAAATAAACAAGAAAATAAGCAACAAATGAGAAATAGAATAAGCAAACAAGGATAGGATGAGGGAGTGCGGTTGGTCTCCTGCCCCTCTCAAGATTCCCATATTAGCTCTCGCCTTCTACTTTTGCTTCTTCTCACCCAATCGAATGGTTACTCAAGTTCAATGGATTAAGCTCCAACTCTAGCTTTCGGTCTCTGTACCTATCTTCCACCTCTCTGCTATGTTTCTCTTCTTCACCGACTCACTCTGTTTCTCTCTTCTTTCTGTATCTCTCTCGTTGCCTCCCCAAATGTCTGTCTGTGTGTAAAGAGTGAAGAATGAATGAAAGATGTCGCCATCATCCTCCTATCCTTTCTATTTATAGCCTCGTCTAGGTTTAGGTTTTCTTGTCCCTTCAACCTACAGTTGCCACATAATAAAATAGAGAGTGCATGAGAATTTGCACAGGGATGACTATGTTTGTCACCCCCATGAAGGCTGGTTACCCCGTGCATAAGCTTACATGGCGGTGACTAAAGACAACATTGCCAGCACCTAATGCATGGTGGTGACAAAAGTGTCACCACTGTGCAAGTGGTGACCCATTAGTCACCACCTACACGGTGTGTGTGTGTGTGTGTGTGTGTGTATATATATATATATATATATTCATGCAAAGTGACGTGAAATTTAATTTTTCATGCAAAATTCACAAATTAATCCAATCAACATGCATGCAGTATTCACACTATTTTCATTCAATTTATGTCTCATTTGGATCAACTAATAAGAATTTGTAACCAAAATCAAGATATGAAGGCAATTAAAAGAAATAAAAACTAGACACAACAATTCCCCACACTTAAAATATGCTTATCCTCAAGCAAAACAAAAAAACACTAGACGACACAAGAACAAACAATGGAAACAACAATTTTCTCAAATAATAGTCAAATATATCAATGATCATTTCAATAAACACAACCTAAGAACTTAAAACTCATAATACTCTATGAACAAGCTATTCTTCGCATATTTAGCCAAAATCAACAAGCACTTTAATTCAAAGAACCATTAACAAGTGTGATAGATACCCAATACACTCTCCATCCTCTCAAGTATTCAAAGGTAGGATATGTATTTACTCTTCATTTATTTCTTGTAAGGCATCTACCGTAAGCTTGCTTACTAATCCAATCTCCACCACTTATATCAAACACAAACATCAATTCGAAGGTCTTTATTTCGATTGTAATGGGGCAGAGCTAAGGGTAGGAAAAAGGAAAATTGCAGTTTAAAACTACAACACAAATTGAGCATTTAAAACTTAAGTACTACGCTAATGAACCATTCGCTTGTGGATTATCGAGGGTTATTTATTAAAACTTACACACATCAAACACCCGATCAAAGATCAAGCATACCCTTAACCTTATCATCATTACCCTTAGATACTTGCATGATAAAACATCCTGGATCTTTTAGTTTGGGGGTAAATGTGACTGTAGAATTGCACTTGCTACTTCCAAAACTAGCACCTTTTCGTTAGGCTCAAACTTTTGTTTCTTAGTGCTTAGTTACTTGAAGAACTTGACATAAGCCAAAATGTTCCTAATCACATCTAACAAGGGTAGATTAACATTAACCTTAGAAAGCATGCGGTATAGATAGGAAAACTACTTATCTTGTTTCAATTCCTTAAGGCAACTTGGATATGAAATTGGTGGTCGATAAGGATCTGTCGCCTTCTGCAGTTTTTTCCTTCATTGTCCTTGGTGTCATGCTTAAGTCATTCATCCTTTTGAATATGGCTTGAAGAGTTTCTCCCATTGCTTCTCTCATTTTCCTCATCTCCTTCTTTGGTAAGGCTTTCCTTCTCTTGATCATCAACGTTAGGCAGCTTAGAAGGAAACTCAACATGATTGTCAATCACTACCACTTCTCAAAATGGTGATCACTTAGGATTGCTCGGGTTGACTGGACAACCTTCCCTTTTGATTGCTATGCATTTGACCTGCAAGTTGCCACATTTGAATCTCAATCCTCTTGACTAATGCTTCTAAGGAGTCGAATCTCTTGTTTTTTAGTTCTTGATTATAATTTGTGACTTGAATGAATGCATTCAGGCTTTCCTCCAAAGAAGGCTTTCTCGGTAGGTTGTCATTTGAGGATTGCCTTTGGGAAAATCTTAGCTTGCATCGATGGATTGTTGGTCTTCCAAGAGAAATTGGGGTGGTTTCTTCAACTAGGGTTATAGGTGTTCGAGTATGGATCATTTTGCTCCTTTGGTCGAAAACCGTTAAGTGAGTTAACTTGTTCTTCCCCATCTGCCAAAGGTTCGTAACAATACGAACAAAAATTAGCTCTATAACCAAAAGTTCCACAAATACCACACACCTCTTGATTCGGAACATTTTGGGGTAGCCTTGTTGTTAGCATCTTTACATACATCATCAACTCAGCTAACTGCAGAGCCAATTCTTGATCTGAGCTAACTTTATAAACTCCACCTATTGTTGCCCTAACGCTTTTTAATTGTGAATTAGCTCTTAACATTTCAAAGATTTCATACGTTTCTTCAACCGTCCTCTCCTACAGTTCCTCCTGCTACATTGTCTACCGTGTATTGGCACTATTGCGTCAACCCATCATAAAAGAATTGGTTTAGCATGTGGAGTAGAAAATGATGGTGTGGACATTGTATCAGTAAGAGCTTAAAGTGTTCCCATGCCTCGTGGAATGACTCTCCCTCTATTTGAGTGAAGGTAACAATCTTAGTGCACAACTCAGATGTCTTTTGATGGGAATAAAACTTTAACATGAATTTGTTATACACCTTCTCCTATGTAGTCAAAGACTCGGAAAGAAGGGCTTCAACCATGCCTTAGCTCGATCTTTCAATGTTTATCAGAAGCATCTTATTCTGAGTTGATCTTCGTTTAATCCATTGAACGGAAAGGTCTGGAGAGTGGTATAGAATTCCTGAATGAAGTTTAAAGGGTCTTTATTGGGAACCCCTTAGATGACAGTATGTTATAATAGATGCCCTTCAATTCATTGTTCCTAACTGCCTCTCCCAAACGTATGCACGAAGTGGCAGTACCAATCACTGTTCTAGCATACTCCTTCATCACTAACTACCCTTCACCCATCTTGTGGTTATTCATTTGATCCTTACGCTTGGGTTCCTAGCGATTGTCTTCAGAGTCCCTTTAAGGTCTTCATCTTCGATGTATGTTATCAATAAAAGGGATGGGTTCACTATCCAACGATCTCCTTCCTAGCATAAACCAAGTGAATTCATTACGTAAAGTTCTCCTACCTAGAATAAACTAACTACGGAAATCAATAAATGAAAAACAAAAATTACAAAACACGTTAACAAAATAACACAAAAAAACATGCATGCATAAACAAACACAAACAATCAAAATCACTTAAGCAAATAAAAACAATTAAAATTAATTCAAGTTCAAAACACTAAACACCTCTCTGACAATAGTGCCAAAAACTACTTGTGCCCAAAAAGTTCTAAATATTACCTAGGCTATGCTACTCATAAGTATATGAGGTAGTTGTAATGATTACCCAAGGTCGTCGCCCATAGAGGTGAAATTGGTTCACTTAAATTAATTTTGAACAAAACAAAAATAAATGCAATCATAAACATTCTATCCTGATTATTGAGTAAAGGTTTTAAAAGAAAATCACAAAATTAGAATGAAAAGTAAAATGATTCAACTGGAAACAAAGACAAGTAGAAATTGAAACAAAAAACTCTTGAGTATTAATTTCACTAATTTAATCTCCTATGCGTGATTAAGAGGAATTGATTGGATAGGTGTCTTACTGAAACTAACAGTTCGACCCTAAGATTAACTCGAATAATAGACTAAATCTAGCTCTCACATTCGACAAGTTATTATCCGAATTAGTTATGAAAACTCGACTACTAATTACTACTTAAGTTAATATATTTCTAATTCTTAACCTAAACATTTATAATTTCTCGTTCCATATTAAACTTCTCCTTTCAGTCCTTCATTTAATACTTAAATGATGTAAAGTTTAATCATGCTATTACACCTATTCAGCTTAGAAATCACAGTAAACATAAGACAACAACACAATCCCTCAATCATGCATATTTGACTAAAATAGCTACATTAATCCTCATGAAAAAGAGACCAACCAATCATAACATAAACACAATTCATCAACTCTACACACTTAAGTCCCATGTTACTGTCAAAAAAAGTATTAAAGCAATAAAATAATGAATACTAAATGAACTATGAAAAGAAAACAGATAACAGTCAGTTAAGGTATCAAGTAATAAGTTAAGTAAATAAACAAGAAACTAAGCAACATATGCAAAATAGAATGACCAAATAAGGATTAGATAAGGGAGTGCTATTGGTCTCCTGCCCCTCTAATGCTTCCCGCATTAGCTCTGGCCTTTTCCTTCGGCTTGTTATCACCCAACCGAATGGTTACTCAAGTTTAATGGATTCAGCTCCAGCTCTAGCTTTCAGCCTTTGTCCCTATATTCCACCTCTTTGCTGTGTTTCTCTCTTCTTCATCGACTCACTCTATTTCTCTCTTCTTTCTCTATCTCTCTCGATACCTCCCCGAATGTCTGTCTGTGTGTAAGGAGTGAAGAATGAATGATAGATGTCGCCGCCTCCCTCCTATCCCTTTCTATTTGTAGCCTCGTCTAGGTTTAAGTTTTGGTGACCCTTCATCCTACAACTGCTACGTAATAAAACAAATAGTGCATGAGAATTTGCACAGGGGTGACTATGTTTAACACCCCCGTGAGGACTGGTCACCCCGTGCATAAGCTTGCACGGTGGTGACTGAAGACAAACTTGTCACCACCTAATGCACAGTGGTGACAAAAGTGTCACCACCGTGCAGGTGATGACTAATTAGTCACCACCTTATGCACGATGGTGACATCCTTATTGTGATTTTTTTGTCATACAAAGTGACATGAACTTTAATTTTCATGCAAATTTAACAAATTAATCCAATTAACATGCATGCAGTATTCACACCATTTTCATTCAATTTATCTCTCATTTGGATCAACTTATATGAATTTGTAACCAAAATTAAGATATGAAGGCAATTAAAAGCAATAGAAACTAGACACGATACAATGCTATTTTAGTACGCTTTGGTTTCTTTATGCTATTAGCTACATTACCATAAATATAGGTAATAATATTTAGCGACGAATTTTGAAACGAAGCCCAAAAGTATTGGTGACGATTAAATATTCATAAAAAATATTTTTTAGTTACGTTTTTAAAACATAATTAAAAGTTATCGGTGACGTTTTTAGAAACATAGCTAAAAAGTTTTGATGATTTTGAAAACGTAGCCAAATCTTTGTAGCGAGGTTTTTAATTTTTTAATAAACATTAATATTAAAAATTTTATCATGTTATTGTTTGTAATGTTTAGATTTTTTGTTTTATAAATTATTAAATGAAACTATAATTAGAAATTAGAAGCATTTTATATAAAAATAAAATATCATTAAATGATTATTACAAAAGTTAACAAAAATAATTATGTACAAACTAAGACTTGTTTTCATCGTCATTGCTATTTACATAATTTTGGCCAAATATTTGTTTGACCATCTTTTCAAGCTTGACTAACTTTCGTTCAGTACGGTCTAACTTTTGTTCATTACGTTCTATATTTTCTTCTTTATATTGTAATTTAGCCTTAAGCAACTGGTTCTCCTCTTGAAGATGGACAACATATGTTGGTTTTGATGAGGATGAAGCAGTTGGCTTAGGGCCAAACCCAAGACCTTTGATGTAGCCGGATCTTGTACCAAGCATGTTGTTGCAAATGTCATCTACATTTGTCTCATTTCCGTTAGACAATGATCTTTGCAACAACTCCTACATCTTATTCTAAACTTTAAAAAACAAAATCAATATTTAATTCAAATATTTACCAATGTTGCGAATATCGTACCAGACTTAGTACTGAATTGGGTTCTGGTATAGTACTATACCGGTACTAGTCAATACCAGGTACCGTTTCAGATAATTTTTAAAATTTATAAAATAGTACCTAAATTTTTTTAGAAATTGCAAAATAGTCCATTGTTATATTGTAGTGTTGTACTATATATAGGGGTGTTCATGGTAGGGTAACCTGACCCGTTCATAATTAACCTGATCCTGAACCTGAATATCAGGTTCGACAATTTCACAAACCTTAACCTGAACCCGAATCTAAAGAACCTATAGGATCGGTTAACCTATTTTCAGGTTCGGTTCTCAAGATAACCAAAACCTATTTATATCAATATATATGATAAAAAAATTATAACAAATTGGTGAAAACAGATACAAATTATTCATAAAAGTGTGCATATAAAATCCATCAAAGATTAATCCAATATGTTAAACCCAAGCAAAATAAAAATAAGTCAAACAATGTCTTATAAAAGATCCATACTAGAAATAAAAGAGATAAATTATTAAACAATTATTCTTCGAATAGGATGGTAGGATGATCCACTGTTATACATGAAGCCACATC
>JANKOD010000005.1:20973313-20986243 GCA_026284645.1 Erythroxylum acuminatum | reverse complement strand
GGATTGATATTGTAAATTTTTTAGTGTCAATGTGTCTAATATGACATGATCAGGAAAATTAAGTTTTTGAATTGTGCCTTCGGGCAATCTGATTTTCAAGTATGAACATATCTGTTATATGGGTTTGGTTAGGTCCCATAAGATGGTAAAGTGCACTTGTCCTGCCCGCTAGCGGCATTGGAGTTCCTTTAAAGGAATCCCATAAGTTCACGGCTACACTGGATCGCTATGCGGGAAGGTGTAGTACGTTCTGTTCACGGCTACACAGGACCGCTATGCGGGATTGTGTAGTACGTTCTGTTTCCTAGACCGACCCAAACCATTTCTGGTGTGTTATGTGTTTTTGTTTCTGTTAATAAATGTGATGCATTTATGTTCTTAAATTGTTCATGAATTCTTTGATAAATTGAGAAATTTTGAAAAATAAGCTTTTGATGAATTTTTCTTCTGTGAAATTTTTATAAGATGGCAAAAGGTTTTGAAAAATGATTTTTACTTATTTTTCGATTTATAAATATGTTATTCACGAACTGTAAAGCTCACTCCCTTTCATCCCCATCTCTAGGTAATCATGAAGGAGATCGGATGAAAGAAGGATAAGATGTTTGTTCGTCATGGTTGTGATTGTTTTTCGTTTTAGTCAAATTGTTATAAAAATGAGAGCTTGGGCTTATGTTGTGTATTTTGGAGATTTTGTATCTTTGTATTTTGGTTTATGAAATTAATGTTGTATTCGTGGCTTGAAAATGCCACTTTTGTTTGGTGAAGTATTTCTTTGGAGTATGTAAATTAATTATGGATGTGTTTATGGATTAGAAAAGTGAATTATGGTTTTGTATATAATTGCATATGATTATGAATGATTATTGGTTGTGGTTGTTTATGCTGGGTTTCCGGAAAAGAGGTCCGATGATGGTAATGATTGTGTTGATGGTTGTAGAAATTTTGAAGTGCTTTTGTGTATGGTTTGATTTGGATGAAGGTTGAAGATTTTGGCTAGTGAAAATTTAGGGGAGATGCTGTCGAAATTTTTCCAAGTGGGAAATTGATTTTGCTTGATTAAGGAATTAAAAAAAAATTACACCGATTTGGATTAGTTTAGACCGAGTGTGTCTTAGGGTTTCCAACGCTAATTTGTTTTCTAAAGTGCACGTTTTCGGATGTCAGAATTTTGTAAATCCGTTTCTTTCGATTCCGTTTTTTTTGTTATTCGTTTTCGCTTTCGATTCCTTCGATTTCGCTTTTGTTTCGATTTTGTTCTCTGTTCTTTTAGCGGTTGGGGTCCGGTTCCAAAATCGGGTCCCAACATTTGTGGTATCAGAGCCCAGTTATAGGATCTTACATGGGAGCATATGTTTGTTAAGAGTTTTAATGGATATGATTGAATGATATGAATGTATGTCATGAAATATTTGAAGAATTAAATTGATTGTTTGATCAAAGTGACAAAATATGATTGATTTTAGGAATGTGTTACGGAAATTGAGATAGAATTTCTTGATAAATTGGGATAAATTGATAGAGAATATACTTTTGTGAGATGAAAGAATGAAGATTTGAAAGAAGGAATACATGTATAGAAGTTCAAAAAGTCAAATTTGAATGATGATTGGTCCATACTAAGGTTATTAAGAAATGAGATCATTGACTTGTGAAAATATGTTAAGAAATATTCCTTTAGGGACATAGTGATTTGATATGATTTTGGTGGTTCTTGCTATAAGAAGTGAAATAGTGTTTTGATGTGATATTGGCATTTGACACAAGAAGTGAATAAGTGTGAATAAGTTGAGCAATATGTGTGATAAAGAATTAGATAAGAAAGTGAGTGATTATGGTCCGGTTCCGAGATCGGGTCCCAACAAAAGTTGTCTCACTCGAGTCTTTAAGTTGTGAATAGACAAGGCATGACTTTTCGTTAATTGCTCAATTTGCTCTTCTAGTCTTTTCTGGCCCTCTTCTATGTATGTGAGCTTATCCAGGATCTTGTCTAATTTAGAATCCCATGAACTGGACTCATCTTGCTAAAATCCTAATAGGTCTTGGTGTCCTAAGTGGGTCCTTACCTTGTTGGACCAATAGAAATTTAGGTGGTTCTGCCACCCCCTGAGTATACATGTTCCAATAAGGATCATTACTTCCCCAACCATACTGTGCCTCATTGTAGTTCGCAAAAGTTCCTTGCTCCCTATAATATCTATCCTTCATCATTGTTCTTTCCATTTCTTCTCGGCATCTAGCTCTTTGGATGGCTCATTTCTCATTCTAAGATGTCTTGTTGTGTCTCTACTTTATGTTCCAAACTTCCTTCTCTATTTTTCTTAAAAGAACAAATGATAGTGAAAAAGCCTTAGACCAAAGAACTAAACTAATCGCCTCCCCGGCAATGACGCCAAAAACTTTGATCACGATTTTTCGATACATGTAGTTTTAATATTTTAACCTCGATATTCTGCAAGTGTACAGGTCATTCGCGTAGTACCTAAGATGTAGATCCCACAAAGGGGGTTAATCTAATCCTAAAATCTAAGGCTAAAACTAATTGCAGAAATTCAAATTTAACTAAACTAAAAGAATGATGCAATTCAATTAATTGATTCAATCAAACAACCCAATTCAAGGATTAATCACCAAATATTAACAAATAAGCAAATTGCAGCACACACACATCAAGAATCAACCTAAGGAACTACCAATTGAGAGAAAGGGGAATTTTTACTTATCTTTAACACAAATCTAATTAATTATGAATTGTCGAATTATTGGTCCCGGACAATGCTATGGTTGATTACTGTCTTTCGATTTATAACCAATAGCCCTAAATTATAAACCCTAATCAGATTATGGAAAATTACAATTTCTCAATTCATAATTTATCCAAACCCTAATTAGATCTGAAGTTTTCCACTAGACTACCAGAAACCTATGTGAGATCTCTCTTCACACAATTACCGATTTGATTGATTTCTCATTCTTATTAAACCACCTAACTCTCGCTAGCCCAATTTAATTATTTTTCATTCGATTCACCCTCTCAGTCTATCACCGAATTATGCAAGTGCAGAAATCAATCACAATGAATCCCAATAACATAAACAATCAGATTTTTATTGAATCAAAGATAAAAATAACCTGAAGGTGAGTTTAGACATTCCTCAACATCATGAAATCTTATCTCAACAGCTATCCCAATTCTATACATAAATAAAATTGAAATACGCCAAAAACCAGATCTGAAAGGATGACGGAGGGAGCAACGTTAGGAAACCTCCTGTTCCGGGAATTACTTCACGTCGATTTCTTCTTCACATCTCGCTTCCTTCGTTTCTTCCTCAATCTCTCGATGAACTCTCTCTAGGGTTACTTAATGGTGATTGATAAAAGAAGTTATTTTTGTTCTATATCTTCTATTTATGTTCTTTTTTGTTTAGGGTTGAACTAAGATTTTTTGGGGCCCAAAAAATCAAAAAAAAATCTCTCGAAACGTAAAGTTTGGGAGTGGCTACACGTCTGCTCAAACTAGGATGCTTAATTATAACGTATGGAAGGATTTGGGGGATGAAATGAGGAAAACGAAGTGAAATTGGAAAGCATACAGAAATTTTACAAGGCCACGATCGTGGCCTGCGATAGAGCAGACATGGTATGCCCGAATTTTAGCTATTTTTCTTCCAATTTTACCCCTTATATCCTTCCTACCTTATATATTTACACTTTACCTCATTTTTCTTACACCTTTCACTTTCAGACTCTCTCTGTAAACTTAAGAACTCAATTCCTCTCACGTCTCTCTACCCATCTTCAAGTCTTCAATTCTCTCCAAATTTTTCCCAACTCTCAATCCAACGGGACCACGCATCAAGCAGACAGTTCAGCGTACCCAACCAAAAGGAAAAGTCCAAGTATTAAGCCGTGGATAATGAAACAGGGCAACAGATTACGACGCACCTTTCCTAATCTTTTTGGAGGAGGAAGGTAATTGGTTCCATACCCATAGTCTTAAGAAAATAAATGTTCCTAAATACTTCGATTTTGATATATTAGAAAGAGTAGGATTGAGAGAGAAGGTTAAGACCTTAGGAGGAAGAATTCATTGGGATAAATTTTTGTGAATTAATTATCCTACTTATAAGGAATTAACCTTAGAATTCTTTACAACTCTTTAATATGACCCAACCAACCCTAAGGACCTATGACTCTTGGTTGCGGGGTCAACCATATGGCTTAGACTATGACATTTTGTGTGAAATCGGTGGATTTCCCAACTCAGCGATAGTAGATTAGCATGATGACTTTTGTGCCACCCACTATTGGACGGAACTAACTGGGTTGGAGAGCTTTGATGCTAAAAATGCCCACAATAACATTAGTCGAAGCCCCAAACACTTGTTATTACATAAGTTCATGTTTCAAACTGTATTCGACAAAAGTGAAACTAACAAGTGTTCATAAAAAGAACTTTTCCTCTTGTGGTGCATGGATCATAGCATCAAAGTTTGCACCTCCATCCACATCTTTAATGCAATTATTGTTACTCTAAGAAAGAGAAGCAATAATCTGGGTATGGGGTACTTGGTTATGGCTATTACGGAATAATTGTGATGGACTAACTATCCATCATCCTGAGTTTTTTAACCATCTCCATTTAAGGTGAGTTGAGATCTTATAGGTCCATAACATGGAACTTCAAGATATCAGCACAAAATCTCATGTCAAGACTAGTGTGGGATAGGTTAGTTTAAGGTCAGCACCACTGCAACATGAGAAGGACTCAACCAGCGAGGAGTCATAAGAGGATGAGCCAATAGGATGGGAGAAGGTAATGAAAGCCATCTCAAACACTAACAAAGCCATTTCAGAAAACGCTAAGGTGTTAAAGGAGATGACTAGAGAACAAATAGCCAATGTTGGGACATATGATGTATTCACAGATATTTCGAGGCTCAAGGTGTTCAACTACCACCTCCTACACCATCACCACCTCAATCACCATGACGGTTTTATACTCTAACCCTTGTCTTTTATTTTTATTGTTATTTCCAATTGTTCTCATGTTTCTTTAATTTTTATTCTCGCCTTATGTATTGTTCATTTGTTCTTCTCATATTGAGGACAATATGTTGTCTAAGTGTGGGGAGGGTTGTGTGCATTATATGTTTTTATTTAAATGTGAATTTTGCAGGCTATATGTTAGTACTGTTTAGGATTGCGTGATATGATTTGTGTCAATGTGTCAATGACTAGGACTTAATGGAATCGATTTAGCTTTGAACATAGTCTTTTAGGTTGCTAAACTTTATTAGCTTGAGAAATTAGTGTTCTAGGTTGCTTCGATTAAATATGCTTGTTAATTAGGATACAATCTTAGTTCATTCACTCTAGGAATTTACCATATTCATTTATAATTTTAGGCCAATCTAATAAGTAGCATTGTTAGTATCTTTTCATGACAATTAAGAAATAAGGTAGGCGAGAAAATATATACAAAAAATTGTTGTGCAAATCTTGAATAAATAACTATTATGCTGGCCCTTTTTGAAACAAATCGAGTTATGAATAGAGCTAGTAGCTAGTTGTGAATGTATTATAGCTGAGTAACTGGGGGACATTTATCACAAATATTTGCCTTCACGTCAAAAGGCTAGGTTCATGTTATTAAAATTAAACAAAAATAGTGTGTTGTTTAATAAATCAAACTAATCTTGTGAATAGCATGATTTCTTATGAAAATCCGCTTAAGGATAGTTACAATTTTGATTGATCAAATAATTATCGATGTGTATGTGTAAGTGATAGGAGTGAATGAATTTGACATTAAGTCTTGATTAGTATGCATATTTAGTTCGAAGTACTTAGACATAGATTCCATATGTAAATAAGTTAGAATAACTTTAAGAATCGTGTTTATAGTTAAATTTATTTCGTGAAGTTTAACGTCATTGTACCATTATTGAATGATTAGTGCATGTTTAGGTTAGGATTGTGTTGTTTAGTTAAATGTTTGTTTTTTGAGTGTTATATGGGTTAAAGCATGTTTTTTAGCTTTAATCTTATGTATTTGAGGTTCCTTGATGTATTTGTTAGTGTTTGATAATAGATATGGAAGAATGGAGGAGAATTGGAGGAAGCCCGAAGCCAGACCCAAGCCCATAATCATGATAGAAGCCACGATCGTGACAAAGAGCTAAATGAAGTGCCACGATTGTGGCACTATGGATCAGGATCATGGCCTACGCGACAGACAGCGCATCAGCCTCCCGAACACGACTCATGGAGGGACATTTGGGACTTTTTGGACTCGAAAAAACCCTAGGGTTTACCTAAAATAGAAAAGGTTATATTAAGAAAAAGAAAGAACCCTAAGGGGAGCTCCAATTTCTGCCACTTTGGGAAAACTCCAAGAAAAAAGAAGAAGAAAAGAGAGAAGATGAAGAAGAGGAGAGAGGAGTGGGCTTCTGCTATTGCTGCTTTCCTAAGCCATCCCGATCCTATCTAAGTGACATTTTCTTTTCATCTTTGTTATTTTTCTTCTTTGAATGTGTAAGATGGATATGATGATGTTGATGGATTTAAAATTGACGATGATGTTCTAACTTTTCTTTAGGGATTTAAACTTGATTTAATGTTTATCTAGTTGTTTTGTGTTAATTCATTTAGATGTTGTGATTATTTGTTGTAACTTCATGCTTCGGTAGTAAATCAAGAGAGTGAATCGAATGTAAAATGATTGGGTTGGTTAATGAGAGTTAAACGACCCAATAGACCACAAAAATAATCAAATCGGTAATTTTATGGAGAGAGATCTCGTGTGAGACCCGGTTGTTTATTAGAAGGCTTAAGAACTGATTAGGTTGTGGGATAATTATTAATTGAGAGATGACATTTTTGGTAACTCGACTTAATTAAGGCTTAGTGATTATAACTTGAGAGAGAGTAATCCACCCTTCGATAGCTTAGAACTGACACCACATTAACACAAAAGTGATTAGGTTAGCATTGATGATAGGATAAATCCCTTTCTCATAATTTGATAATTTTTCTTGTGTGATTTTCTATTTTGATTTTAGTGTTGATTTTCCTGTGTACAAGGATTTAACCCATAAATTTTACACGACTTTACATTTTAAGTCACAGAAGTTAAATAATTTTGTTAAATTGCAAGGACTATGATATTATGGAAGAAATTTGGGGGTTTTTGAAATCAAAAATTATTGAAAATCATGGAAACTTTCATGCAGATCAATATTAGAAAAAAAATTAACAAGGTTGGATGAATTTTCTATGAGAAATGCATGTAATAATGTTATTCCTGATCTTGAACATTTGTTATTACATTAATTTATATGACACTATTTTTTTTCCAAAAATTAAGTAACAAATGCTCTCGTAAAGATTTATTCATTCCTTGGTGCACAGATCATAAGATCCAATTTTGTACATGAACCCACATTTTTCAAACAATAGTTATTCTCTTAATAAGAAAGTAGCTATCTTAACATGGGTTTTCTTGTTACTGTGCTTGCTCAATTTCATGGTTTTTCTATTAATGGATTAACTGTTGTCTTTCCTGAGCTTCTAAATCATACACATTTGAGGCGAGCCGAGATCTTGGAGGTCTATGTAATGAAACTCTGAGATATTTATTTGAAATCACAAGTAAAATATAAGACTAGATAGGCGAGCTCTAGTTCCATTATGGCACACACTAACAAGAAGTCTCATCTAGTGAAGAAACTAAGAAGGAAGAAGACGAAGGATGAGAGAAAGTGTTTATCTTAGTTTCAGAAAATAACAAGAGTATGTTAGATTGCCTAAACACCATAGAGGCACAAATAAAGCTCATTCCCTATGAACATCAACAACAGTATGACACAAAGAAAATACTTAAGTATTTTTCTACTTAAGGTGTTCATATTCCATTGCTTACACCATCACCACCTCAATATCGATAAGTCTTCTTGCTTTAATCTTTTCTTTATTTTTCTTTATTTTTATTTATGTTGCTTTGTTACTCACATTGATGACAATGTGTTACTCAAGAATAGAGACGGTTATGCATTAGCATGTCATGGTGTGTGAAATTGGCATTTGCATTGTGTTAGTTTTTTATTAAGTTGACGTTGTGTAGACATTTTGTTGCATGATGTGTGAATTGTGAGAATGTGTTGATGGCATAAATTAAATGGAATTAATTTAGCTTTCAACATGGTCATTTAAATTGTAAAGGTATACTAACTTATGAATTTTGTGTTTTAAGTGTCTTTGGTATAAATATGCACGTTAAGTAGTATATGAAACCTATTCTTTCGCTTTAAGAAATTTGTTTATGCATATTTATAATTATAGTCAATTGAATTGGTTAGCATCATTAGTACCCTTTCATGAAAGTCATTGACTAAGAAGAAATAAGGTAGGCTAAAAAATTAAACGATAAAAAATGTGTTAAATTCCTATCCCATCGGCCTTTTAAAGAAAATTAGGTTAAAAATAGAGCTGGTAGCCAGTTGAGAGTTGTGATATAACTGAGTAATCGGGGGCATTCAAGACAAAATGTTTATCTTCGCTTCAAAAGATTATAATGACACTCCAACCAAGTTAAATAAAAAATGTGACCTAGTTAAGTAACTGGGGGACATTCGTGACAAGTTATTTTTCTTTGCATCAAAAGACTAAGTTATTGTTAAAGCAATTTAAAAAAAATGGTGTTAAAATAAATAAAACCTACTGATCTTTTATAAATAGTAAGAATTTTCATGAAAGGATATTTAGTAATAGTTTGCCTTTTTAATTGATCAATAATAATAAATGCATATTTACAAGTTCCACAGGTGTATGAATAAGGTGTTAATATTTTGACTGATATGTATATTCAAATCAAAGAATTTAACTATGAAAGGAATAAGTTAATATATTGGCACATTTTAAATGATTGATATTTGGGGTTAAGCTAATTCTATAAGATTTGATGTCATTGTACCATTATTGCACGTTGCATAATAGTGTGTTTATATGTTTATGTGTTTTATTTGTTTATGTTTTTAGTTTTCCTTGAGGACAAGTAAATGTTTAAGTGTGGCGATATTGAAAAACTTGTTAACAAGTTTTATATGATAAAACTTTCAATATAGTGTCAAAGGTATCGATCCCACGAGGGCTAATAAACACCTAACAACTTGAATAGAACTTTGTCTAAGGTACTAAAGATTGATTTACATTAAAATAAATAATTAAATTCAAGAAAATCCCTAATATGGATTTAGAAACTCATAATCATATTAAACATTTAAGAAATCCAAATAAATATTTAAGAAAATGAAATATTAAAGGGAAAAGGAATAAAAACTGATTGGGGTCTTGATCTGGAAATCTGAAATTCTCTAAAACTCTCTTGATATCTCCTCTTGATCTTCTTTTGATCTTGTGCTTGTTGCCTCTTTTCTTGTTTTTCTTGTTCTTAAATAGTACTTGAGGCTTCTAAGGTTGTTTCTAAGATTTCTCTGCCTTATTTGGTTCTAAAAATGGTCTCGAAATGTCAAAAGTTAAAAATCTCGCAAGTTGGAAAAACAACTTGTCATGATCGTAACCTAAAATGTTTCCTAACCTCTATCACGATCATGCATGATGTCATGATCATGATAAAGGCTCCATGCATGTTCACCGTCTTTGCCTGTCACAATCTTGAGGGTCTTATGATCGTGATATGCTTTTCTTCACATACATGTTTTCATACACTCACAAACACATCAAATACTTCTTGAAACATAAAATTAATATCAAAGTCTTGCTCTAAACTAGTCAACCATTTAGAACACATACAACTTTTTGAAAAGAAAAAAAAAACTTAGAACATATACAAACATTAACAAGAACAAAATTCTAAGCCTGTAAACATGATAATTATCTAAGAAATACTTAGAAACACATATAAAAACATACTATTATCTACCAATCATTTACTAATTTCTGTATCTTCAAATACACCACCAACTCACTAATACATGCATATTTGACCAGAGATAAAGGTTATTCGTAGCAATTCAACAAAAATAATGGTAGTAGTCTATTTGTGTTCTCTTTCCTCAAATTTAGCAAATAATGATGGCACGTTCGTGTATCTTTCCCCAAGCGTGCCTATTCCTAATCCAATCAGAACACACATCTTATATGTCAAAACATAAATTGAATATATGGATAGAAGGCAAAACAATTCAATCTAAAACTAAATCAAACAAACCTTAAAGCCACATCTTCGAATTGCAGTTACAACCGACTCAAACTATCGTTGATTGGGAAGAGGACTGACATTGAATGTCCATTTTAGTGTGATAATTTTGGCCATCCCTACTCAATTGCAGAAATGAACATTGACAACTAAACGTCTATTTTAGATCTAAAATATCTATTTTAAATCTGAACTTCTCCTTGTCAGAAGGAATTACTCAATAGTAACTTAAAAACAAAAGTCTCATGAATAAAATACCTGTTAAATTTGAGTATGGAATAACCTTAAATTTTTAAGCCAATTGTCTCACTTTATGAGGTGCCTATAAATTAGCGTGGGGATTAATTACTGGATCTGCCAGTAAATATCCTGATCTAAGACCTAAAAAAATTACCTGTTAAATATATGATCTAATAGACTTAACGTTATCAAACACAATTAATTCCATGTAAAGCCATTTTTGTTATAGACCTAGAATTTCTATGAATATTATTGTTTATAAAATTCAAAAGATTACGACTTTATCCGTCCACGTGTGCGTGTGAATATTTAGACCTTTCAATCTAGATTGTACAAAATAGGATTTTGTGGTACCCACGGTCGAAACTAATTCGTCGACTTGTAGCTTCGTTCTGTCTAATTTGATGGATCTATCTTGCTAGCCCATTTTATCTTCTTCTTTTGGCCATTATAAAAGTGAAAATGGAAAAATAAATAAAAAAGTTTGATATAGGATCCTTGCAAACTTGTCCTTCCATGACTTCCGTACTGCAATTATGTGTCAATTCGTCGTCGCTAAACACCCTTCAAAGTATAGTATACAAAAGATCCACTTATTCCCACTCTGGACCAAGTTCAAAGATTGCATCTTTCACACAAAAAGGGTTTAAATTGAGAGCCTTTAGTCAGAAATGGAGATTACTGGAGGTGGGTAGGAGAAAAGATGCGATTTTGTTTAGAAAAGAAGGGCGGAAGAGGAACAAGAGGGTAGTTTTTGTGAGGTTTAATCAGGGGTTTGGATTTAACGGCGGCGGGGGCAATGATAACAATAGCCCTGTAAGGCTTCTGGGCAACATAGCTTTGGCTGTTGGATTAACGTATCTATCAGTGACTGGCCAGCTTGGTTGGGTTTTTGATGCTATTGGCTGGGTTGTTGACACTATTATTTCTATTTGGGTATGTCTTTCCATGCTTTGTCTTTTGGTTAATCTTTCTTTCTTTTTCTTCCGGTATTCGAGTTGATGGAATTGTATTGATCTTAGGAACGTTGTCAATTCTACGGTTGCATGTCTATATGCCTGAAATTGTCTTTTAGAGTTATTATTCATTCTCCGAATATTCATTTTTTAATTGTTTTCTGCTTTAATATTATGCTGTGCTTAGTCTGCAATTCTTCTGTTCTTTTTCTTTTCCAGAACCGCTGTCTTGTTGGGAAGATCACCAAAATTGTCTTTGTTAAAGAATATAGCAGTTACCTAATTATAGGGATTATTTAGTTAATGTAAATATCATAGTTACAAGGATTTAGCATGCTATATAGCACGGACATGGCAAAATGGAGCCGTGTCTGTGTGTCCGACACGGACACCTACCCGACACGCGGTGGACACATGTCCGACACGTGTCTGTACGTGTCGGTATTAAAAAATAATTTCTTTCGGCTCGGACACGGCTTGGATACCTCTTGAGACGGCTCGAACATAGCTAGAGACACGTCTTGAGATGGCTCGGATACGCCATTGAACTTTTCATTTTCATCTGAAATAATACCATTGAGCCAAGACTTTTCACCTTCCATCTGCTCTTCATATGACGGTTTTGAGGTGTAGCTTCCATTTGCTCCTTCACATCTGCGCTGGTTCTTCACCTTCCATCTTCGTTTCTCCTTTGTGGTGCTGCCTTGCTTCGATAACGTCATTCAGGTTCGTTGTACGTGTTATCTTCTTTGAACGTCATGCACCTGTATATGTGTGTATCATTTCAAAAACCTTAGGAAGCTTTCTAATTGATATCGAAAGACGAAAAGTATTTGATCATATCAATTGAAACTAGTTCTGCAACTCAGTTTGAATACCCACAATCAGATAAAAATAAGGCCCTCTTTGTAATCTAGATACTGAGTAAAACTAAAACTAGATATCATATTAAAATAAGAATCGGTACCTGCAAGAAACGAATCCCAGCTAAAGCAAAAGCACCACAAACTGGCTCAGAGAATAAGAAACTCGCAAGTTTATCCTCAAGCTAGCTCCGCTCATGTACCTCAGAACTCAATGTACAAAATAAGCTAATTTACTATCACAACAAGCCTCACTGACAACAACGAACACAGGAGAAGAGTGAAAACCCATTAAACGACCCTCAGAGTCTTGTTTATTTATTCTCTGCCTATGTGAAAATCGAATTCCATACATGTTTTCCCTCAAAGTTTCTTGCTTTATCGTGCCTAATCTCTTCCTTTTTCTACTGTAAACATTACCAAACTTCTTTGTAGCATCACATAAATTTTCTCTAGCTCTCTCTGACATAAGAAATACGCTAAAATAATTATCATAATACACTAGGCGTTGATTGGGTCAATGCTTTGTTCTATCTTCTGTTTATTAACGTAACAAAGACCAAAATCTAAAAATAGAACAGAACAGAAGCCATATTTGTGTTGGTCATAGAAAAAGAAAGCGAGTTTTATGTTGCCTAAAAATGGAAAC
>JANKOD010000005.1:20951399-20962049 GCA_026284645.1 Erythroxylum acuminatum | reverse complement strand
TGGATTAAAGGCATTAAATGCCTTAGAAAATGCAAAAGAGAAGCTAATGTGATGGTGTATAAATATGAAATTTATGTCTAAGTAGTATTTTCATTGTATGCCTTTTTATGTATAAAGGCTCAGAGCTGTGAATTAAGGAGCTCATATCGAGGATTGTTGAAGTTAAGGGAGTGAATATCTTCTTTTGAGGTGAGTTGGGGAACCATATTTCTCATATGGGATTAGATCACCCTAAGACATGTATGATGACTTATATGTGAATTTTGAACCTAGGTAATGCATAGTAGAATTGAAATCTCTAATAGATACTAAAATGCTTATGTATTTACGAAACGACACTATTTGAACAACTTTGCATTTGGAGTGCAAAAGATGGCTTTTATTGCATGAAATAATGTTTTGAAATTTACATATGCATAATTGAGTCATGTATGCTACGTGTTTTTGTTCTCTTTTGGCTTAAAGCCATGGCAGAATTTCATTTTATCGGTTGGACCGATAAATAAAGGCATGGTGCCTTACTTGATTTTTATACTTAATATTTGTATATGATTTGTTTTATGATTGGTGAGGAAACGATTGGCCAATCGTGGGCTAGGCACAACTAATTAAGCGACTCCTGTATCCTTGATGGTGGTACATTAAAGTCGAGTCATCGTATCGACACCTTTCTACGAGACTTACGGGTGATCTCACACCTAGGGTCTAGACACCGACGAGGTCATCACCTAGGGTCATGACGCTCTTGTCGACTGTAGTCCAAACTTACCACGGATGCAAGTCGAGCCAACACTGAGTATCGGTGGGTGTGCATATTAGTTTGGCCAACTAGTGGTGTCACACATGATTGTTTTGGCTTATCCTAATATTGGTTTTCCTATCGAGATTTGATTAGTACATATGATGTTTTTACACTTTTGTGTACTGGAACTGGGACCTATGTTCACCAGATAAGTGAGTTAATAGGCTAGGCCTATATGGTTCCTAACCAGTATACGTTAAGTCATAGGCTAGGCCTATGTGTTTTTTATGTGATATATTCACTTCATAGGTTATCTACACCGTCTTAGTATGAATCGAATTTTATTTGTGATATATATTTTTCCTGCTCACTGAATACCTAGTGTACTCACCCCCTCCACTTTCCAACCATGCAAGTTAATTTAGTGAGTTTGAAGCACTGAGTTGATCATGCGATCTTTTGACATTTTCGGGGTATTACCGCACGTGGGTAGTTTCCTATTTTGTACTTTTATTGTCTAGTGGCTCATGAATTGTGTTTATGTAGATAAGCTTTATGATTTTGTATGTTAACTTTGATTGCCTTGTGTTTTTATAAATGACTTTATGTATGAATCTTTTGATACTGCTGTTGAGATTGCCTTGAGTGAACTTTAAAGTCCTGAAGTTGTGGTTGGATGTGAACATAGAAGTATGTTTGAAATTATTTGCAGCTTTTTGGGATTTTTAAAACACAGCCATTGTGTTGCCCAAATTTTTCAAAAAAAAAAAGAATAGATATTCAGTTAGCCTTGCATAGTCGGATTAAGGATACCGTGAGTGTCCTTAGCCTGGTTATGTGGCGATTGTCATGGGCCCGATATAGTACCAGGTCGTGACAGATAACTTGGTAAACTATTTTGATTTTTTATTTTAGCATTTTAACTTTTAAAATTTTGTAATTAAGTGTTGAAAATTTTAAAAATCTATTAATCTATTTTAAAAGATTGTCTGTGTTAACATTTTGATAATATAGTTAAAAGAGTAACATAAAAATTGACTTCTAGAGGGGTTATATTGCTTTTTATTTTTATCATTATGATTTTTAAGCCTTATATGGTAGACACATTAAAGATTATGTATTTGAAATGCATCAATTGTTTGATGCTAAAAAATTATATGGAGAAGAAGATGGTATATAACCCCTTTAAATGTTAGTTTTTACATTGTCTTATGAGTCATATTAATAAAATGTTGACGGATACAGTCTTTTAAATTAAGTTGTCAGATTTTTAAAAGTTCGGACTTTTAACTAAAAACTTTGAAAGGTTTGACCCTAAGATTAAAAATTAAAAACACCTAGAACTTTGAGGATGAAATTAGGAAGAGAAACATATGTTAGAACAACATACATATTTTAGCCTTAACTAGCCAGTGCTTCTTTAAAACAACATAATGAAAACTAAATCAACCAATATTGAGCATGTTAGGTATTAAACAATGACATAATAAAACTAAAAGATTTACTAAGAAAGACCAAGAGAAAAAGCAACAAAACTTGTACTGTGTTAAAGGACCAAAAACATTGTAATAGAGAAACAAACAATTGAGTGTTAGTATAAATCAAATTTGATTAGTTCGAATGATTTGATATTGTTATTCTTATTATTAAATTTGTTCTAATAGATGTTTAGATTATTAAATGTTAGGGTAACCAAAAAAAAAAAAGAACAGTAAGGACAACAAAATTTTTCGTCCTCTTATTTTTGTATTTTCTCATATTGTTTTTATTATTTTTATCAATTGAATCTTATAATTTTTATATTTTTCAACTAAATCCTTTCATTTTAACACTATTAGTAGAAAGAATTATGTAACTTACAACTTAATTGACTTAGAGTTTTAGTTAGACTTCCACGTTAGCCATATAATAAAGCATAGTTTGCGGGAACTTGTTTGGACTATACCAGCTTCTTCCACTAAACTTTGATACTAGAATTCTAAAATACCTAAAAGTAAGAATTATTAAAGAAGAGACTTAAAGAATTTCAAATCCATCTTATATTATCTTTAGTGTATTAGTTTAGGTTGTACTTAGGCAAACTCTCCTGAATTATGAAGCATCCCCTAAATTCAATTTTTTACTCATTCCCTTTAATAAGTTCTTTGATCTTAGTTTTTGGATTTAGCATATGTTCCAAGTAAAAAGTTCCAGGAATCAAATATAGTGGTCTCCTTTCACTCTAACTGTCAAAGTATAAGCTTGTGTCTTCTCCATTCCTAATTTTTTGTTTTAACTTCCTCCAAGCTTCTCTCTTAGTTTGACAATCTGAATGATGGTCCATGAGGAGTTTGATTTAGGCTTGATTTCCCATTAACATTGATTCTTTAATTAAAAAGAGTAAACACATTACATCCAAAGAGATTCCTTATTTGTTAGGAGTCTCCAAATCATCTTAGCAGCAAGAAGAACTTTGTTGATGATTTAAATTAGCCAAATACAAAGTATAAGCACCTCTACATATTGTGTTTAATGATTCTAGTTAGCACCTCTACATATATAAAGACTAAGTAGGGAGATAACTGATCACCTTATTTTATTCTTTTACTACTCCTAAATATTTGAGTAGGTTCACCATTCATTAACATACGGAATAAAGTTATTATAATGGATTATTCAATCCATTTGATGTATGTGAGAGGGAAACTAAGAGCTTCCATATATTGCAGTAAGAAATCCCAGCTGATAGAGTCAAAGACCTTGTAAAAGTCAATTTTCATTTAACAACACTTGATAGAATCTTTTGTTTGGTAACCATTAAAAAGTTTTTGAACTAATAGAATGTTATCCCATATGTTTCTTCCCCTTATGAAGGCATCTTGAGATTTGCAAATCATGAAGTCAAGTGCAGCATTGTTTTTGGAGGCAATGATACTGGAGATGACTTTGCATGTAGTACTGTAATAAGATAAATGCTTGTGATATTTTAATGAATTTAGATTTGACATTTTAATAACCAAACAAATATGGGTTTTTTGAATTTCCTAAAAAGTTTATAAATAGATACTTTTAGATTTTTTTTAGTAAGTTAAAAAACAAGATGATAAGCCTTTTATCATTTACATCATATTCACTCTTTTCTTTTAAGGAAAGCTAATAAATGTTATATAATTTTGTAATAATCTTGATAAGTATAAAGAGGTCATTTCTTGTATTTTTAAAATTTTAATCCTTCTAATATTAGAAAGAATTTAAACCTAATTTTTTAATATTGATATTTTTCTATCAAACAATAGAACTTGATTAATGTTGTGTCCCTCTTGTATGACAGTATTTAAATATGTCATAATCTTCACTCACTACATTGCTAAATAAAGTATATAAAAATATGATACTTTTTTAATATCAATTGTCGTACTAATGGAACTTGAATTGGGAGATGGATTAGGTGATTAAATACTTAAGAAATTCTTTAATTTTAATGTAAAAAAAAGAAATTCTTTAATTATTTATCTATCAAATTGAATTGAGAATAGGGATGACAATTGCTAGCCCATGGGCTTAAATTTAATTATTTTCAATGGGCCGACCTACAGGCTAGGCTCATGCCCAAACTGACTCAATAACTAATTATTCTAAGCAAAACAATATCGTTTTACTTAGAAGAGTTTAGCTTCGGGTAGGTCTGGGATCCAATTAAAAATAAATTATTCTATATTTTAATTTTAAGAAATTTATTTTAAAAAAGTTGGCGAGAACTGGCCTATGAGCTAGCCCATTGCCATCCCTAATTGAGAATAACCGAAGTAATTAATCATCTTTAACATTCAACTACAGTTCATTAATATAATAATCAATTTAACATAAGAATCACAAGTATAAATAGATAAGAGAAGAAAGATGTAATCAGATATATTATGAGTTGATCCTCTAAGACCTATTCTAATTTTTAAGACTTAAAACATTTAAAATTTAATAGACTCTTCAATCTAAGTGAAATAAAACCCTTTCAAGAACTTCCTTCTTCCTAAAGAACATTTACACTTCATCTTTTAAAGTGAAGGAGAACCCTGTAACTTTTTTTTTCATAAGTGAAATGCAATACAAAATTTTTCACAACTAATATGGCTCAAGTTCTTTCAACGTTTATAATGATGTAATATATAAAACTTACCCCTTTTCTTTCTTCAATAAATGGAAAACTAAGACACAACCCTTTTCTCATTGATTTCTCTCAAAGAAAAAAGGTTTATGCCTTAGTTTGCTTGTCTCTAATAGTCATAAATTTAACTTTTTTAAGGTCCAATTTTCATATCCATTAAACCTTAAGCATTAAATACTCATAAAACTAGCTCTTATGATAATTATTCATGTAATTTAGTCGAGAAGTCCCTATTCGACCTAATTAGATCTTCTGTTCTCGAATCCAAGTTCCCTCTCTACCCAAAGTCATCTCAGTCATTCACTGCAATAAATTTGATGATTGAGAGGCTTTTAGTATAGGGGGAACAAGGATTCCGAAACAGAAGATCCGATCCCCTATTCAACTAACCAACTTTCATATTCTAAATATTTTGCAATAAGAAATTGATTTTATTTGGTTGATTAAATGTCACACAGCTAACTAACTACTATATATTATAACTTCATTTAGCTAACTAAGTAACCTTTAATTAACTTACTTGGATTCTTATTAGAAAGCTATTTAATCATTTACTTATTTGGTTATCCTTTAGTTAATTATACACCAAAATCAAAATTTTAAAAAGGTGTTCAATTTTACTTAAACCCGTTCATAAATCATACTTTGATCAATGAAATTACTTAGCATCAAAATGTTTATTCCCATTTTGGGTTGAGTAATGAAAATTTTACATTCTCAAAAAAAATTCTCAAAGTGAAAACTTGAGTACTTTTAAATACAATTTAGTTCAATTTTGTTTTCAAAGAAATTGTGATTTTAAAAATGTTAAAATTAAATAAAACATCAAAAGTAGAAAAATTTTACTAAAAGCCTTCAATCATTAATTTCTATGTATCTTGCATTCTTCAATTACAATGTCTTCAATATTACCAATAATATTTTCATCTCGATAATTATGTTCGCAAATAGTTTAGACTTGATCCAAGTCCAACCTTACTTGTCTTTTTATTTATCTTCAATTTAATTCATGATTTCGTTTCCGATATTGAGGGGTTGCTTGTTTGGGATAATGGGAAAAAAAAAGTATAGGTATGGAATGAAAACTCGTGTTTGGAATCAATAGAGGTAACATTTTGATTCCCCTATTTTCAACAATACTTCATTCCTCTAGATTATCAGAGGAATGAGATTCATTGTTGACTATATTCTATTTACATTCCTTACTATATTTATTCCTATTTCTATTCTCGTTATTTTTTATGAACCAAGCGCCTCATAACGTAGATGATATATGTCCGATTTCGCATTCAAGATGATTTCGCATTTCAATATCTTGATGACACATGCAAGACAAATACTTTTCCTGGTTCCATGCTATGGCGGAAAAACGAACAAGTACTAAATGACTCTAGTCAAACTGGATATAACGGCGGTTGGAATATTTTGTAACCTTAGACACTAGACAGCAACTTGAGAATCCAAGTTAGACTGGAAACCACCAAAAAGGAGAAGCATTATCAGAATTAGGTCCTCTCGGTCCAGTTTTATGGACTGAAGTGATATTTTGGGCTTATAGACAGGCCTATTCTAACACATTTGACACACAAGGGAATAACCCAGTGTTGTATAGTTGACGAGGTTGTCTGCTCCCTCTTGGATCCTGTCTGGGATTAAGCTATGAGAGAACGAAAAAGCAATACCGGAGTCTCACAGCTCCTCTGGTTCTACGGCGTAGGAGCTTGCGTAAAACTACTGTTGATCCCATCTTATCACAGTACAGACTTCGAGGTACATAGACATTGGCTTGCTTTAACCCATTCTCTTCCTCTCTCTCAATGGTACTTGGACAAGACCAGCCCTTGGACCCTGGATTACCCTCCTTTCTTTGCCTACTTTGAATACGTTTTCTCTTTTCCTGCTCGTTTGGTTGATCCCCAGATCGTGGATGTTCATAAAGGACTGAACTTGAAGTCCAACACAGTCATCTGTTTCCAAAGAATTAGTGTTATCGTGTCAGACTTGTGTCTTTTATATGGGGTTTATAGGTTGACTAAGAATTTGGAGTCAAGAAAGAAAATTTTGATCTGGGTATTGGTGATTTGGTCTCCTGGTCTTGTGATCGTCGATCATATGCATTTTCAGTACAATGGGTTTTTGCTTGGATTGTTGTTGTTGTCCGTTTCATATTTGCAAGAAGGGAGGGATCTGATTGGTGGATTTGTTTTTGCGGTGTTATTGTGTTTTAAGCACTTATTTGCTGTGGCTGCACCGGTTTATTTTGTATACTTGTTGCGGCATTATTGCTGGAAAGGATTAGTGAAGGGTTTTGGACGGTTATCGGCTATGGGGACTGTGGTTGTGGCCACTTTTGCCGCTGCATATGGGCCATTTCTGTATCATAGACAGGTAATCCGTTTTTTTTTTTTCTATATTCAACTTTTGTGATTCTTTCAATATCCAGCTGAGTACGTTTTGATAGTTCCAGTGAAGATTTGGCTGTGATCGAACATTAGGAAAGCATGGAGTTTTAGTTTCGCTTAAACAGTTCTTAATTCAACCTCCTTGTGTGAAACGTGGCTATAGTTGGGAACATATTATAGTTACCTCCAAAATCCAGATTGCAATTCAATCTTATACTCTGCCTAGGATTGTTAGGTGAAATTGACTTGTATCAGGCAATGCTGCTTGATCTCTCTGATACAAACATGGAGACACTGGTAGTTACATGTACTTCTGTGGGTGATAATCACCGTTATTGAATGTGTATTTGATAAGCTGACCTCCGTGTGTTGGACTCTGCTATCTGCAAATTTTACACCCCTAGATATGTGAATCATTCTTAAACATATGAGACACATGATCTAATGCACTGATGCATGTATTGCAGATAAATTTGCAAAGGGTTCTTTACAAATTCTCAACCCAATTTACTGGCTGTTTATTGCTCTATTGATCATGTACTTTTACTTTGCAGATACAAGTAGTCATAAGCCGCATGTTTCCTTTTGGAAGGGGACTTTGTCATGCATACTGGGCACCAAATTTCTGGGTGTTCTATATTACATTAGATAAAGGGCTTGCTTTCCTATTGAGAAGACTTGGGTTGAATATCCAAGTACCAATTGCTTCCTTCACTGGTGGGCTAGTCGGAGATTCATCACCTTTTGCCGTACTACCCCAGGTAAATTCAAGGTCATTCTGATCTAGGCACAACATATATTTACACTTTACCCCGTAGTTTCATCGACAAATAATGTCCAGCAAAGTGCTTCACTTTTTTAAGTTACTTGGTAGTTGGTGGGTGGGATTGTTGATGCAGTGCATTGTTTATCTTAGGAAGATGACCTTGCAGTGGGAAGGACATTTTTGTCCACATCATAATTAGTTTTGGTCAACCTGTAGGAAGGATAATTTTGTTATGTATGATCCGTGAATTATTGGCTTCTATTCTGGGCATTAGGGGTCTGTTGTTCTCAAAATCAGACACCGTCTGCCTTGTCATTTCTCTTCCTAACATTTGAAAGCTAGTATGATGCTGAGGAGCTAAATCAACTAAATGACAGGTCACCCCTTTGACAACCTTCATCCTGGTCCTGCTTGCCTTATTTCCTAGCCTTATTAAAGCCTGGAAGAATCCTCAGCCTGCAACAGTTGCTAGATTGATATCCTATGCTTATTCGTGTGGTTTTATGTTTGGCTGGCATGTTCATGAAAAAGCTTCGCTCCACTTTGTTATTCCCATGGCTATCGTAGCAGCTTACAGTGTCGAGGATGCAACGCATTACTTCTTGCTTTCAGTAGGTATGACTACTTGAAACTTCAAATATGCAAAACACTTGCGAGTGACTGGCTCATAGTTAGAAGTATTGATATATATGTCCTAAATATTTTGCTGTCCCTGGCTACTACGATCTCTTCTATTCACATATCAGTACTTTCCTTTGTATATTGTGCAGTCTCTTGTTACTCCCTATTTCCGCTTCTTTATGAGCCCCAAGAATATCCAATCAAGGTGCTGTTATTGCTGCTACACACCGTCCTAACACTATACCTCTTTTTGGGACAATTCCCCAAAAATGAAGCCACTAAAGTGAATTCCTCAGGGGAGCAACAAGATGAACAGGAAGGTTCCCGCGGTTTCTCGAAAGACAGAGGATTCTGCATCGGATGGATTGGGAAATGCTATCTCTTTGGTCTTTTGGTTGTTGAGACATGGGGTCAGTTTTTGCACCCTTTTTTGCTTGGTGATAAGCTTCCTTTTGTACCCCTTTTGTTTATGTCAATATATTGTGCACTAGGAATGATGTACTCGTGGATATGGCAGTTAAACAGGATCATTAAATCCACCTAATTCTGGATTTAGTGCTTACCTGGCAGTAGGTAGGTTTCTCAACCCAAGAGTTTTGTGGCTTGACATTGTACACTATTATCATCAAATTTTGCTTTGAAAACTTACAGATTTCCAGGTTATGCTGAAGCATTGTCCGGTCAGGGTCTTGAAATTCAGAAAGCTGACACAATTTTTGCTCTAAAACTCTCTGATGTTAGCAGTCGGTCCTTTTATCTTTTCCTCCAAAAGCCTCAAACAGAGTTTGAAGGTAAAAACTTAAAAAAGTATATCCAAAAGACATATATATGGCAGAACCTTTTAAATGAGGATATTACTTGATTTCAAACATATCTTTTTTTAACTTAAATTTGAAACAAAGAAAGAAAGGGAAGTTTTTTTTGTTTGATCCCATTAAGTGAAAAAGTAGTATCTTTTTCATTTGATAAATCATAAATATCAATAATGGTGCTAATCTTCTATTTGGAAGTGAGATCATAAGAAACTCTAATTCTTTCATACCCTCATTTATATAATTAATTTAAGAATATAATTTAGAATAAGATAAAAATAGGATAATGACACTAAACATGATTTATTTTTATAACTCTCAACTAAATAAGTTTTTTTCAGTTTTATTAACAAATTTATTTTGACAAAAATACAGAAACGAAAAATAAATAATAAAAACTAAAACTATATAAAAATATATATGTGAAACTATAGCAACATATAAGCTTTTACAATTAGTTTGTGCCAACTCTAAATACTATAATTGCAATTGTGTTGTTTTAAATACGTCTTTAATCATTTTGGGTGCTTTTTAAATGCTAAAAATTTGAAATTTCCACGTGAATTTGAGGGTGTTTGCATTGAGAAGGTTCAAAAGAGATAGAATAACAAAGAGGAGAGGGAGAAAAGTGAATTTGCTATGAATTAAGTTATTTTTTGTAGCAAATAGACAAAACTAATTTATCCATTGGAAGAAAGAAATTTAAGATTGTTTATTTCTATTTTCATTTTCATTTTTGTTGTATTTTTATTTTCCAAAAAATGAATTTATTGTTAGTGTGAATATTTTATTATCAATAAATATTAAGTAAAAGTTAGAGATGAATTAACTTTATAAATTAATTACGTAAAATAATTTTATTTTTAATATCTATCAATATCTATCAATTATATTTTTTCAAAATAAATAATCAAATAAACAAGAAATTATTTATAAACTAATTAATTAGCTTTAATTAGTTTAATTCATTTTGTTCTTAGATTGCTTCCACTTTCGTTTTTCTATTTTATCTTTGTTTCTATTTAAAAAATAAAATTAATTGTTTATTAATGTAAACGTAGTTACACTTTTGTTGTAAATAAAGATTAAGTAAAATTTAAAGAGATAAATTAATTTTATAAAATTCATTAAGTAAATAATTTTCTTTTTTAATGTTCATAATATAA
>JANKOD010000005.1:20935166-20948143 GCA_026284645.1 Erythroxylum acuminatum | reverse complement strand
GATGCAAACTTCGGTTTCATCGTTTTGCTCACGGGACCCTCGAACCATTTGATTGTGCATTTGCATCATAATGTGATTATTTGTGCTTTGAATTGATTCATATTCGGAATGGAAGCATGTATAATTTGTGATAGTTGGATTGCCCTTGAAATGTCCATGTATTGTGATTTTTGTAAATGGTCGGTATATGTATGTTTGAGTGATTGTGTAGCCCGAAGCCAAAGGCTAGAATTATTTTAGCCATTGAGCTGTGAAGCTCAGCCTATATATATTTTTCCCTCAGGTGCAGACCAGGAAGTTCGGTAATCCTTGCAAGGCATTTGGATCAATCGCGAGAGAGTAGCGGTTGCACTTTGGTTATTAGCTAGATTTTGAATGGCTTTAGATAGCATATTGATCATAGAGCATCAATTGTATTTTGAACTTGCGTAAAGCATTGATGTAAACATCAATATGTTTTGTAAAGCTATGTATGACCTTGACTTGAATTGATAATGAAAAGAAGAATTTCTTTTATGCAATGTGTGATCTCTTTATGTTGCTCGGATGAATGTGGATAGCTAATTATTGCGATCTTGTTAAATTGATACTTGTGCTAAAATGGCTTGATAATATTGAAGAGCTTGTGTGATTGGAAAGGAAGTTGGGTATAGGTTATAGTTGATAAATGCTTTTTTGGTTGAAGGTTGAGATGTATGAGTGGATTTTGAATGGGTGAAGTGATGTTCTTGAGATTGGTTTCAATCGTGAAAGATTGATTTCCTAGAAGTTTAGAAGTGTAGTAAGGGGTTAGGCTGGAAGATAGTGGTTTGGGGGAAGTTTAGAAAAGTCTGGACTAATTGTCCAGCGTGTGTCTGTTTAACGGACATGTAACGGACACATTAGGGTGGTTTTTGGCCAGTTTATCCAGCGCTTGTCCGTTAAGTGGACATGTGTGTCTGTTTAACAGACACATTCGGGTGAATTAGGCTGCCTTTCCAGTGCGTGTCCGTTTAACAGACATAGGTGTCCGTTTAGCGGACAGCCTCGGGAAAGTTGGGGTTTTTGTCCAGTGTGTGTCCGTTTAACGGACATGCGTGTCCGTTTAACGGACACTCTCGGGTGAGATTTGGGTATTTTGACCATTCGATGTCCGTTTAACGGACATGTGTGTCCGTTTAACGGACATCCCCTGGTCAGAATTAGGGTTTTGCTATTTTGTTGCTTTCGAAGCTGTTTCTTGTTGTTTTGTTAATTTAGGGTTTGTTGAGATAACCCTATACGATCCCGCTAGCGTTTTCGCTTTTGGTTCGGATCGTTGGGTCCCAGGAATGTGGTTTGACCCCAAGGTCGGGTTTCGGGAACAGGGCCCAGTATATGCAGTCTCACTATTTCAAGGTCCCACGTGCCTGTGGTGGAAGACTATTCCGGGCAGTATCACCAGACCTTATAGTTTGACCTGGGAGGATTTTCTTAGGGTGTTCCGAGAGAACTACATGTCGAAGATTTATATGGATAGGAAAATGAAAGAATTTTTAGATCTGAAGCAAGGCAGGCTCACAGTGGCAAAGTATGAGATAAAATTCAATGAGTTAATGGGGTATGCAACTACATTGATCCCAACTGAGGAAGACAAATGTAGACGGTTTGAACATGGAGATCAGAACGAGGCTAGCCATTTCTAATTTGGTCAATTTTATAGAATTTCGAGTGGCCTCAATAAGACTTGAACAGTTTTTGATGGATGGTCAGGGAGAGCACAGATAGGAGGTTAGAAGAAAGAGGCAGGATGAATCTCAGGTTAATTATGACAGAAGCTTCAGAAAGTGTCAGAATAGATCGTCTCGATTCTAGTCTATATCAAGGCAATCTGGATCTAGATCAAGAGGTGGATTTGTTCAATCTGGGAGAGGTAGAGGACAAATGTCCTCCAACCAGTCACAACTGCTACCTGAGTGTGAGCACTGTGGTAAAAAGCATGGTGGTGAATGTTGGAGGATAACGGGAGCTTGTTACCATTGTGGTTCTATAGACCATATGATCAGAGATTGTCCTGAGATGTTAGAACCACAATATGGAGTTAGAGGAGGAATAGTGACTGAGACATCAGTTTAGCAGAGTAGAGCTGGCAGATCTACACCGAGGGGCAGAGGTAGAGGCAGAACTCAGTCAGCAGAGCCTAGTGTTAGGGCTGGGGTGCGGAGTAACCAGCTGCAATCTCAGGCCAGAATCTATGCCATCACCAGACAGGAGGTGCAAAACTCCCCAGATATGGTAGCAGGTGTGTTGAATGTTTTTCATTTTGAAACATATGCATTAGTAGATATAGGATCTACACATTCATTCATCACACCGCATCTGGCATCTAAATTACATTGTGAATTAGAGATACTAAAATGTAGGTTAGAGGTGAGTACTCTAGTGGATAGTACAACAGTGGTTGGTGAGGTATGTAAAAGATGTATCGTTTAGATTGATCTGGCAGAGTTAGAAGTTGATTTGATTGTATTGCAGTTAAAGGAAATTGATATAATTCTTGGCATGGATTGGCTTATAGCTCATCGGGCTGTAATGAATTGTTACACTAAGGAAGTGGTTCTTAAATCTCCCAATCAGCCGAGAGTAGTGTTTCGAGGAATTAGTCAAGCTGTGCTAGCCTGACTAATCTCATTTATGAGTGTGCTAAAACTGATTCGAGGTGGATGTGAGACTTATCTGGCCCACATAGTTGACACTTGAAATGAACCAACCATTCAGAATATTCCAGTTGTTAGGGATTTTCTAGATGTGTTTCCTACAGAATTACCGGGTTTGCCCCCAGAGAGGGAGACGGAGATTACTATGGACATTGTTCCAGGTACCACTCCTATATCAATACCTCCATATAGGATGGCACCTGTAGAACTAAAGGAGTTGAAATCTCAGTTACAAGAGTTATTAGATAAAGGTATCATTAGGCCTAGTGTGTCACCTTGGGGAGCTTCGATATTGTTTGTAAAGAAGAAGGATGGAACTCTAAGATTGTGTATTGATTACCGGCAGTTGAATCAGATCACAGTGAAGAATAAATAACCCATTGTCTAAGATTGATGATTTATTTGATCAGTTACAGGGAGCTCAGGTGTTCACAAAGTTAGACTTAAGATCAGGATATTACCAGTTGAAAATAGCTGAGGCTAATATTCCCAAGAGTGCATTTAGAACCAGATATGGACAATTCGAGTTTTTGGTAATGCCGTTTAGTTTGACTAATGCTCTGGCAGCTTTTATGGCATTGATGAATAAGGTATTTCAACCTTATTTAGATCGCTTTGTGATTGTCTTTATTGATGACAATTTGGTGTACTAGAAGTGTAGAGAAGATCATGCTGCACATCTGAGATTGGTTATCTAGATAATGAGGAAAAAATAGCTTTATGCCAAGTTCAGTAAGTGCAAATTTTGGCTTGATCAAGTAGTATTCTTGGGTCATATAGTGTCTAGACAAGGCATTCAGGTGGACCCAAAGAAAGTAGATGCAGTGATAAAGTGGGAGGCTCCAAGGAATGTGTCTGAGATTCATAGTTTCCTTGGATTAGTTGGTTATTACAAAAGGTTTATCGAGGGTTTTGCACTGATCTCAACCCCTTTGACAAAACTTCTGAGAAAGAATGTGCCTTTCAGATGGAATGATGATTGTCAGAGGAGTTTTGAGGAGTTAAAGCGTCGATTAACTACAACACATGTGTTAGCTATTCCATCTAGTTTTAAAGGTTATGTTGTGTACAGTGATGCATCCCATCAGGGTTTAGGATGTGTACTAATGCAACATGGTAAAGTAATAGCATATACATCGAGACAGTTGAGGTTTCATGAATTTAATTATCTAGTACATGATTTGAAACTCACTGTTGTAGTATTTGCCTTAAAAATTTGGAGACATTATCTGTATGGAGAGACTTTTCAAGTGTTCACTAATCACAAAAGTTTGAAATATCTGTTGAGCCAGAAAGAGTTGAATATGAGACAGAGGAGATGGATTGAATTGTTAAAATATTATGATTGTACCATTGAGTATCATCCTGGCAAAGCTAATGTGGCAGCTGATGCATTAAGTCGGAAGTCTAATAGCAGTGTGGCTCATGTACAGTTATCGAGGTTACTGAGCCTAGTTAAGTTAAGAGCACTGAATGTTGAATTGAATTTAGGACAAAATGAAACATTGATAGCTACATTGAAGTTAAGACCAGTATTGCTTGAAAGAATTAAAGAGGCTTAGAGCAGAGATCCAGAATTAGTAAAGTTAATTGAGAAGTTGAAAGTGGATTTGGATTCTGATTTTGAAGTGAGAAATGATACATTGTGGTTAAGGCAAAGATTATGTGTGCCTGATGTTGAAAATTTGAGGAAAGAGATTTTAGAGGAAGATCATGTGGCAGCTTATACTATGCATCCTAGTACTACCAAGATGTATAATAAGCTAAAACAACATTATTGATAGTCGGGAATGAAAAAGAAAGTACCATAGTTCGTTTCTAAATATATAACTTGCCAGCAAGTTAAGGATGAGCATCAGGCTCTTGTTGGAAGATTACATTCGTTACCTATTCTGGAGTGGAAATGGGAGCGAATCACTATGGATTTTGTTATGGGTTTGCCAAGGACTTTGAGGCAACATGATGCCATTTGGGTTATTGCTGATAGACTGACCAAATTAGCTCATTTCTTGCCAGTAAGGGAAAATTATTCACTAGATCAGTTAGCTCAGCGATTTATGAATGAAGTTGTGAGATTACATGGGTTCCAGTGTCCATTGTGTTGGACAGGGATCCTAGATTTACCTCGAGATTTTGGGGTAGTTTACAGATAGCTTTAGGTACAAAGCTGAATTTTAGTACTGCATTTCATCCTCAGACAAATGATCAGAGTGATAGAACGATCAAAACTATTGAGGATATGCTCAGAGCTTGTGTTATGGAGTTTCAAGGAGCATGAGATCAATATGTGGCTTTGATTGAATTTGCTTATAATAATCAGTATCACAGTAGTATCGATATGGCTCCATACGAGGCGTTGTACGGTAGGAAGTGTTGTTCTCCTTTATATTGGGATGAAGAGAGGCTAAGAATTGTCGAAGGCCCAGAGTTGATTCAAGATACTGTTGATAAGGTAAAATTGATCCACATCAGAATTAAAGAAGCACAAGACAGATAGAAAAACTATGTGGATCAGCATAGGCGAGATATGGAGTATCAGGTGGGAGATAGAATATTTCTGAGAGTATCACCATGGCGAGGTTTACAGAGATTTGGTAAGAAGGGTAAGCTAAGTCCGAGGTATATTGGTCCATATAAGATAATTGAAAGAATTGGACCATTGGCTTATAAGTTAGCCTTACCTTCGGAAATGGCTCAGATACACAATGTGTTTCATATAAGTATGCCTAGGCGATATCAACCGGATCCAACTCATGTGACACCGACTCAGGAGATTGAAGTCTCTAGTAATCTGAGCTATGTTGAAGAACCTGTGATGATAATTGGTTATCACAGTAAACGATTGAGGAACCGAGTGATCCCAATGGTGAAAGTCCTTTGGAAGAATCATTCGAGTAATGAAGTCACATGGGAGACGGAGGAGAATATGAGGAATTAGTACTCCTACATATTTGATCAATCAGGTAAGAATTTTAGGGACAAAATTTTTATTAGGAGGGAAGAATTGTAACATCTCGTTATCCATGTTAAGGCTAGAATAGTAATTTATGATAAAGTATTGAGAAATTAGGAAAAATGCACGTCATGCATAAGTTAAATGTGACATGCACTTTTTTTGCACATCCATATAATTGTACATGCATTCATTGACATTTTTCGGGTATAATTGAGTTATTAAATGTGATTACAATGTGATTTGACAATTTTGGTTTATTTCGGGTATTTTAGAATTTTTGGTGAACTTTTAGAAAAATATTAAAATTTAGACCAATTATAGTGTGACACGTGGCAACATATACATGTGACAAATGGCTTGTGTGTGTGGTGATAAGTGGCAGACTTGGTTAAGTGATAGATGTGAGACATGCATAATAGCCACGTAGGTTAAGCAAAACCATTTCTACAACTTGTGTTGTTTTTCATTCGGTTTTGTCCAACACCGAAAACACCAAGTTGTATCTGTTGAGAAATTGGCTTTTGAATCTTACATTTTAGAGATTGTTTGTTCTGTTTATCCTTGGTTTTCTTCATCCACCGAAAACTTCATTATCGGATTTTGAGCTGAACCAAGTAAGTGATTTTGATGATGTTTTAATGGTATTTTCATAATGCATGAATGGGATTGAAATACTTGTGATAATTGGAGTACAATGAAAATGATACAGAAATGTATGAGAATGGATAAATATGGATGCTCTGTTTTATTTTGGAGAAATACTTATATGTTGGATTCACTGTTGACATGCGTGAATCTGTGGAGATGTTAAAAATGTGCTATAAATCTTGTTGAACCGTGATTTTTATAATGACTAGTGTTAAAGATGAATACATGTATGAGAAGGTAAAGCAATAGAGTTTCGGTGAATACATGTGCTAAATGACTTAGATGGGGAATTGAATTTGTGAATGTGGGAAAATTGTAGCAAATTGAAAGTCGCATGTATGAGGATCGGATTTTGATGTTTAAGGGTGAATCTTGGATTTTGCATTGCGTGTGTGTGTTGATGAGCTAAAAATGAGTTAGAAGAATTGTTTGAATGTTATTTGAGTTAATTGATGTGAGAATTAGCTTTTGAAAAATTTACAGTAGAGAGAGGAAGAATAGATGGACTTTCAGAGTTATGATTTTTGAAGTGTAAACTTGAATCTAATTTTTGTAGAGATTGTATTTGGAGTTAGAAATGTAAAATAGATGAATTAGGAATGAGTTATTTTGGAAATAAAAGGAAAATGGAAGGAGAATAATAAAAGGGAATTCGGTGAAGAAGAAGAGAGAAAAGCACAATCATGCTTTAGGACGATCGTGATTTCTCTAAGAAAGCAGCAAAGTGGCGATCATGCTTTTGAACGACCGTGACTTTGCAAGTGCAGTGGAAATCACGATCGTGTGTTTGATTTGGGTGAAACTTATGATCATGCTTTTACACGATTGCGACTTTCAATTGATTTTTCTGAAGAAATCATTGTTGAACATCCTTCAATCTTTTTGTTATAACATCTTCATCCGATGTCCAAATGACTTGATTCTTGAACTAATGGACTTATAACCCATTGATCTACATCTCAACCTAAAATCATAGCTTTCTGAAATTAGTTGATTGATGAATTTCAGATGGAAAATTGACTATGCTGAAGTATGATAACTAAGATGATTTTTACAGAACATACTTCAATAATTGGACTAGATCTTGATTTGTGTACTCAGAATTAGAAGATTATTAATTATGATTACACTAGAGACATAAGGCTACAAATTGTATGAAGAGATTAAATTATAATTTTGTCTCTAAGAATTACAGAATTTGACTTGAAGTTCAATACAGAGTATAGTTATAGTGCATAGAGTAGTACAAGTAAATTGAGTATAACTTTTGGAATACTAAACCAAATTAGATGAACTTTGTATCATTGGAAACTTGAGACATTGGAGTAAAACTTTCCAGAAGGAAGTGTTACCTGATTTTGACATTAAACTTATCAGATTAATTATGCAATGTTAACCCGTATGAATGTAAGAAAAATTTGACGTGGTCAATTAGGTTATGAAATTGATTTCACATTGTTTTATTTTGATCCAAATTATAAGTATAGATGTTTTTAATGAGGGTTTGATATCTGATTGATTTGATGATAAGGATCACAATAAGATACCCGAAATTGTCATTGAACATGCATTGTGCATATTTTATAAAAGTAGATGCGAATAAAGGAATACTTATATATTTGTGCAAAAGTGTGATATTTGTAAATGTGTTTTGTATGATATAGAGGAGCTCATTGGACACCAGTCAAACATTGTCAGACCATCCAGGCAATAGCATATTGGAGCGTACTGTGAGTCAACCTAGATGATTTTCCTATGATTGATTTGATTTAATTTGTTAAGCATCCAATTATTGAATTGTTGTGATTGTTTATGAATTCCAGACTTAAAGTCTGAGAAGTTTAATATTTGGGACTGTATTGGAAGTACTCTGATTTGTTTGACAATTCTGAATGATATTTGTATTCTCAACAAAAGTTGAATGCCAGACTTAGGTTCGATGACTATGAGATTCTGATTGTGCATTATATGTGACTGTTATACATGGCATATTCTAAATTTGATGGATTTCATAAAATGCATGCTTAGATAAAGGAGTTGTAACCGGAGTAGCCAGTATGAAAATGCTTGCACGTAGAGCTTTGCTCTGTGATTTCTGATTCTGCACGTAGAGCTTTGCTCCGTGATATATGTTTATGACTGAGCCCAATGGGTCAGTATCTGTATAAGTATGTGATAGGCACTCGATCACAACAATAATAACAAATCCGGAGTCTCATATACACCTATAATTGTATATATCTGTTTTAATTCGCCATGATTTTATGACATGCCATGTTAATGTGAGTATTTGAAATATACATGTTTTGAATGAATATTTGTGAAATATGTGGTTTGTGTATGTGATCTTGGTGAAATCATCAATGATGGTTCGCTCATTGAGTTCGCAAAACTCATAAAAAAATTGCAACACAGATGTTCAGGTACAAGACAGGAGGCTTAGTCTCGTATTCTAGATTATAGGAACATTTTTGGACTAAGTTATGGCTCAAAGGTCTATCAACTGACATCAGAAGAGTTATAGCTTTTATTTTGTAGTTTTTGCTAGAACTGGTATGATATTTTGTAAATATTTGTTTAATGGAAATAGTGTAAGCTTTGTGAATGAATGCAATGAATGGTTTAAAATTTAGTGACTTTTAAATTTTGTTAGATGATGTCATGTGTAAGTTGGATATATGTATTGCTCTAACATACCATTATCATAGGATATGTACTTGAATGTTTTTTAATGTTTGGGTATATACTCTATGGTAGTGAAATGTTGCATTAAAGGTACTTAGGAGCCTATAATATCCCCTTATTAAGCTTTCTTAAACTGAAGAAACAATTTTAGATCTTAACTAATTGTTAAATTCTATCATAGCCTTACCTTACTACTTGAGAATGTTGTCTTGCCATTGAAAAGAATTAGACATTAGGTTCCCTTGAGATAACTTTGTTACTTTGTCTTGAATAGAATGATCCTTCTCTTAGTTATTTTTATTTCTTCCAACTATTTTTATACTTAAGATAACATTAATGCATAAAGTTCAATATTGATAATTCTAGAAAGTGCTTCAATAGTTCAGGAGACAATTATAATGGAATGGGATGTTCATTCTTTGTTAAAACATAAAATTAAGAGTCTTGTGGTTCATACTGATTATGAATGGTTTTCCACTTAGTAATGATACCAGTATTCAATAGCAATCACTACTAATAGAAATTCTTTTTTGCAAGTGGATAAATATTGATGCTTTAGTGCTAATTATTTGTTCACAAAAGTTAAAAGGTAGACATCTTACATTAAGACAACTCCTAAATCATTACCACAAATGTCAACCTCAATGGTGAAGGGTTTAAAGTATTTTGGGAGAGCCAATACTAGTATAATAGTAAATAGTCCTTCAACATTTAGAATTCTTTAATAGTTCTTCAACATTTAGAATTCTTTCTCAATCTCCATAGTCCATTCAAATGTTATCTTCCTTAATATTCATTTAAAGTTTTCTTTTTATACCAAAATGTTTATAAAACCTTTTTTAGTATCCTATTAAACCCAAAAGACCTCTCAACTTTTTCACGTTCTCAGGAGTAAGCCATTTGGAGACTGAATCACTCTTCTTAGGATTAATGGAAACACTTAAGCATAAATAATATGTCTTTCTATTTATGATGCCCTAAAGATACACTTACCTCCTTAGCTAAAACTTGGTTTTGTAATATGTTTTCCACATTGACCCAGGAATGTTTCAAATGGTTCTCAAAAGTTTGGCTATTTGTTAGTATATCATTGAAGAACTTTAATATGAATCATCTTTGATGAGCTCTAAATAACTCAATTCACTAAAATGTAAAAGGTTGAATGGATATTAGTGAAATAAAAAGACCTCATTAAGAATTTATAAAGTCTATAATAAGTTCTAAAGGCAATTATATGAATTTTAAAAGGACAAATTTTGATTTGATGCATGGTATCTCGACCTTAAATCCAAGTTTTAAAAAACAAGTAGTCACATGTAATTCATTTAGGAGTTCCTCAATTATATGAATGTGAGACTTATCCTTTATAATGTTCTTATTTAGCTTCATATAGTTTATGTAAAGTCTCTATAAACTATCATTCTTCTTAACTAACACCACATATGATAAAAACGACTGGTACTATATTGGATCATCCCATACTTTAATAACTTTTGAACCAATCATTCTATAACATTCTTCAACAATCTCCCATATCTATATAGTCTTATATTAATATATGAATTTAAGGGTGTTTGGATTTAAAAGATCTAAGAGAGAGAGAATAAGAAAAAGAAGATGGACAAAACTAAATTTTATTATAAATTCTATTACTTTTGTAATAACTTGATACAAGACATATATCAATTAAGGCCAATGGTCTTTAGTAGGTTAAATAAAGGGATCCATTTATAGACCACCTATCTTTTTAACTATTGAACATACATATACCAACAATAATGTTTCATTTATAACATTAAAAAAAGTATACTCACCATATCTAATGAATCATAACATATACTCATAGTGTAATGTATAGCCATTCATAGATCAATCCTAAAGGGCAATTCTCCTAAAAGAACTCACAATATGTTTCTAATACCATAAATTGAAGCACGAGATCATAAATATATTACAATACATAAATTAAAATATCAAAATTCCTTATATATATAATCAACTGGGAAAAGTTAGTTATGATCTATTTGGAAAAGTCAATCGTTTAGGTATCTTATACCATATCACCATATAACAATCATGGTCAATCGTTTAATCTCAATTATCATCATAATTAAGAGAAAATTCCTAAATATATACCTAAATCTTTGATGAGACCTTAACTCCTTTTTTCTTGTCCAATGACTCTAATTTTCCATATTATATTATTGTATGAACAATATAAGGAACTATACTAAGTTCATTAAAGAACTTCTTAATCCAAATAATCATTTCCATTAATGAAAAATGATTTATGGCCTGAATAGAAATTAATGCTACATTGGAACCTTTTCAATCTCAAAATAGTATTATTCTAAGTAAAAATATACCTTAATTAGGATTTACTTATATTTTCATTACTTCACAATTATTATATATTAAATACTAAACACTTTTAGTACATTATCTATATTCTTAGACTTGAATAGGTAAACAACTTTTGTATCTATATCCATATATCTAATTCTCATAATTAACTTTTCATATCTAACAAGAGTTGTTCTTAGACAAATATATTTTCAACAATTGAAAATTTAATTGTTGTGTTTTGAGAAAGAGTAATGGTGGTTGTATTTTAAGAGAGTAATTCCATACTCTATGAATTTCTACCAACCAGTTAATAAATACTTTCTAAATTTATTAAATCATAATTGTAGAGAAGATACTAAGGGAGTACTTATCTAGGCATTAATTATTTTCAGATTCTTTACTTTATCACTTGTTTTATTTGAATCTTTTAGATAATACATTGTTTAGGTTTTCTATTATTTTGCTTTATCACCTATAAATCAATATATCTTAGTTCCTTGATTATTTAGTAGTGGAAGAGTATTTTGAACTATTATAGATTTTTTGTGAGATTAATACTATATTTAACACTATGTTACTTATTAGTGAAAGGTGCACTTGCTTTCATATTAATGAAATATGCACTTGCTTAGGTAATGAGTAAATATTTTATAAAGTGGAAAAACTTAAGTAATAGTAAACTAACACAACATAAGATTTATATCATCCTCTACTTTCCCTTGTGGTGTCCTTATCATCACTTTTCTCATCTTTAGAGAATTTAAATACCTCACCTTTTTTGTGTTGAATCCATTTCCACTTAATGCAATTTATTTATTTATTCACATTTCATAGGTGAGAAGTGATCTAACAACCACTTTTAATGTTAATGTACTCAAATATTTGGCCTCTTAGAAGATTGTCACTTTTGCCTCCCAAACCTTGGTAATATAATTTTATCACTAATTTAAGATTAGTCTAAGTCTTACCAAGACCATTAAGATCACTAATAAGATGTTGGCCTCGTTTGGAGAAGAGCTAATAAGCTCTTTTTTAGCTGGTCAACCCACTTTAGCTTATTGACTTTAAGGAAAAGCTCGTAAGTTTGTTTGGTAAAGAGCTGGTTAGGTTCAACCAGCTCCTCTTTAAGAGCGTTTTATCCCACCAGCTCATATTTTTCGGCCAAATCTTTATTTTGCCCTCAGTTACATTTATCTCTGTTTTTCTCCTCACTGTCGCCTCCCTGTCGCCGACTGGTCTCCATCGTCGCTTCCCACCAACGCCTTGACACCAACAATGTCCTTTGCGGACTCTTTCACTTTGCCTAATGCCTAAGTCGGTTAAAGCGGCTGCAAGTAGAACCTCTTCTTCGGTGGCAGCTCAAGCTCTCTTGCTCCATCCGAGTTCAGTGTCCCAGCTGCCATGCACCAACCAACCAATTTTAATTCATATTTCAATTTAAAACTTAAATCATGAATATAGATAGCTAGGAACTTACAAAGGCCACCGAATGGAGGTGGAGGAGGGCTGACTTTGATAGGAATGTAAACGATCTAGAAGGGGGGTTGAATAGATCTTTAATCTTTTTGATAAGCTCTACAAAAAATCGCTGAATTAATACACACAAAACAATTTAATCAAATTAAATAAAGAGTATAGGGAAGAAAGGCAAACGTTGTTTTTATAGA
>JANKOD010000005.1:20912606-20926203 GCA_026284645.1 Erythroxylum acuminatum | reverse complement strand
AGAAATGATATGAGAAAAAAGTCTATAAATTGAAGAAGGCATTGTAGGGGTTGAAACAAGCACCTCGTGCTTAGTATACTCGGATTGACGCATATTTGCTGCAGCATGGTTTTCAAAAATTTCCTTATGAGCATACCCTATATATCAAGTCAAATTCCAATGGTGATCTCATTATTGTTTGTATTTGTGTTGATGACTTGATATTCACAGGAAATTGCATAGAGATGTTTGATGAATTCAGGGAGGCTATGACTAGCCAGTTTGAAATGACAGATATAGGATTGATGGCCTATTTTCTGGGCATTGAAGTGCAACAGACTGATGAAGGAATTTTCATTTCCCAATAGAAGTATGTCACTGATATTTTGAAGCGCCTTAAAATGGAGTCACGCAAGCCTATTCGAACTCCAGTTGCTGAACGATTGGAATTGAAGAAAGAAGGAAGTGGAGAACTAATAAATCCCACATATTTCAAAAGCATAATTGGTATGTAACAAAACGAATTCTGCGATATGTAAGTAGCACCCTTGATAATGGAATTTTCTATTCTTACTCTAACAATTTCAGTTTAATGGGATACACCGACAGTGATTGGGGAGGTGATGTGGAAACTAGGAAAAGCACTTCCGGGTATGTATTCTTTCTTGGATTTGGATCACTTTCATGGTCCTCAAAGAAACAGCAGGTTGTAGCACTTTCTTCAACATAAGCAGAATATATGGCAGCAAGTTCTGCAGCATGTCAAGCAATTTGAATTCATAGGATGCTGAGTGAATTGATGCATGAACAAATAGATCCTACGAAAATTATGTGTGATAATAAGTCAACCATTGCATTAGCTAAGAATCTAGTCTTCCATGGGAGAAGCAAACACATCGGCATCAAGTATCATTATATTCGTGAGCTAGTCAAAAAAGAAGAAATTGAATTAGAGTTTTGCAGATTTGAAGATCAAGTTGCAGATATTTTAACAAAGCCATTGAAGATAGATGTGTTCGAGAAATTGAAGATGATGCTTGGTGTTGTTTCAAAATCAATTTAAATGGAGGCTGTTGAAATATGTTAAATTAGATTTTGAAAATTAAAATAAAAATTACTTAAGGTTGAAGTAAAAATTCGTGGCCCTAAAGTAGTCAAATGAAGAAGCCAATTTTGGCTTTGATTTCGGCGCCAGCTTGTTATATTGAGCTGTCTTTATTTGTGGTCAAGAATTGCTCGAAGTAATTGGACAATTTGGCTAAGGAAGCAAACCGCCCAACTTTGCTTCTATATATATGTGTGTGTGTATGTGCCGTGACTTTGTATTAAGTGTGTGTATACCGTGACTTTGAGCGTGTATTAGAGTGTAAGTGATATTCACCAGCAATGTAAATGAAATTTGTATTGGTGTAGTGCAGTGTGTGAGAAAGAAGAAATAGAGAGTTTGTATGATAAAAAATATTGTGAGTTTGAGAGAGAAAATAGTATATTTATATTTGTGTATTTTGTTACAATTATATAAGAAGGAAATTCTCTCTAAATTATTTTTCTTCTTCGCCATCAATAGTTTCTTTATTTGGTTCCGATATTATTAGCAAATATATATATTGATTCCAACAACTTTTATTCTTATAGTAAAAATTATTCATACTTATTTAAAAATTAATAATTTTTTAAACCATTAACTTTTTATTAATTATTTATAAAATATAAAATATTATAATTAACTATGTAAAAATTGTAGAATATCTAAATATTAGTAAAAAATCAAACACTAGTATAACTATTAACTTCTATAATCTCATTCTTAATGCTGGCATACCAAATGCGCATAAATAAGCAACTACCAACTAAAACCAAAAAAAAATCTCCATGAGCATCAAAGCTTTTTCTTTATATCCGATCCCACTAGTGAACTAAGTGGAAAGGTGATTTCCCACAACGTATGATCTCACAGTGGTGTAGTTTTCGATTATAAGTTTTTTTTTTTTTTTTTTGATGACTCGACCTCAAAGTGGGAAATGGACGCAAGGGTTCCCTTGTTCGGTAGGGATTAGGGAAAGCAAGCACATTTGTTTTGCCAATGGATTGCATGTCAACCAAGTCAGCGTACATTCCAAGCCGTGCCATGTATGTCCCTCGCTTGGTTGACATGCAATCAATTGGCAAAACAAATGTAATATCAATATTTTGTTAATGACTTTTGTTCGTTTTACGCACGCGATCAAGAAATTTGATTTGAAGACTGAAGAGTGAAAGAATCTTCCATTTCCTTTTCCTCCGAATAAATAAACCAGAGAGAGAAGCGAGATATTGACCTCGTCCTTTCGCCTCTCTCGATTTTCCCTTTTTCTGTTTGTCCGCTCCGCCATGAACGAGAAGGCCTGCGTCTCTAAAGAGCTTAATGCAAAGCACAGAAAGGTTCTTTCTAGTTTTTCTTCTTTTTTGCCCCCGCACCTTTGGGATTTTTTTATTCTGTCTGTTTTTCATGATTCCTCAACATTTCTTTTCTGTATTCTTGTCAACGATGCCGTAAATGGTTGATTTGATCTAACTTGTTTTTCTTTCTTTCAATGGAGAATTTCTGATGTTCTTGGATTTGCTGGCTTAACTATGACTGTGTTGCTTAATTTTTTTTAATTGTTTTGTTAGTTTGAAATTTTATCTCATCTTCTTGTTACAATTGAATATGAAAATATTAGTGGAACCTTATTTTGTGGGGTTAACAATTCTGAATACACCTTAATAGCACATCGTTATAAAACTTTAGTATAGAGCGGCAATTTGGGTTATGAATCCTAGAACTCTCCGTATGTTTGTCTTTTCTTTTCCTGATATATAGTTGACGTTGTAATCCTTTGATGTTAATATGATGGTTTTGATCGTGCACAATTGATCTAATTTCCTCTAATGGGGTATGGTTGTTTTTTCCCAAGTCAAATTCAAGATTTAATAAACGACGTTATATCTTGATGAAGTAAATTGATTTTCTGAATGATGATTATTTGTTGTTTAGTTTTGACTGGTTAAATATCTAGTTGGTTTACACTATTTTCAATGATTTATTAAGCAATTTGTAGTGGTTTTCTTGTAGTTTGTTTACTTGGGTCCTTACCCTCGTAGGTAACAATTTTACACTTGACGTACTTGTGTGGCTTGCTTGATTATCTATTAAGTAGGTGTGGAAAGTTCTATTCCATCCTGCACTATTAATGCAGTGATGTTGGTTGCTTATGACACGTCATTTGGATGTCTCATACAATTTAGATCACGTCTGTGTTCACTAAAGTTATTGGATTCATGTTCTTAAATATCTCATTGCGTATGCCGTTATATTATCCTTATTGAGTTCCTATCTTCTAACTTTGTAGATATTGGAAGGCCTTCTCAGATTGCCAGAAAATAGGGAATGTGCTGACTGCAAAGCCAAGTATGTAAATTGATTGGCATCAGGCACATGCCATGATTTCCATAAACGAAATGACTCCTGACTTAAGAATTTTCATCTTACTAGTGAATCTTCTGAGATCAGACCATAGAAGGATGCATTTAGCTGTCTGGATTTGTAGATTGTTGTTCTTGTGTGTTGCTAATGTGGGCATCTTATTTTACTTGTGATGCAGAGGTCCACGGTGGGCAAGTGTAAATTTAGGGATTTTTATATGCATGCAATGTGCAGGGATCCATAGAAGTCTTGGGGTACACATATCAAAGGTGACATCTTCTTTGCTAGAGCTTGCTGCATCCTGAGTATCATAATGTGGTTGGATTTCCTTTTATCATCTGATTTTGTAACAACAGTATTAAGGTCTTAGCCAGTGGATAATCTTTCGAGATACCTTAAGGTTGTTTTCCTTGAAAGACATAAAAGGGTGAGGGGCAGTATAATTGCTAGTGGAGTGAAAAAGTTGCTTCTTTATGGCTTGTTCTCTAATCCTTCAGTTAGACAAAAGCTTATTCTACACATTGTCAACTCTTTAACTTGTGTTCTTTTTTTCATGATTATAAATACTCTCATTTAAAAAAAATTCTAGTGGTACTTTGCGTTCTGTGTAAGTTACCATTCAACTCAGCAAGTGTCATCATCACGTAATTGTAATGGTTTCATACTTTAGATATTCATTTGTAAGTAGGAAAACTTTTTATAGTTAGATACTTAATTTAGTATTCGGATCATAATTTTTTTTCTGCTTCTGGTAAACTTTCAACTCTGGACAGCTTGACTTTCTTGGATTTAAAGTTATATGCTAGTTCCACAATTTTTTCAATACACATAACAGGAACTGTTTTGATACACTGGTTGCAAATAGCCATTTCTCTTCTACTAGGAGATCTGCCTGTATAAAACTTTGGTTACCCTTTGGCTGATGAACAAACTGGTCTGCCTATTGCTTAAGTAGTATTGAGTTATTAAGTGTTTAGTGGACATCTTATTACATTTTATAAGGGCACTGTTGAATTTTAATTGCTTTTTGTTGTAGGTTCGATCTGCAACTCTGGACACATGGCTTCCAGAGCAGGTCGCATTTATTCATTGTAAGTTTGTCCATAGGTGAAGTTTACAGTCAGACTACTTTATGCAGACAATGATTTTGGTGATAACTTGTTTCTTCCTGCTTCTTTCAGCGATGGGAAATGAGAAGGCAAATAATTATTGGGAATCAGAGTTACCCCCAAATTATGACAGAGTTGGAATTGAGAATTTTATTCATGCAAAGTACGTAACTAGAGATAAATCTTTGTGGTCCAGTTTGGGTCTATAATCATATATACATTTTTCCATATGATATACCTTATGTTTGGTTCCTGCATTTACTTTAAAGGTATGAAGAAAAAAGATGGGTACCCAAAGACAAAAAACCAATATCTCCTCCCTGGGCCCAGGAAGAAAGTTCCCCCATACACTGGCAGAGATCAAATGAAAGAAGTGGCCACGGACATTCTAGCAGTTCCGAGAATCTATGTGAGGAAAGGAAAAACGTTAATGGGCCAAGTTCAAAAGAAAGCTTTCCTGCTTCAAGATTGAGCATTCCTGGTCCTCCTAAGGGACCAGAGCAGGTTTGTTAATTTTATCTCCCTTTTTAAGTTTATACTACATATATATATATATATAGTATTGTAGTTGCATTCTCATGTTTCATCTCCAAAGCTGGTAATTTGGAAAATTTTGACATGTTTTTTGTAGTGTGGCATGAACTATGGGGGTTATGAATGATAAAATGGAAAAGACGTATGGACTGAAGAAATAAAAAGGTTCTAGATTATTTTGTGTTTATAAATATATGAAGAAGAGGATATTCATTTTTAGTTCAGCTCTTGTGAGTAGACATTTACATATTAGCTGAAGTATCCAGAAATGTATAAGTGTTAAACTTATGGACTGAAAAAATAACAAGGTTCTAGATTATTTTATGTGGTTAAATATGTGAAGAACAAGATATTGATTTTTAGTTCAGCTCTTGTGAGTAGACTTAACATATTAGCAGAAGTATTCAGAAATGTGTAGGTATTTACTTGGCTTTGATGCTATACCTCAACTTAAGATTTGCTACAAGGCCAACGAGGATAAGAAATAGGAATGTGGGAAAGTTGGCTGCTTTTCATTCCTTTAATTAGTGAAGCTTCTATTTTCCAGAACCATTGTGAAGTAGCTGATAAGTGATATGAAATAAGATATGTTCCCTATCATGAGAAATATAGGTTTGCATATTGGCAATCTATCTATAGATGACTTGGAAAGATAGCTGAACTATTGCCAACTGGCTAACCTCAGATCTAAGAAGCTTGATTGGATGTGCCAGAGTATATTGGCTTATTTCCTTCGTTTTCATCCGTTCATCTACTTTTTCTTTCTGTGTTCTTCTTGAATCTTGTTTTCTGCAGACAGACAAGTATATTTGAATGCTCAGTTGCATGAGCATGATATCCTCTGTGCTTCAACAGGTTACCCCTCTTGCGAGGCCTCAACTAGTTCAGAAAGCCGAACAACTTGTGGAGCCAACTGAAACAACAAAGAGAGCTGCAGATACTGGTCCTGTTGTCACTCAACCTAAATTTGATTTTGCTACTGATCTATTCAACATGCTGTCCATTAATGAGCCAAATGAAAATGAGTCAGAGCCAGCTTCCAGTGATGATGCTAGTTGGGCAGGATTTCAATGTATGCCTTTATTTGGCTGTTCTATGTTCACTTACAGGATCTAATTCTACATTTTTCTTTCTCTATCTTCCTTCTATATTTACCTTTACGTTGGCACTTAGTTTTGATTATCTCTTACCAATGTAGTTTTGAAACTCTTACTTTGATATGCTGTTGATTTATATACTTCACAAAACTGCAGCGGCATCCACTGAAGAGCCTTCTACAACTGAGAAAACTGTGTCCCCAAAATCTCTAGAGAATAATACCCAGTCCACTTCAGGCATTGAGGATTTATTTAAAGATTCACCACCACTAACTTCATCTACCCCAGACAAACCACAGAAGGATGTGAAAAGTGATATTATGAGTCTATTTGATAAGGTAGATAAGTGCGTGCAATTTATACATAATTTTAAAACTACACTTGGATGATTCGATATATTTACTGAGAATTCAGTTCATCCTTGAGCCATCAGCATTTTATAAAACAGAAATTAAACTTCTTGCTTCCTGCTACAAACCATCTCTTTTATTTTGCAAGATAATATCTTTTATGAAAATTCGTACACTGATGTTTTGTTTGGACATCATATAGTCCAATATGGTGTCCCCATTTGCGATGCATCAACAGCAAATAGCTGTGCTTGCACAGCAGCAGTCCCTTCTCATGGCAGCTGCAGCAAAAAGTGCTGGTGGCGACTTGAAACTTTCTAGCAACATTCAACAGCCTATTCCTAATGGCGTTAACTTTCCTGCACAAAGTTGGCCAAACATTGGGTACCAAATCCCTGGATTGAGGATGCCTGTTGCTGGCCAGGTTGACATACAGAAACTTTTGCAGGTAGTCTCTATTGTATGGTCACCTTTATTTTTAGAGGGGTAGGATTTGTTACACCTAAGATTTTCTTATTTACCCAATTACATTTCTCCTATCTTGATAGACTGGAAGCGCAATACCAACGCAAACAGTGGGAGATTCTGTATCTTACCCGACGGCAAGGTATGGTTTGTAATAGTTTTCTGTTTATATTTTCATTAATATTGACAGAACTAGCATATGTAATTCGATGATTGTTGTTATTTGGTTTCTGTTTTACTTAATATTGACGAAGTAGCATACATGAGATGTTGATGAACTCATTTAGGAACTGTGCTCAAATTTTATTATTTACAGCAAAGGTGGTCTGAAGTTTTATCCTTTCACCATTATAAATCTTTTACATTTTTTATGTTCCCTCTTTTGTTTTTTATCAAGTTCCATGGTTCTCCATTTTTATGTACTTTTTTAATTTATTTTTTTTAATCTTTCCCCCCTTTTGTCAATAACAGTTTTTTTTTTCTTGAGCTGCCATCGGTCTGATCATGTATTGAAATTCTGAATAAAAATGCGCTTTTGCTCCTTACTTGTGTGCTTGTCTCTTACCTCATTCATTTTGCATGTCTTCCTAAGAGTACTGGTTTTTGGGTCTCTCTTGCCCCCCAAAGTAGCTGTTCCATGTACCGATGAGGAATTGAAATCAGTAATATTCACACTCGACTACGAAGATGTAACTAGACATTTTCAGTTATGCACTATTTGACTTGAGGCCAGATTCATCACATGAAAGACTGCCTGCTCTTTTATTCTTGTAGCCATGCAGTATTTAATTCCATCTTGTTTTCTTTATGTTATGGGATTTTTTATGTCCAGTTGAATCTTGGCAAGCAAACTTTTCAATTTGTTCCATTTATTTTCACTTTAGACACTTATCTAATTTTTTCTCTACTCTTCCTTGGCTTGGTCATGTATTAGAAGATGAGAATTGAGATCGTTACATCGATTCTTTAAAACTGTGTTGTTTATGAATTTCTATGTAATATTAGAGTTGTCTATTCTCATTCTGGTGAATAGGATATAGATGATATTTCTTTGTTGTTTTTGAAAACGATGTGTCGTTCCTTTCGTCTCTGTTTCTTCTTTTATGCTTTTGCATTGCAGCACCAATTATCGGACATAATGTTGATGTGCCATAGATTTTTTATCCGTGACCTATGCATTGTCTGCCCGCAGCTTTTATTCTGTGGAGCAGTTTCCACCCGATAACAGTTTGAGAACTATGGAGGCAAGTAAACCACAATCAGCATTCCCAGCTTCGGGAGGCGGTTCTTCACTGTCCGGGAAGGAATATGATTTCTCCTCTTTAACACAAGGTCTGTTTGCCAAGCATTGAGTGTGTCTATAGCGGTGATGTTGGCTTCCTCGTACCATACCATCATAGTTGTGTCCCGGGAAAACAGCACTGGAGCCTCTTGTTTTGTTTCACACTTATCGACGATTGTAAACTATCTTGTAGAGTCAATTTACGCTTTTCTCTTCATATTTGGTTAATGCTCATCTGTACGAGTTATATTCAGGGCAATAAATATGGGCTTAGTCGATTGTGCCATTTTCTATCTATCAACGGTTAATGCATAACCTTATCTTTGTTCTGGTAAATGTCATCTCATATATAAAGTAATGTTATAGATAATAGACGTTAAATTGGTTAGAGCATAGGTATGTCACATAGTGTCATCCTCGAAATTGCTATTTAGTTATCGGTCTGATGAAGTTTACGAATTTGAAGCCTATGTATTATGTTTTGGACTATTATAACAAAAATCAAAATGAGAAATCTTATCAAGATAATTGGTGGGCTGACGTATCTCTTTGTCCTGTAAAACCACTCCAGAGAAGAGAAACGTGATTGGTCAACGTAAACAATCATATCGAAGTAGACCAAATGAAGATTGACTGAAATAATTGAACGGTTTGGTGGCACATTACGAGTATGAAGACAATGCATATATGCCGTGTGGTCTTCGAGTGGCATGGCATGTTCCAGAAGTGGGGAGTTTGAGTCGAACCAATCATTAGGTATCCTTGGGGATTTTCAAAATTCAAAACGATGGATCATAAACTAGGAGAAAACTAAAGCCTCATTCGTTATATAAAATGAAGAAATGACACGTTAACTAGATTTGGAACACCAAATTCAACTTGTAGTTGGGATTCAGGCCAAAACTTGCATTCACAAATATGACAGCATGATGCTATCATAATGGCAATCTACCTTATTGCACTAAAAATATTCAATCCTTTATACCCACTCAAGAGATCAGATGGGTAGTGATTCTACTCCATCGAGGTTCTAACCTTTTTCAACGGAAGAAAATACAAATATATAGTTTTTTTCAAAAAGAAGAAAAAAGAGAACTTTAGTTATGAACATATTCAACTCCTTAATTTTAGGAAAAGTTTGAATGTTAAGGTTTTTTTAAAATTTATTTATTATAGTGAGTCCAATCTCGTAAAAACCATATTGCCGTCTTTTAGAATTATATAACTCAAACTTCTAATGATTAAACAATTCAATCGGTTCAATCGTAAAAACTTTGAACCAATTAATTTTTTTGTTTAGTTTTAAAATTTCCAGTTTGCTTTACTTTAATAACTTTTATTGTTAAAAACTAACCAATTTATTAGTGTATCAATCAGTTTCGTAAATTAATAATTTTTATAAATTAAAATAAATCAATTAATTTTTATTTAATAGTCTCTTTTTTCAATTAAACTTTAAATTTTTCAACGGATGAAAACAATCTCTTTTAATCATATTTCAAAATTTTTAATTTTTTAATCTTTAACCAATTTTATGACGATCTAATACCGGTTGAACCTTTTAAATGTTAAACTTTTTATATCACCGGTATAACTTTCGGTTTAGTTTTCAAAACATTGCAACTCCTATTCCAAATTAGTTGATGAAATTTTGAGACATTAGAAGCAAAGGGAATTTTAGATCACATTTATGCTATTAATTTTTTCCCTCTTATTTCACATTTAATATACTTATATTCAAAAATTAAATATATTTATGAATAACATAAATATATGGCATATTATATATTTTCACATTCAATATACTTATATTTAAAAATTAAATATATTTATGATTAACATAAATATATGGTATATAATATATTTTATCTAATATTTTTTTCTAACTTCAATTTGGTTATATTTATTGGAGCTCTTTTTTTAGTTCCACAATTAAAATTTTAATCTTAATTTTAATGCTTTACTTCCTTAAAACTTAGACTTGAGTTAAACTATGGAGATAAGTAGATTCAATTGTTAGATATTTTCTATTTTAGTATTCATGTGTCATATTTTATTATTTAACTTCTATTTAGTTAAAAGATAATTACACTTTAATAATTATTAAATTTCAATAGATTGTCGATCAATGGAAAGATATTCTTTCTAATTACTATACCTATTAATGGTAAATATATTATAAGGAAAACCCTAAATAAATATGGAGTCTTTTTTTTCTCCATAAAAAAATACCATCCAACTTAAACGAGTCAAGAGAGAGAAATGTAAGTTTTTGAGATCTTCTGATCAATTATTGTCTTTAAAAGGCTATTAGGAATCCGGGTATATTTTTCTCTTGTGAATGATTGAATTATGAAAATCATAAAATTTTAAGATCTTGAATACTATGTTTATTCAAACTTAAGGATTAATTTGCAAAATTAAGAATAATCATAACATGTGGTATTGGAGATTTGGGTTTGAAAATGTGTGATTTTTCATTAATGATTGTTGTTTTCTCTCCGTTGCATGATTAAGGCCATTATTTTATTTTGACTTAGTCAGCAGTTGTTTCAGTTTGTCCTAATTAGCATGGTTAATGGGTACTAGTTGTTATATTTTACCAAACCTTTAGGAAGTCGTTCAAATTTTTTTCTCAAGTTTGTTTTTGTCAGTTGTTACTGTGTTTCTGGTTTATTGTACGCCTATTTAAAGGCTTAATGTTGATGAATAAACAATGAGAGAATCCCTCTTAAGTCTTGTATTGTTTGAGTGTTTTTTTACTGTATTAGTTTATGTCACTTTGACAGTGGTATCAACGCTTGGTTAGTAGAGAGTTCCATGAAAAGGGAGACTGAGGTAGAGATTTAAAAGTTGTAGCTTTATTCTCTAAGTGCTGCAACAATAAATTAGGAAGGGAAGTGTATAATATCAAAGGCTTTCGAAAATAATTTTGTGCAACCATCTATTCCTCAATTTGATGGTTACTCTGAACATTGGAGCATGCTGATGGAGAATTTTTTGAGGTCAAAAGAACAATAGTACTTCATTGAATATGGTGCAGCAATACCAAAAAATGGAGTGGTACTCACTGAGGCGCATCACAAGGAGTTGGAGAGGATGAAGTTGAGAGATTTGAAAGCCAAAAACTACATGTTTCAAGCCATTAATCGATCCATTCTGCAAACAATTCTCAACAAAGACACCTCCAAAGATATTTGGGATTCAATGAGAAGAAGTATCAAGGGTCTACTAGAGCAAAGAGGCAGCAACTTTAAGCTCTACATTTAGAGTTTGAAACAATTTGAATGAAGTCAGAAGAATTTGTTTTAAACTACTCTCATGTGATGACAATTGTCAATAAAATGTAGATCCATAGGGATAAGACAAAAGATATAACTGTCATTGAAAAGTTCTTCGATCCTTGACACCAAAATTTAACTTTTTGTTGTCTATGCCATAGAAGAATCTAAAGATGTAGATGAGCTTTCACTTGATGAACAACAAAGCTCATTAATGGTACATGAACAAAAGTTCAAACAGCCAGATGCTAAGGAGTGAGCATTAAAGACCTCAACTGGAAATCACTCAACAACTAGAGGAGTGGGCAGAGGTAGAGATAGAGGAAAATGAAGAGGAAATAATAATCGTGGTAATCAACATGAAAACAACCAAGATTAAGAGTATCAATCCCAAGGAAGAGGAAGAGGACATGGTGGATCACATACAACCTCCAATAGACCAAGGACAAGAGATAAATCTAATGTGGAATGCTATCGATGCCACAGATATGGACATTATAAGTCTGAATGTCGCACTAACTTGTCTAAAAATGATGGAGAAAAATTGAATTTTGCAAAAAAGGAGGAAGAAGTATCTTTGTTGATGGTCTGTCATGAAAATGAAGACTATAGGAAAAATTTGCAGTATCTGGACATTGGTTGCAACAACCATAAATAAGTTTTTTCCACTCTAGATGAATCATTTAGATACAGTGAAATTTGATGTCAATTCCAAGGTCTTGGAAGACTAAAGGTAATGTTGCTCAAACCATAACCAACGTTTTTTTTGTACTAGATTTGAAGACCAAACTACTAAGTATTGGTTGTTGGGACCTGTTTTCGGAACCAAAACATTCGGAGACCTTTGACGGATAACAATACTTGCCCTTAACTATACTAATCCTACTTTAGGGACAATATGGAATAACTTTCACTAAGGCTGTCAAATTTAGTGTTCTTTGGGGAATTCGAAAAAGGACTTCAAAGTGTACCACTTTCATGAAGACCTTGAAGACGAAGTCTATCGTCTGAGGGGTCAAAAATTGGTACAGACGATAGGGTCAGACGATTAGTGAACAAAGGAAGGAGTCTTGACTTCACAAGCAAAATAGATGGAGGAACGATGGCAGACGGAAGCCACAAGGTAGACGAATGCCACGAAGCAGACGAAAGGACAAAGGTAGACAAATGTCACAAAACAAACGAATTGGAAAAGGTAGATGAATGCCACATAGCAGACGAAAGGGGCAAAGGCAGACGAATGCCACATGGCAGACGAATGCCGCGAGATAGACGAATCAAGAATGTAGACGAAACAAAAAGAGATAGACGAAATGAACTTGTAGACAAAACAAACATACAGATGAAACCCGAGTTAACTTAAGACGAAGCAAAGTCAACTTAAGATGATGCAACATTTAAGACAAAGCGGGTCAACTTAAGACGAAACATCTTATGCAGACGATACATTTCCCCCTTATAAAGACCATAACTTTCGACTTCGTAGTCTAAAGTTTCTACACTATATATCAATGAAAAACTAGGCAATTAACCTACAACTTCCAGAGGACAACTTTAACTGACTTAGCCTCAACTAGTTTAGTTTCTCCTTGGAAGTCAACACTCAATTTCTATCCTTATGGACGATTTGGATCAGAAAATACATCTACCCAAGGAATATGCACGTACTCTTGGGGACCATCAGTTTTATTCAATTACTCAAACAACAGAAACTCATACGTAACTTGAATTTTATCAATACAGTTTCAAACAAGGGCTTAACCCTAAACACAGTCTATACAAAATGCTCAATGTTTACATGCTTTTAAAGCTATCCCAAAAGTGAACAACTAACTTAGTTACAAAAGCTACTATCTTAGAGTTTGCCCAAAAGCCTTGCAAGGATCACTTATCTTCTTGATCTGCACCTGAGGAGGGAATAATGGGGTGTGCTACACGGCTCAGTGGTTAATATATATATATCCATTGGCAACTAGCTACTTATTCAAGCATATGCATATGTATATCTAGCATTCATACTTTATTTAAGAATTTGAACATGCATCAATGAATCTC
>JANKOD010000005.1:20893656-20912506 GCA_026284645.1 Erythroxylum acuminatum | reverse complement strand
CCTTCATCCTCAACACAACCCATTCTTTTAATAAAGCAAGAAGAAAAGATGGTTAATTTACCTCAACAACTTGATTTCTCCTTCTCTTCTTCTTCATCGAAACCTCTCTTCTTTTCTCTTATTTTCGTTCCTCTCTTCTTTCTCCTTGGTTCTCACGATACTCTCCTCTCTTATTCTTAAAACAAGACAATTTTCCAAGTATACCCTTCATTTGTCTTGTTCTCCCCATTTTGCCCCTTCTTCATTTATTTTGTTTCATCTACTAACTCCTTTAACCCATTAAAACACCATATTAATTATAACACTTCATTCTAATTTCTAATTTCTATTCATACTTGCTAATTTATTGACTCGACTCTACAAATAATAAAACAAAAAAATATAGGGGTCCAACATTGGTCATCTGCAAAAGAAGGGCTATGAGATTATCATCAAAGATAGAGTGTGCTGAATTCAAGCTAACAAATTGGGACTAATTGCTCAAGTTCCAATGACGGAAAACAAAATGTTTCCTCTCTATCTCAACAACATTGATTATTCATGCTTTGCAGCAAAATTAATTGACCAAGCTTGGCTATGGAACTATCGTTATGGTCATCTTAATTTTGAAGGTTTATGGACACTTCAACAAAAGAGATAGTTACTGGCCTTCCATATCTTCCTAACACTTCAAAGGTTTATGAAGGATGTGTTATTAGTAAACAACATAGAGAGCCATTCTTAAAAGAAAAAAAAGAGAGCAAGGAGGTTATTGGAGATTATACATTCTGATATGTGTAGGCTAATTAATCCTACTTCAAATGGAGGTAAATGATACTTTATTACCTTTATTGATGACTTAAGTAGAAAAAATTGGGTCTATTTTTTACATGAAAAATCAAAGGCTTTTATAGCTTTCAAAAGCTATAAAACAATGGTTGAAAAGAAGCAGGAAGTTAGAGTGTTGCGGATTGATCAAGGAGGGGAATATAATTGTATAAATTTGTGAATTTTTGTGAAGAGCATGACATTAAAAGATAGTTGACCACAACCTACACACTATAACAAAATGGGATGTGTGAAAGAAAGAATCACACAATTATGAACATCGTGAGAAGTCTACTGCAGTAAAGCAAAGTTCCAAAGAACTTCTGGCCAGAATTGTCAATTGGAGCACCCACATCCTATACAGAAGTCCAACCTTAGTAGTTCAGAACATGACACTAGAAGAAGTATGGAATGGTAGGAGGTCAAATGTTAGTCACTTCAAAATGTTAGTCACTTCAAAATTAACTGCTCTTGGAAGGATGCATTATTTCCTTGACATTGAGGTTATTCAATTAGATGCTGGAATTTTTATCTTTCAAAGAAAGTATGTGTAGGAAATTCTAAACAATTTCAGATGAAGGATTGCAATCCAGTTACAACTCTAGCAGAGGCAGGTTTAAAGCTTGTGAAAGACTATGATGGAAGAAGTGTTAATAGCACTCTTTACAAGCAAATTGTTGGAAGTCTGATGTATCTTATTACAACAAGGCCAAATATAATACAAGTTGTTAATCTTATTATCTCCAAAAGAAATGCATCTACTGGCAACAAAAAGAATTTTCAGATATTTGCAATGCATAGCTGACTATCACATATTTTATAGGAGAGGAGAAAATTTAGACTTGGTGGGGTTTACTAATGTGACTATGCAGGAGATCCAGATGACAAAAAAGTACATTTGGTTATGTTTTTATGAAGGGGTCAAGAGCTATCTCTTGGTCATCACGAAAGCAACCTATTATTACTTTATCTACAACAGAAACATAGTTTGTAGCAACTTCAACATGTGCTTGTCAAATAATTTGGTTAAGGAATATTCTTGAAGAAGTTCATTTCCAGTAACAAGGACTAACTTTTATCTACTGTGGCAACGACTTTACTATAAAGTTATCCAGGAATCCTATTCTACATGGGAGAAGCAAACACATTCATGTGAGGTACCATTTTCTAAGAGATCTTACAAGAGATGAAGAAATTTATCGAGTTGACTATAGAAGTGAAGATCAAATTGTAGATATATTTACAAAAGCTCTCAAGCTAACTACAATTCAAAGGCTGAGGGAGATGCTAGGAGTTTGAAAGATAGGAAGTTTCTGATATAAACTAATATTAGGAATATTAGTTTAAGGGAGGGATTGTTGGATAAAATTATTTTATTTTGACTTAGTCAGTAGTTGTTTCAATTTGTCCTAGTTAACAAGGTTAGTAGGTACTAGCTATTATGTTTTACCAAATCTTTAGGAAGTGGTTTAGATTTTTTCTCAAGTTTGTTTCTATCAGTTGTTATTTTGTTTTTGGTTTTTTGTATACCTACTTAAAGGCTTACTATTGATGAATAAATGATGAGAGAATCCCTTTTAAGTCCTTTATTGTTTGAGTGTTTTTTTTTACTATATTAGTTTCTGGGACTTTGACATTGTTAGGTTTCAATGAGTCAAAAGTTGATTAAATCAATTCTTTTTAATGTTATGCTACTTAATATTATAATCATACAACAACTTCGTAATCAAAACACGAGACTACTCTATATTGTACTTATCAATGAGCATTAGTTTAAAATATAAAGAACGAATAACACATGAGACAGATGCTTATCTCAGGCCTTGCCTTACATTGGGTTGAAAACTCTAAAATCCTTTCATGAAACATTAGCATGTTATTCTCCCATATTACCCATATAAGGGCATGTGTCTTTGACACAAACCGAAACACAAGCGTTTTTCAGTCCGTGTTCTTCACTGCTTTCAATATTTTTCATATGATGTTTATCAAATTGTATGACGTTATTGTTTAATTTAATGTCAATACTATGAATAATTTGTTAACCAATGAAATGGATAAATTAAAATATTTTTATATATTTCAAATTAAATAAAATTAAATTACCTATAAATATATGATACTATTATAAGATGACATGATAATGTATATATTATTATAATGGATTTATTAAAATTCATCGATATAAAATATTTGAGGAGTGCCTAAAGGTTGATTAATTATTTTATGATCAAGAATGTGGTCATGGTTAATTGATATATGGTTGATGATTTAGTTTTAACCACAATCTTTCGGTGTAGATGTAGCTAGTACTAATAAGTACATGTTGACCCCAAGAGGACTAAAATTAATAGTACTTACTGTCTTTCCATTATCTACTTTTAACAAATTAATGTAATGATGATTAATCAAATTCGAAATTAAAATAATAAACTAAGATAAATCAACACAATTTATTAACTAGAATAAAGATTAAATTAAAAAATAATCAAAGAAGACAGTGGTACCTAGAATTTGAGTCCCTTAGGACTTCTTATGAAATAAAGATTTCACTAATCAATTTAATCTATTGTTTGTTGGACCATGGAAATTTATGAATTGTGCTAATATCTTTCTCAAGACTATTGGCACCTAACCCTAGGTTGATTAATTGAAATATCTTTCTAATTAAAACCCTTAAAATTGTGTTAATCAATTTATAAATTTTACCATTAGGTTTGACCCTAAATCAGATGATTTATGTTGATCTATCTCTAGGTTTGTATGCAACTTCTTTTAATTATGCTAGATTTATTCATACAAAGCATTTCTTAATCTTAATTGTACGAAATCACATATTGATCAACATGCTACCAATATTGATTCAAGAATAATTAAAAACATATAATTAAATCTCAATGAAACTAAAGAATGAATATAATTTAAATAAAATCACTACAAGGCCTATCCTAGGGTTGCTTTATTCCAAGTATCAATAAAAGTTTTGTTCCTAATCATAGAAGAAATAATCTAAAAATTAAAGGAAAACCAAAAAAATAAAAAATGATGAAATGCCTTTTAATCTTTTTGAAGTCCACTTTAGACTGATAAAAATCTACTCTGAATGTGTTTCCTTGCTTGTTCTTCGTTCTTTTTGTCATTCTAGGTCATTAATTAGTGTTTCCAAAGCGTCTCTCTCACTTTTCCTCTTAGTTTTGCTTTATAGTTTAAAAATTAGGATTCTAGGTAATACGCGGGCATCAACATAGATATCTTGGTGGCAGTGTTAATTAAAAATCACAAAAACTCTTGAATCTAAAATGAACACAAGCTCAAAATGTGAATATAGATATGGAAATAGGCGTATCTAGAGATCATATAACTCTCTGAAACTGTGTAGCGATCAACATGGGCATGTTGGTGTCCATATTGATTTTTAACTTCTTTACAAACTTGGTCCAAACAGCTCCAAATTGCCCCAAATTTGTCTCAATTTGTTTTTTTTCTCCAAGTAAGTGAATTACAATCTAAAAATATAATAAGAATTAATTAAGTATAAAACGTAATAAAAATCTCAAATAAACAAGCAAAATGCACTAAACACCAAAAAATGACTAAATCACCATTTATTAATATTTTTGATTAGATGTGTTTAATAATTCCAAAGATTACAAACATGTTTAATGAGAGTATATGTAATTCTCAATTATGTGATAAAAGGAAAGGACATCAATTTTGTTTATTGATTTATATTATTGGATCACCCAAAGAGAAATTCAATGTACTTTTATTATTTATGCGAGTTTTATTTGAATCTATATTATATGCTCTTATTTGTCAAATTATTAATCGTGAGCATTAATATATGTTTTCCCGATATTTTCTTTTGTTTCTCTTTATTTGCAACTTCTTCTATTGCTAAATTCACTCAACTTAATTTTAAGTGGTTTGAACTTGTTTAATTTCTATTAATTGCTCTAGATCTTGATTTATAACTTTTGACTGATAAGCTTGCTACTATTATTGGCACCAGTAGTACTGAACAAAGATCTTTCCATAAGGGTTGGGAAAGATCAAAGAGACCAAGCTTAATGCTCATGTGGATGATAATAACATAAAACATAAATTCAATAATTCTTAAGACTAATATTGCTAAAAATTTTATGGAGTTTGTTCAAAGCATGTCTCAATCTAACACTATTGATAAGTCAGTAGTTTGTATGCTAATGGGCATGTTAACCTACTATGAAGTTTGATTGGCACTTATACCATGCATGTGTATGTCAATGAAATGATAAATATAACAGTAAGACGGAGATATATGGGATTGGAAGTTAGTGAAAGTTTCCATGTGCAATTTATCATTAACTCCTTGCATCCTCATTATAGTCCATTTCAAATAAATTACATCACTATAAATGAAAAATGAAATGTGAAAGAATTACAATTCTTATTTAAGAGGAAAAATGATTTAAGAAATAAGGAATTTGATTAGTTAATCGAATAGGTGAGCTAAAAGCTAAAACGAAACTAGGAATAAAGGATTAAAAAGGCAATAAAGGACCATTAAAGTTTAACATGTCATTTGCGCAAATTCACATAATAATGATAAGTGTCATTTTTATGGAAACATTGTACTTTTTTTGAAATATTGCTTGAAATATGAGAAATAGTTCGAAAAGAAAGGTGAGCATAGTGCTTTTGTATATTTTGAATTAAATTTGATGGAATTTTCTTTTAACACTTGGTGGGTTGATTTTGGTTGCACCACTCATATTTGAAATATAATGCAAGGATTCCTTATTTACCTAAATAATAAACCTGAATGAAAATTATGTGTTTATAGGTAATTAAATCAAATCTAAAGATGAAGCCATTAAAACTTATTGTTTGATTTTAGATATTGGACATTATTTAGATCTTTTGCAGACACTTTATGTTCCTATTATTTCTCAAATTTTAATTTCTTTGTCAAAACTTGTATAATTAGATATTCCTTTAAGTTTGGAAGTGGATGTTATAGTTTAGTAAGGAATAACCATTTATTGATTTCGATGTTCTTTTTGTGATCTATTACAAATTCAAGTTTGATAACCTTTTCGCTTAGACTTTTATTGACCTTGCATTATAATATTGGCATTAAATGTGGTTCGGTGGATAAAAACTTAACTCAATTATAGTATAAACATTTGGGTTACTTACAAAAGAAAAGAATACAAAGAATGGTAAAGAATTGGATCTTTATCAATTTGGATTTTACTATTCTTAGTATATGTGTTGATTGTATTAAGGAAAAATATGCAAAACATGTAATTAATATAGTGGCTACACGAAGCATGCAACTCTGTAATCTTACACACATTAATATATGTAGGATGTTCTATCTTTTGGTAGAGAAAAATTTCCTATAATCATTGTCGATGATCTTTTATTGATATATCTATTTGCTACATGAGGAATCTCAATTAGTAAATAACTTGGAGGTGTTTATTAATGAGGTTGGAATAAAATTACAAAGTAAGGTGAAAGTTGTCAGGTCTGATAGAAGTGGTGAATATTATAGAAGGTATGATGAAATTAAACAACTTAGTCTATTTGTTAAATTTTTTAAAAGTGTGGCAAATATGCTGAATACACATGATATATCAAAATATAATTGTGTTGTAGAAAGACGTAATTATACTTTAATGGATATAACTAAGAATATGTTATTTTTTTGGTCGAAAAACTAAGAATATGTTGAGTTATTCCTTAGTAGTCTTATCATTATGGATGTATGCTTTAAATATCATTATGTTTCTTTTAAATAGAGTTTTTAGTAAAGTAGTTCCAAAAATTCCTTATGGACTATGGATGGAAGGAAATCTAGTTTGAGACACCTATTTCTTTGGGGTTGTTTAATAGAAGTAAGAATTTATAATCTACATGACAAGAAATTGAATTTAATAACTATATTTTCTTTATTGGTTTTCCAAAGAAAATGTAAAGGTTATGTTTTATTTTCTTGATCTTATGAATAATTTGAATGTGGAAAAATATATTTATGTAAAATTAGTATTTAATATGCATAATTAAGAATAATCTCAATATTATTAATAAATTATTGAATTAGGAGGGCTAAGCTTACAAGAACTTGATATGTAAAATTATATTTTAGAAGGTAGATAAAGTTAACAAGTTAAAATTCTAATCTTAATAATTAAATCCAGTCGCAATAAATTAATTTAGGAATCTCTATGTTTGGTAAATGAATGATCAACTACTTTTTGGCGAATTGAGAAGTATTTGACTATTTGACCATGTCAAATCGCTGATAATCATGTTTAGTAATCAGCTGATTGAGTTGGCGGATTGAACTCAATCCACTGTTTTTAAAAATGCTCTTTTGAGAAGTGTTTTGCTCTAGCGATTGAGAAATTATGGACGAAAAGACGATTGTACCCAAAAGCTATTACAAATTACTCAAACTGTCATCTTTTATTATTGTTTTCCCTTCATCAAATACTAGTACCCTAAATGTCACTCATATGCCGCTAAGAGAAAGGAGAGATAGAGATACAACTTTGTTCAAACTCTTAGAATTGAACACTATTAGCAAATTCATGTTTATAGTTAAGCGTAATCCTCCTTTATGTAAAACTTGGAGACACTGCTCTTGCTCTGTAAGTTTGCCCTCTCAAGTAACTAAACATTACAAGGGCTAACCTTATCGATATACGTCGATTAGATTCCGACCAATGACATCTTCTTTAGTAAGTTTGTCCACTCCCTTCCTCCCTTCTCACCCGCATACACAGTATTATACTAGAAAAATGAGCTTCAACTTGATTAATATGGAGAAAGAAAGTAGCAGTAGTAGCAATACTAATATTTATTTATTATTATTATTTTATGTTCTATGTTTTTTATTAGAGTAATAAATTTAATTTTTGTGAAATTAGATATTTAAAATATAAATGTTGATGAAAATATTTAAAGAAATACTAAGATATAATATTCGTCCAAATAAATCTTTTTTTAAAATTATACTCATATAAGTTATTTTATACATAAATAATTAATATTAAATAATTAATTTTACCAAATATTTTTAAATAAATAATTGATTTTATCTAATGATCAATCAAATGTACCTCATTTTGAGGATATGTCCCGCCGCCGTCCGTATAGTTACAGTAATACTTGAGTTCTAGTTTTTACGTGGACACGAATGATTGAAGAAATCAAAACAATCACCAACTTGCTTATATAAGTTGGTTTCTAACCACATCAAATCGACAACTTGATAAGTTCTCAGACTGTTTCATGATTCGGCGTCTTTAGTCAGATCAGGCTTAGCAAAACAAAAGATGGTGTCTGTCTCTGACTTTGTTGGCAGAGCTATGGCTATCGTTTCGAGGCTTGCATATGTCAAACCCTAACCAACAAAAGTTGAAAGCCTGAAGTAAAAACTTGAAACCACAAAGCCGGCTATCAATTGCAGCCACAAAATTGTGTGTGATTTGATGGTTGTCTCAGCTTCGTATTATTAATTGCATTTAGGCTTCTGAAAAATGTGTTGAGGCCGATACTGCCTTACTTAACGTTTCTGGGAGAGAAGGAAAATGAATGGACAAAGTTTCATGTCCAAGTCCAACGCTTAACGTTTAGTTTAAGTAATCTCCCGGAATAGTCACTTATTTGTTTCATTTTGTGATGACAATTCAGCATTAACTCATCAAATGGCAAACAAATACTATTCGTGTATGAAATTAAACACCTAATTATATTGAGTTGATAGCAGAACAAAGTAGCATCGTGAATTACGCATGCATATACTTGAGCCATATTAATCATTGCGAAAAAGAGACGTATTATAATAGAGTCAGAATTTTCTGTCTATTTTATTCTGTCTTTATCTTTATTTCATGAATCTCAGCTATTTATTTAAGTGAGTCTTACGTGAATCTCGCATAAATAAATGACTGAGATTTATGGGACAAGATAAAAGCAAAATAAAATAAACAGAAGATCCGTCAAGTAATAACGTCAGGGTGTTTGGTTTACGTACAATACCATCTAAGTATATTTAGGTTCAATAGAGCTCTCATTTCAAGCATTTTCACAACTGTCGGCAACACAGCGTCTAGGAAAACGACAGTTGGACATGTAAAGTAGTATTTTGCTTCAATGATATTTAATTTATACACGTCTCATTTAATTTACGTTGTAGGAAATATAAATACATACACACCTGTGCTGTGATCCATATATATGCAAAAGGGAGTAAGAAAATTAGACCACCTTATTTTTCTCTTTCAATTAAATTAATACATTAAAAGTTAGTAAAATCTAATTAGGGGGGGTAGGTAGGTAGTGTGATAAATATATAATAGTTGTTGATACGTAACTTCAATATAATTAATGTTACCATAAACACTCAGACACATTATATATGCTATAAATTAACTGTTGGTCGGTCGACCTCACATGCGATACCCCAAGATTCAGGATCCTAAAATGGCTGTAAGTTCAGTTGGGTTTCGACTGTTTTATGAACAACTTAGGTTTGTTTGAGTGAATATATAAAATTAATTAAGTTGGCCTCATACAATAGCTTAAGTTATTGTAGTGAAACGGTCACTTAACATGATATCAAAACCTTTATGACAAAGTGGTCGTGAGTTCAAATCCTACCACCCACCTATTATTCAGCACAAAGTAGAGTGGGTCTGTGCAAGTTTCAAGTTCAAAGAGCTTTCATTTGACCAATTAAATTGGCTTCATACAATAGCTTAAGTTATTGTAGTGAAACGGTTACTTAACAGTTTCTTCATAAAACAAAAAGAATATAGACATGCATCACCATGTCTAGATTAGTTAGCTTATATCTCATTTAATTGTGTTGGACTGATAAAAAATACTCGTGCATATTTGATAGTTAAGTATTAATTAATGCAGTTAGATATAAACACAGCAGATTGCAGAATTTCAGATTGAAGCAACTATATACTATTTATAGTTTTTAAGGCAACGGAGGACTGTATGCTCTGCCTCAAGCTACAAATAATAGCAAGATAATTTCTGATTAACAACATAATTAAATTAAACACTTAAAGTGAATTCCGAAGTGTAACACTAATATAAATAAATGGTTGCAATTGCATAATAATCAAAGATTACTCCGATGTGGCAAACCGCCGAGTGTTGCTTCAAGGCCACCACTTGTCATAAAACTTCATCTTGATAAATCCAACGTGTCACCTTCTGACATCACCACCACGTGCTGCTGCTACTGCAATGCAACTGCTCTCATAACATACACATACAGTCGTCTCAGACCAAATCATCTCTTTAGTTTTACTCTATCTTATTTTATTTTATAAAATCTTAACCATTTATTTTATAGGATTCACGTAAATTTTATACGGATCTTATATAAATAAATAATTAAAATTTATTAGACATAATAAGACATCATAATATTAGACAGAAAATTTAAAATCTATTCCCCGTGCCAATGCAGCTGCCACCCACAAACGTACTATTCCAACGCCCATTATTTCACAATACCCTCTCTTACTTATATATACCCTCCGTCCATGTTCTTGGTATTATCATCTCTTATCTCTCTCTCTTGGTCTCTCTTTAGCACCCAAAGGACTTGTTTCAGTTGGGAAACTGTACGAAGCTGTAGAAATGGCATTCCCGGCATGGAGCTACGGAAGTCTGGTGCTTTCTGTCAAGGTAGCTTTAATATCTACAGGTCTGTTATCTGCAGCGGTGATACTAAAGCACTCTGTTCCTTCAGTAACAGAACTTGCTGTCTCCGACCTCCCTATTGTGTATAGCTCGGTTCTTTCGTGGCTTAGGCCTCCGTATCTGTATTTTGTCATTAACTTTATCATCATCTCCATATTAGCTTCCTCCAAGCTCCAACACCAAAAAACCGACCAACCCTTTACCACAGTAGTGGTGACATCAGCAAATGTTAAGAGCTTTGGTTATGATGTGCCTGCAAAATATGTTGAAGATGGATACAGTTACGGATCAGATATGGAGGAGGTGGCAGCGAAGGCTGTTGTGGAGGAAAGAGCTTTTATTGCGGAAGACATGACGGTATTGGACGGAGGTGAACTTGTGTCAAATAGGGTGGCTGGTGCTCCACAGAGGAATGACTCTATGGAATTTTCAGCAGATAAAGAAGATACAAGTAAACCTCTGATCTCTGCAAGGTTTGGACGCAGGAAAGCAAGCACTGAAGGTAATTTCTTTATTTCAGGCATTTTAAGTACACTCAAATCTTTTTCCATCTTCACAACGATATACACAAGTAAGATAATTTCCTTTTCTTTTTCTTCAGAACCGATTAGTTACTGGTTCCTGGATGACGTAGTTATTAAAGAAGCAGTATTCATTCGATACCTTTTCTTAGGTGTTGCAGTAGATGTAATGTATTTATCATCAACTACTAAATTTGTTTCTATCCTAACCAGTGCTAATATGTTTGATGCTAACTTTTTTTCTAGCTTTAGCTAGAGCACTTGCTTAATATCTTCAATGCATTCAGTTGATGGAAGATTGGAATTTGTTGCGTACCAACAACCACGTTGCTTGCTAAGTTTGGCTGCTTTAATGGGGCATTCCCATCCCATGACCGACCTATAGCTTTGACAAAACAAAGCAAGAAACAATAAATTTTAAAATTGTTAAAATGAAACCACAATATATACAGTACAAGCCTAGGTATTGCTCAATCTGGATAACCTGGACAAAATATGTATTGGGAACTTGTTTTAGATTCATCAAAGTCAGTGGCGGTGGTTAAACATTGGTCGTTCCTCCTAATTTGTTTTCAGGTGGGAAAACCTCGACCTTGGCATTAGGAGTGTCAAAGCCAAGGAAACACGACACGATGGAGAGCACCTGGAAGACGATAACAGACGGTCGGTCAATGCCATTAACAAGGCACCTCAAGAAGTCCGACACCTGGAGCACTCACCTCGGCCATGAAGACGCTAACGTCTCGCCGCCACCGCCTCTGGCAGCAAGCCAAATGAAGAAGTCGGAGACATTTAGTGAGAACAAGTCATCATCAAAGAATAAGAAGTTGATAAACCAGAGGCAACAGGGTTCAGAGACACTGAGGAGGGAGTCATCATTGAGTCAGGACGAGTTGAACAGGCGAGTTGAGGCTTTTATTAACAAGTTTAACGAAGAAATGAGGCTGCAGAGGCAAGAGTCTTTGAACCGGTTCCATGAGATGATTAGGAGAGGGGCTTAATTAGGATTCTTTTGTTTTTCTAAGTAAGACCAGTCTTCTTGCCTTCTTGGTTGTTTGGAGAGTTAATTAATTGTTGATGTGTTTTTTTTAAAAGAAGACGAACAAAACAATTACACAATAAGTCGAGGGAAACGAATTTATGAAAAATCCTCTAAAAGGATGTGGTGGCATCCAACGGGTAGGTGATGTAGGAAAAAAAGTAACTCCGGCAGTAAAATGACTGACATAAGTAGCGAGCCAATCAGCATATCTGTTGCTCTCTCGATAAACAAGTCGATGAATAACAATCCAGTTCTTGGTGAACAGTTCATGAATGCTCCGGACAAGAGGATGAAGTGACGTGGGTCGCTGGTCAGCAGAGGAGAGGAGATCGGCCACGGCTTTGGAATCGATTTTAAGTTCAATCCGACGATGTCCCAGCCGCCAAGCCAGGATCAGGCCAGTATACACACCCTAGAGTTCAGTGTCGAGTAGTCCTTTTACGTAAAGGGACGAAACGGTGAAACAGAGAAGAAGGGAATAGCTTCTATAAAGATTACGAGGTGGTTTGGGGTAAGGAAACAATAATTGTTTCTTAGTCGATACTGTTTACATCATGATGTTATACATGCTTCTTCGGAATGTGTGCTACGAGAATGGCATCATTTATTCTTATTCTTAGGTGATCGCAATTGTTTCTTGTTTAGGAAAATATGGAACTATTCAACTATGTATGTACCGTAACTTTAAGTTAAAGCTTTAATTTGATTTTCAATCAACTGATTTGGGCAAATTAGGGAATTTCAGGTAGGAAGATTTTGCTGACTTCTGCATAGTCAGTGTGATCCCAAAAACAAACTGCGGAAAAGGAGAATCTGAATCAAGTTTTGTCATGTCCAAGAAATTTAATAAAGAAACCTTGGAAACGTTACGTAATATGGAGTATGGACAAATTACATAACCGTAGCATTCAGACTCAACAAGATGGATCTTATCTCTTCCACTCAACTACCGACTAAGTCCATACATACATATATATTATAGCAGCTGGACCATAAGGTCGGGATGATGTGTTTGCGTTACCAAGGAACGGGGAAGGAAAGGATTCAGGAAAAATCGCGACTGTCTCTTTGGGGTCTTACTTTCTACAGATAGAAGAACTGGCCAATGACAATGTACAAGTTTAAATCACTCCCAGTGACAGTGAGAGAGGTGGGACAAGACAAAGATAAGATGGGAACATTGTTGAGCAAAACAAGTATTGCAAATTGTAGCTAATACACCTTAAGCCTATGCATGAGCATTGAAATCACATCAGCAAACAAGTTCAGAAGCTTTTAACAAGCGAATTACCATTTTGTCCTCCCCAAATTTCATCGGAGAAACGGTAATATCGAATAAGCAAACAAAAGACAAGGTGCAACCTTCCGAATATAAGCTATATGATGGTAATTTTGTCACACATGCTCATAGCTTTTGTTAACCTGTGATGGGGTTGGTTAGTTATTTACAATATTAAGGATTCTGTACACCTTACTCTTGTATTAAAACAATATGATTGTAATAATGTCATTCAAGCACATGTCTAACTATGTTGAACATAGGTTTTTCTGATCCACTATTTGTCGCCATTACATCTTAAACTTGCATAACCTAACTGGAAAGCTTACATAGCCATTGTGGTTGGAAAGAGCCTATCCAAGAATGTGTATACACCACCTCCCAGTAGAAGTGCGCCACTGCAAAACATCAAATTACATGTACTGGCTGTAAGAGAACTATAGGGAATCTCAAAGATGAGAATCATTCATGAAGCATGACAGCTGGCAATTGAATATTCGATCTACAATATAGGTGACAAGTTCCTTATAGAACAATCATACAGTTTTTCTACAATTATATTTTCATGTTGTTTAAGAATATAGGGATTACCTCATAGGGTTGATCCAGGCTGAGAACTTACGAAATGAAAGAAGGCTCTGCAAAATGTCTCATAGGTTAAATTTGAATTGTGGTCAATGAGCAATATTCGAAGTCCCCCACATAAAAAGTTCATTATCTCTGAATAGGCTAGTCAATAGCTTCACATCCCATTGCATGCTAGCAAGTTTTGCAGCTTAACTTTAGTTTTAGACAAAATCATAGATTAATCACTTGACCACTACTTGGATACAACGTCTGAGTTTAAAATTCTTGAAACATTCCTTTATCCAACTAAAGTAACAGAGGTAAAAACCACAGTAGGAAACTAAATACCTGCAATGCTCCAGCAAAGGAAGCAGCAAGAAGTAAGGGAGCAACATAACCAGTTGTGTAGGTTAGAAGTAAGCTTCCCCCAATCACTGGATTCTGTAATGTCCCGAATTTTTGTTAGCACATTTAAGTGTGACCAAAATTTGAACTTCCAACCAACAATATGCAGATTAATACATGCAGTGATCGCATGCAGATGTCATCCATAATTGTTTGCTTGCTCCTCTAGTTTCCGTATCTTAGATTTTATCTTATTTAAACTTGTTCTGATTCCCATTATCTCTACATAAAAATTTTGTGCAAAGAAGACTCAAGTTTTAATATAATAGATCTATTTTGGAACATATTAATGTAATTCTGTACCAAGCCTAGTACTTATAATGATGAACAATTGTGATATTAGATTTCAAGAAAAGCATCACGCTGCAAGAACATTCATCTCCCGCAAGTTGTAGATGTTTAAAGACAGATGCAAAAACATCCTAGACAGAATTGGCTCTTCCAAATGTTGAAACATAAATACTACGATCTAAGGTTCCAAAAAATGCATTCATGTGATAATTTTTCTCCTACTCTATGTTTTGTTGAGAGGACAGCAGATAAAGAGAGCATGTTATATGCGAGTATTGAACAATTTCTGGCTGCGTCCAAATTTATTTTCCCTTATTTTTTCTCTTCCAATATGCATGCAGAAAGAGCAGCGAGCGACCAGGCGAACTGTAGGAAAAGCGCGCATCTGCAATCTTAAAAGAAACTTAATCTAGGAGGAATATCAGAAATTAAATCATGTTGTGATACCTTTGATGCAGCCACATATCCCAGTAAAGTTGCCAGAACAGGCGTACTGCATGGTGAGGCAGCCAATGCAAATGTAAGACCAGCTAAATATGCTTGGACACCTGAAGTATGAGACTCTTACCTTAATTGTCATAGCATATATTTTGGAAATAATTAACCTAGCAGAAGATTTTCAGAAAATTATTGTGAAGTCCCTTACTTGATGGAAAATTAGACGCAGCAGACCGGGGATCAAAATTGTCAAAGAATGAAGGGAGTTTTAGTTCCACTATCTGTAAAGTTGGACAAGAATGTGCCCACATGCAGAAGAGGGAGATAATTAGGCAACTAAAACCAAGTAAAATGGAAGCACAACATTCAAAGTCCTCTTAAGGCCATAAACAGGAGTTTACGAAAATAATGAAAGTGAATGAGAAAGATATATAATCGTACCTCAAGGAGATTTAAACCCATAACAATAGCCAAACCTGAAGCTGCCAAGGGTAATCCCTGCCCTATTTGCCCATAAGCCCTTCCAGCAAATGAGGCTCCTATGCCAAGAAGGGCTAATGTGGTTGCCAATCCTAAAGAAAATGCTATAGAATCTCCAATAACCTGATCAAGAAGGCGCAAAAGTCTTTAATAACTGCATTTGAATTTGAACTCGGTGAGGGCAGACAGTGAGAGAGTGAGAAAACTAATTGAAAATAAACGTTAGTGGACGATACTCTTAGTAGACAATACTCGTGGAGAAGTTTTGAACTTAACAGGAAATAGGAAAAGTAGCAAACACAAAAGAGAATGAAAAATGAGGGCGATTCAGTAAGTCAGTACCTCTGCCCTGCTTTTCCCAGAGCCAAATGCTCCTACATATATTCCAAGGGAGTCAAAGTTCAGCAGAAGAAGAAAGATGAGTTGAGCGTGAGATATTCTTGTCAAAGAACAGTTACCTATGTAGCCAAGGGTCAATGGCAAAACACTTAGAGTACATGGCGAAAGGCTCGTTACGAGTCCTGCCCCAAAAATAACTGCCAAGCTATAGAGTAGAGTTCAAAATAAGCGCAAAAAGAATATGAACTAATAAAAATGTTGGATCGATGAGAAACCTGGTAAAATTAAGGGCTGATAGCTGGTCCTGAACAGCTTCATTAGCTTGTTGTCCAGCTGAAAACAGGAAGCTTCCAAACCAATCCAAAATGCTACCATCAGCCAAAGTATACACAGAAGCCGATAATTCCTGAGTAAGTGCAATATAATTATATCTTTTGAGAATACAATGTTGGGACCATTGATATTCAATTCAGCACGATAAGAATTGATATGTATTCGTGTTCTCTCCACTAACCAATAATTTATCCCAAGTCACAGCCTTTGCTGCGTCAACTGGGACCAAATTTGTCACTGAGAAAGAAAATACAATAAATTGATAACTGTAAGCCAAAAAAAAAAAAAAAAAACCAAAAAAGAACTACCTGCAACTGAACTTAGAATAGCCTCAATCCGAAAACGATCGTTCTCATCCTTCTGCACCTGAAAAAGGTTTTTGCTTGGTTTACCAACGGTATTGTTTGGGAGCTTGGGATTCGCTGTCGCATACAAAAGTTGCATAGTTGATTTAGTTTAAAACCCTCCAACTATTGAAATCCTACCATATCAAGGAAGAGAAACTTACCGTGAGGTCTTCTAGGATTAGTGATAGTACAAGTCACACACTGTTTTGCAACCAAACTCATGTTGATTTGGCTGCAGGGGAGAGCAGAGGAAATGTGAAGAGAAAAAGAGAGACGTATACTAGTTTGGGGGATATTTTGCTTTAACAAATAAAGAATTCAGTAAAATTATTAACAAAATTATAATATATAATATTATTTTTTTCATTTATATAAATCAACTTAATTTTATAATTGCTAAGAAACTACTAACCTTGATGCAAAAGAACCCTAATTTCCATTTCACTCCATTCGCAAATTGTCACTGCTCTATTTTATATACAAGGAGGTTCGGCCAGTGGCAGTACATCAGATGCTTGTCAAAGCGTCTTCAAACTGCAATAATTGTGCCTTATGACTCTGGCTTCAAAAATTAGCAAATATGTTGGAGATGGGATTTGTCTTGAACTGGGCTTCCTATTTGCAACGCGAACACCATTGACATGTTGTTGATTTCTTTCCAGTGGATAAAAATGCAGGTAGGTCTTCAAGTGTAATTTGAGGTTTTCTCAGTGGCGGAAGTGGCAGAAGCTATTCCTCGAACGGCAGTCACCATCTTTTGTCGGAATAGAAAGGTTACTCTGACTAAAATATAGGAATAATAGAACGGAATAGTTATTATTACGATAAAAAATATCTAATAAAAAGATTAAAATATTTATTATATTTATCACTAATTATATTATTTTCCTAATTATTCTTATTATTCTTATTATTATTATTATTATTTAATTTATTCTTTATTGTTATTCTTATTATTAACTTATTATTAATAATTAAATTCTTTATTATTATTAATTTTTTTCTTCTTCTTATTATTATTAATTTTCTTTTTCTTCTTATTAATTATTATTATTATTAATTTTATTCTTATTATTATTATTCTTCTTCTTCTTCTTATTATTATTATTACTACTTTTATTATTTTGTATTTTTATAAAATTTCTTATTATTATTAATTTTCTTCTTCTTATTATTATTAATTAGTATTATTATTATTAATTTTTTTCTTATCATTGTTAATTTTCTTATTCTTATAATTAATTTCTTCTTCTTCTTCTTCTTCTTCTTCTTCTTCTTCTTATTATTATTATTATTAATTTTCTACTTATTATTATTAATTTTATTAAATTCTTTATTATTAATTTTCATCTTCGTCTTCTTCTTATTTATTATTATTATTGTTATTAATTTCTTCTTTTTATTGTTCTATTTATTTATTATTATTATTATTATTACTATTATTGACTTTCTACTTATTATTATTCTTATTTATATTAATTTTATTTATTTATTTATTATTATTATTATTATTATTATTATTATTATTCAATTCCTTATTATTATTAATTTTCTTCTTATCATATGACTTTTCAACATTTTGCAATGGTTAATTTTTCCTTTATCTACTTCGTGAATTTAGTACAACTTATGTCAACGTTTATTATATAGTCGTATTTGCAATATAAAATAACAATGAAACAATATTGAAAATAAATATAACATAGGGCTTTAAATTACTAAAAAGTTATTTAGTTGATTAAAAAAAGTTTCACCCTATTTTAAATAATTAGACAAAATATTTATACTTCAACACAATCTTCAATGTGTAGCAAGAAACCTCCTCACCCACCCAAGTCTTCGAGAAGGTATAAGATTGAAAAACACAAGCATTTGTGTAGGATGATTAGGAATTTTGCCTAAAGCATTATTCATTTCATCATATATGAGTCCCTCTATCTCACCCAATGCACTAATTTTTAGTAACCCAAAACACTCTCAATTACATTGCGTGCAGTCAAATGTTTCATACTAAAAGATTCCTCTAGAGTTCTTGGTTGGTAAACTTGATGCCATTCATTCAAATAGTACCTTTGACCCTTAAAAGGCATAAGGAAGCCCTCACAATTTGTATAACCTGCGTCGACTAGGTAATAGCAACCTATATAAAAAACTGTTAAGTCAAGAAGACTTCACTTCTTCTATTAATTTTGATGAAAGTCAAGTAATAATAATCATAGAAGTGTGTGAACTGTTTTGATGAATTTGTTAAGTGCGCAGATAAATGTAAATAGCACAAATC
>JANKOD010000005.1:20860807-20881645 GCA_026284645.1 Erythroxylum acuminatum | reverse complement strand
CATTCATTTGGGACCTCATATAAGCATTCATGCAACGACTACAAGGGCATGAAATTTCACAATCTCTTCCCTTTTTTTCCACCACAAATTTCATAAATGCTTTCACTCCATCAATGTATTCACGGGACACCCTAACACTGTTCATCCAACTCTTATCCATTGACCAGAAACTACCTATTAATTTAACATAAAAATGACAACATTATCTTATGTCAGTGGGAATTCAATTTACACATAAAACACATTATGAACAACTTGGACTAATAATGTGGTCTTGCATGATTGTATATACTTATTGCACGTAATAGCTACTATTGAAAAGGTTATGGCAATAAGTTATTAGACTACAAATGTTGTCTTGTTTACTTTACTCACATATAATCTAATCCCAATCGAGTTATCCTATACAACAAACATCCATTCTTTTCAAGTTATGACATAATTTGAAAAGAATGGATGTTTGTTGTACACAACCTCAGAAAAACAAGATCAAATTCATCAACCTCACATCCTCAACCATGTTTAATAGTTCCACAACCAAAATAATTTGGACCATTAAATTAAACTTATCAAACATGTCTATTATGTTCAAACCTCAACTTCGTAGGAATTTAAACTTTTTTGTTCAAAGGGTGACCAATAATCTGATTATTTCACACTTATCCCTTATGATGCTGAGTAAAAGTTAATAGTATTCACATAATAGTAAAGTTTACACTACAACAAAACCAAGCATTTAGCCACACAAGAGAAGAGTACAAATCATTGGAATTGCATAATATAAATTGCAGAATTTTCATACCAGATCCACTACTTCTGCAGGCGGCAGCTTAGGGCACTGAATTTACTTCAAGATTTTTCCTCTGTAATCCTTAAGAGGGTCGTCTGTAGTTCTGCAAAAACACCAACTGATAATGTAGTTCTGCAAAGAAACTAACATTACAAAATATTGTAATCTCAAGAAGGAAACAAACATTAAAAAGGGATAATAGTAGGATCAATAAAACAAAAGCAAAGCATGAATTTCCAATCATGCCAACGCGGGTCATTTTAATATTGCTATTCTATTGTGTGTTTTATTGTATTGCACTTGAAGAGTGGATTCCTATAATGAGAAATCTGAATTTTATCATAGGCATTCCTTAATATAAGGATTGTTGTATCATGAAAACAGTAGTGGAAGCATTAAAGACAGAAATTGAAAATGGTATAGAAGAAAAGAGGCCGTATGAACAACTTCTCATTCATATTTTGGTACCACAATGTTTGCTATTTCATCGATGGCACAAGAATATACACAAACTATCTAAAAGCTGAATCTATACTAAAGACAGGGCTGACAGTTCCCAATAAAACCTAAAGGCTATTCACAAGACAACCAACCCTTCCACCGAGTATGAAAATTGGTAGAACTTTAAATACAATCCCCAACCGCATTACGGAGGATAAGCCAAAACTGGAATGTCAAAATTTAGACATTTCCCCGTGGCTCTTCTCTAATATCTCGTAAATATCTTGATTCACTGGCAGAAAGATCAAAATCTGAAACGTCAAAACCCTCTTGAGCTCAACTTCCCCCACCATTTTCGACGACTTCTTTCAACTTCACCAAGCCCAAGTTTATGAAATCTTGTTTTGGTCTCCCGTAATTTGACTTTATAGTCTTTCTTCCATGTCTCAAATTTTAGTTTCAACTTTCTTAGCTCTTGATCAGGATGTACATTCGAAGATGATTGCCCTGTTCTAACCTCAAGCAGTACTTTGGCATCATCCTCAAAATTCTGGGTCTGTTGCTCAAACTCCTTAGCCAGATTGCTGACAGCATTGACAGCATTTATAGAACCATTAGGCTCTCTGCCTGATCTGAAATCATGAATTGGACCAGAAACTTTGATGGGTGTGTTTCCACCAGGGGTTCCACATCCAGACACACTGTCCTCATAATCATAGCAACGCGGTGATGCAGAAGACTCGAGTTTGCCAGGTTTATCAGGAGCATTATTATCAGCAGCAAGACTCTTTCTGGCAGCAGCAAGACTCGCCTGCAATGAAATCACAAAACAGTACTCTCAGGCATAGAAGTAGACGCATCATGCTGGAACTCATGTACAATACATATGAGCATACTGTTTTTTTCAAAGACCGGATAAAATCTTTCAACTGACAGTGTGACAATCATCAATTTACTACACCACCTAATGTTGTAACTTATTTCATAATGTCTCTAATTACAAGATGCATACAGGTGCAGGGTGAGGGTGCACAAATTAAGTCGTCAAGAGAAATAAACCCACTCGCACATCTAATTACTTCAAAACAAATTTACCATTATAGCTTGAAATATTCATTCTTCCATTGGAGTGGCTCGTAGTCTCTACTTAAGCTACATGATAAGTAGTCAAGAATAACTAGAACACTATGCTTGTTGTACAGTTATGATCACAAACATGTATATTTTGAAGTAAAACAAAAAGTTATGTTCAAGCTAACCTTGCAAACAGGTAAATGATGCCAAGCTGAGACAATCTTAATTTATAATTTCTTAAAACTATTGAATTGGTTATAGCCAAGCATCTAAAGAAGAAAAATAGTGAAACATGGCATTATACATGAGCTCCATTTTATCAAGTTGCTAACAAGTTAGTAAAAAACTCCGAGGGCATTTATTAAGCAAACATACCAAGAGGCACATCAACTTGCTGACATTATAAGACAACCACTTCAAACACTAAAAGCAAGCCACATCAACTTGTTGACATTATAAGACAACCACTTCAGTCACTAAAAGCAATGTTTCTTTGTACGAATTTCATGTCCTAAAAATTACTCACTTGCAAAGATCCCATCTGCATTTGCCATGTCTCTTCCATTGTTTTCATCTTCCCCTCATACTCTGACCACCTTCTCTCAAATTGCTGTAATTGCTCCCTAAGTGCAGCATTTTCCTCCTCCTTTTGTCCCAAAGCAGTTTCTGCCTTGACAACCCTCTTCTCAAGCTCGACCAAAACTGAACTCTGAGCCTCAACCTGATCTTGTGGCATGATCTAGTCGGACAAGAGAATGCAGAAACAAATGAGATTAATTCAGAAAAATAGAGAACGAAATGAATTTCCAACTGTAAAAGGCACTCATAGTGGATCTATTTGTTTAAACAGCATGCACAAGTTATGGTCTTATCTTCTTTATTATTACGGGCCAATCAGTCCCAACAGTAATTTATGCATGTAATAGATGATACGAATCCATATCATTAAAAAAAATCAACTCAGACCCACAATAATGCCAACAAAGAACAACCATTATCCGACACAAACAAATGTCTAAAAGAACCCAACATACTCCATGTTATGCAACTGGCATCTGAAAATAAGCTAGCAATTATAAGTTTGGAATTTGTTAAGGTTTTTATAAATGAATGTATTCAATATGCTGCAAGAAAAAAAATGAATAACCTATATGGATCATTTCCATTCCATAAGAATTGTTTGAAAAATCCGTGGAATAGAGAGAGGGAAAGAAGAAGAGATTGATATTTTGTTTCTCAAGATCAAAGATAATGTTGCCACAAAGGTGATTCCTAGATGCTTAACATTGCTCCACCGCAATGTAGGTGCTAAGACAGAAAATTAGTTAAATATCAAGTACCTTAACTTCAGACATTCTTTTTCCCTGTCTTCTTTTATGAATTGTATTCTCATGCCCTAACTGCTTCAGGTTGCGCTTGTCACAAAGTTGTTTCCGAGTCAGCCACCCACGAATAGCTGCAGAGTAAAAGAATAAGATATGCTGCTTAAGAAAAGAACTAGAAGATTCCAATGAGTAACACAACACTCACCTGACTGTAAATATATAACTGCAACCGGATGCTCATCAACTGTTCTGAGGCAACTAGAAGTCCAATGTGCAATTGAATGACATTTCCTTCTGGCAATTTCACCACGGATGACTGCATTTTGAAAGTGAATGAATTTAAACACCGGCAGGGATAAAAGTTTAAAAGGTTTCAAAATATCCAATCAATCATGTCAAGAATGAACTATAACTAAAACCACCAAAATAAGTATTTCCAGCATACAAAGCAAAACTATAAATTTTCTGCAGAAGAGTTGAATTTAATTAGAAATATCTTCAAGTATTACATGATTGTAGTACTGCCACTCCTTTTTTAACTTCCTTGAAGTAATAACGAGCCTTGCAACAACGGAACCAATTTTGGATACTGATTATGGCTTCTAAAATTTGTCTTCTGTGCTCCTCCAATTTACAGATCTGTGACCCAGTAATACAGAAATGAATGTCAAACATGGAAATCTTAGGCGAGAACTATTTGAAAGCAGTTATCAGGTCTCATGAAACCTTACGTATATCATTTTTCTAATGCCGTATTTAAGCAAGGTTCCACAACATATCAAAGACCTCTTGGTCTCATATTTGGAGAAGTATATACAATGCACTTCAAACATCATGGATAAGTTGGTAGTTCACAAAAGGTACTTTTTTCATTGGTCAATTAGACATATCACCAAATTGGCAGTCTTTTGAAATCAAGCTATTTGATTGGTTTAATAAGTAAAATATTTATACAAACAGCACAAAAATGAGAAACATGGAAAGGAAAGAGAGAAAAAGGAAAAGTGGAGAAAAGAAGAAATGACAAGAAAACAAATGTGAGAGAACATGGAAGAGATGGGCGGCAAACTGTCTGAGCTAATTAGCCAAGACGAAAGCAAGAAACCTTGGTTGGACGGGAAATATAAAATTCCACTGAAGCCAATTTTCAAACTTATCTTATGATTTAAAAGCAGAATGGAACTAGCGGCAAGAAAGGCTTCTGTGCTATAAAATTTCTTTTCCAATTCTTGTTTCAAACATAATAATTTAGTTGTCTCATCTAACCAACCATTAGGCATATGTATTTTAGGTAAAACTTGATAATCACCTCCTGAATTAAATATAGCAGTAGCAGATTAGTGATGAGAGACCAATCTAACAAAAGCACAACATTCATTTACACTGGTTTACATAACTAAAGGCACAGAAATACATAATCAAGATGAAAACAGATTCTTATATGGTCACATAATCCTACATATTGCAGTTGATGTTTCCTTTTTAATATAAAAGCAAAAAGAAAATAACCCAGGATAATTTTTGAAAAATGATTGTTATCATAATTATTAGCCCACAAAAAAAATTAATGAACTTTCATGGAAGTATTAACACAAACCTGGCTAGTTCGAAAATACACTTTAGTGTATCCAACTTGATACATTTCAGGAAGAGCATTAAATTGCTGTAGAACTGCAACTGATATGCTTAATGGATCCTGAGGTACACTTTTATCGAAGAGTAGAAACCCATACCTAAATTTAAGTTCAGTTTTATGATAAGAATATAGATGTAACCAACAAAGAACTTATTTGCATGACTGGTTAAGTGAAATACAGCTAGCATCATATACCTTCCTGCAAATTCTTGATGTGTCATCCGAGTAGGATATCCAGATCTTGAAATCTTCACAACCTCCATAACTCCACAACAACGCAATTGTTGCAAGACAAGATCTTCTTCAAACAAACCAGGAAGCTGTTTCACATTTGGCTTTATACAGAGAATGAAGTGAGGTGTGGTATTCTCCAACTGGTGCATTAGTTTGAACAATTGTTCCTACAAGTACAGAAGACAATGCTCAAAACTTTTGCCTATAACATCATTGTACTCAGAAAATAATGATGCTATAGCCAAAGTTATATTTCAATACTTTCCAGAAAATTTTGGGAAGAAATACAAGGCAATGTGAAAGAGCTTATAACTAAATTGGGGAAAAGAAGGGCTCAGGAAAGTGGGCAATTAGAGGCAGGGAAGGTCAGTTGATGAAAAATCATTGAAAATTTTAAGAAGCTTTCCAACCATAAACACTCCAAATATCCTCTGCCTTTTAAATAAATTAACTCTTGCAACTGATCACATTTCTAGATATAATCTTTACAAGATTGCATAGTTTTTATCAACCTCAGTGCAGCAAATACTAGATACCTTGAACTTGGTGCCAACACTTTGGCTTGAGGATTCAATTCCACCAGATTTATTTGATGAGCACGTTAATTTGGGGGATTGGTTAGGCATTTTGAAGGCAAACATTTTTGGTAATACACAGCTGCAAGATGCTAGTAGTTGGGTGAACTCCGAGTGCATTGGGTCTCGGTTCTTTTCCAGAAAGCCATTTGTGTCATATATAACCTGATTAAAATCCAAACGAGAACAGATATTTAAATAAGAAAAGGTTCGACAGAATGCCTAGTTGTAGACATCTACCATTCAGAAAATATTTGCTTCATTATCTTATGAAATCTGATAACTAGTTTCAAGAAGGAACAAAAGCAGCAGGAGAAAGGCTATCCATCATAAGGTTGTTTTGATAGTGCAAATCACAGTCAAATAGGGAACAGAATGAGAGGGAGAACAATTAAATAAATATTAAAGGGCCCTTTTTTATTTACCTCACCAGCACAATGTTGTACACCAAAAGCTCTTCCTCTTTCACCTTTAAAGCAAGGATAATTCTTCAAGTGTTGCTTAAGTTTATTCGCAAAGGTCAAATCAGTAGCGCCTGGGAAATTTGACTCCTCATCCAATAAAGACAGCAACCCAAAGGGTTTCTGCACAAACCAAGGTAGTAGAGAAGTCATCACTTGAAGCAGAGAAACAGCCATTCCAGTTTTTAAAATGTCAATTCCAAAGAGATAACATATGTCTATCAATAGGACACAAGATCGCATTTTGAAACAGTATCCAAGTCTGATATACAGTCTACTAATCCTCACATAATTTGAAGATAAAGTAGAAGTCCAATGCATCTAATGCTCTGCTTGTACAAAAGTATGCAGCAGAGGCTCATTTTCACTAAAAAAATAGATGAACAGAGTAAAATATGGGTATTATTAAAAAGTGAAGCGAATAAATACCTTCTCAAACAGATTCAGGCATTCTTGGTTGTCTACAAAATCAACTTTGGTCCAGTCAATCCCATCCACTTCATACACCTGAAATCAAAAGAACAAATAGTCAACATAAGAGCTTACAAGAAAAGCAAGAATGGACCATGAAGCTAAACAATTTTTCCAAAGCCAAATCAGAAAATGACACAAGCTATTTAAGGTAATAAGAAAAGAAAAAGTAAATGATAATTACAAGAAATTGCATAAAATGTGTTCAAGTAATAAAGGAAAGCTTTATCCTAGAGAAAGTAAACAATGCATGTCAAATTGTTAGTAAATACCAAAACTTGAACTCTGTCACCTCACCTCATTTCCTCAATGGAAATTATGATGGCAACTTATCAGCTCCTTATGCATTCTAAAGTGGTCCAATGGGAGGGATATAAGAAACTTCAACAAGTTCATTTCCCTATATATGGGCACTAGCATAGACAGCAGATTGTTTCATATTATTGTTCATGCAACAAAACCAAGTGCAATGACAAATCAAGTAATTAGTTTCATTTACTTCTTAATACAAATTGATAATTTCTTAATTTAATTTGGAACTGGTACAAAATCACATAATGATTGTCTCATTCATTGAAAAAAAAAATGCAAAGTAGTATAAGAAAAAATAAAAGGCTTGTGTGGAGTACAACAAGATGCTTCTAGTAAAACTTCCATAAAAAAAAGATGTTTCTAGTAATTCTTTTGCATCAATGCTTCTCCAAAATGTGCATGTGCCTTGTCAACAATGGTATCCAGTAAAATAAGCTGCTAAATTCCTAAGGTGATTACCTGCTGCTCAAGTTTGAATAGATGCCGAATGAAGTGCTGCTGCAGCCTCTCGTTTGCATAATTAATGCAGAATTGCTCAAAACTATTGTTCTGAAATTGTACGAAGTCATCATCATCAAGATGGCAGGGGTAGAAGCGTGCACCATTAAAATCCAACCATCAGAGGTTTAAAAATCACTTATGGTTACCTTAAATGACTCAAACCCATAGATATCAACGATACCGATGGATTTCCACATGCGCATCTTGCCCACTTCAAGAGACTTATTAATTTGCTCTATAAGCCACTCAAACAAGCTTGCATAAATAAACTTTGCTAATGCATCTCTTCTGTCAATTGCCTGAAACAAGATAATGAAGAACCTTAAAGGCCAGAAAAATGTCGGGACACTCAATAATAGAAGGGTCCACAATAGCAAGTTTAATTAGTTAAGAATTAAGTATACCTGCTGCAGTGTCAGTTTCTTGGCAATAGCATCCTTTCCAGCTTGGATGTTGTGGGTTGACAATGCTAACACAAGGTCCTGGATACTGCAACCCATTGAACTTGCAGCATAGGACACAGCTGCCGAAAAATTTAAATGTGAAATCAGATCTAAACAAGAAAGAATTCAAGGACACTAAAGCCTAGAGGAAATACAAATTCCAATTACCCTATTATTCATTATAGGTCCACTTGTCTACAACATGCTCATGATTGTTTACGCTATCTGAAGGTACAATCTTTTAACGATTAAAGCTCAACTGAATTCCAACAGACTTTCATGATCATACTTAGTCCCATAACTTTGCCACCAAGCACTCCTATCAATGTCAGAAACAAATCTAAATGCGATCAATTCTCTCATGCAGTATCCTATTAACATAAGGTAGGGGAATAAACAGGATTTTCATATTTCAAGGAGAGAGAGAGAGAGAAGCTGCCACTTTGTCCAACAAGAGTTTGCAGAACAAAATGAGGAGTTTATGCCAGGATTTCATATGGTAGTAAGGAGGTAAGAGTATCTTCTCATTTACAAGGAATGATGGGGATAAGAAATTACATATACTAATCCATGGGCCAAGTAAATAATCCAGGAAGGAACTCTATTGAACAGATAAGAAGTGAAGGAGAGGCTATCTTTCCAGTTTTTCTTACTCCAGAGTCATGGCTAAGTGACAAATATTTTTTAGTTCTTTTTCCTAGGACTTCCAATGAAGAAGAAAAAATATACAACCCACATTTATGGCCAGACAAGAAATAGGATTGCATCAAATATAATTGAGTACTTAAATAGTCGCATTCAAAGTCATCAATTAGAGAACAAATCCATGACCTATAATATGAAAAATACCTTCATTAGCCAACACCTGCACATGCTTTTCATTGTCAATTACTTGAAATGATATGTTTCCAAGCCACAGCACTGCAGCAAGCATTGCAAATAGCTGTTCTTGATCTTCTTTGCAAATGTTTACATTGTCCAAGGCTTCCTGAAGAAAAATAGAGGTACAACAACCACAACAGGAAGGAGGAAATGATCAATTATAGCCCATATGATTACTTTCACCACTGGTCACGCTAACATCAATTCTTTGAATTACCATGAGTTTAAGAAATTTTTCGGAATCATCAACTCCATTAATGGACAAGCATTCACTTTGGTTAAGATAGTTGTACTCACTAGCCGGTTTAAGATGCAGTCTATCTGCAAAGAAACCAATAGAGTCAAAACAAGTGCATTGGAGATGTACATATTCAGCCAAACATTAGGACATTATGAATCCAGAATTGATAGAAACTAAATGGATGGTGAAAAAGTCACCTCTAAGAGTTGATGGAGCACCGGCACAAAGCTGATAAAAGATGTGGTATGATCTTTCACCACTGGCCAGCTGAACGACTCTTGACTGCCGAAAGGAGAAATAATTATTCCAAAGTCATGTAAGCTGGCAATTAAATTTCCATGCAGAAGTCCACGGGAGCTATAACTTACCTTTTCTAGAAGAACTATCCCACAATTGATAGTGAAATTGGCAATTGTTATGCACACGAGAACAAAACAAGACATATTAGGTACCATATGTACATTGTCAAATGGTGCACCAATGACAGAGTAGTCAATAGCACTTACAAGTTTCAATTTTGGCGCCACATATCTTTCCTATTGTGGTAAACTGGATTTCAATCAACTTTCCCTGCATTCATTGTCAAGCATGTCAACCACAGCAAACATGACAAATCAATGAAATGAGACATAGGACACAACTAACTCACAAATCTACTAGAGTTGTCATTCCTAGCTGTTTTGGCATTCCCAAATGCTTCAAGTATACAACTAGTTTGAAGAATCTGGTACTCCACTCCACCAATGCCATCTCCCAGGAGAGCCAAGTATTGTATAGCATGTTTTCCTGTCTCGGTTTTGCCAGCACCACTTTCACCACTGTAACATATTGTTAAGTGATTATTACAATCCTTATGGAAAAACTAGGCTTGATTTGCAACACCCCAGTACACAACTTGCAGAAACAGCACTAGGGAAGATAACTCGCTGTAGTCAAATCAAAGAATATCAACAACGAGAGAGTAGATACTGACCTTATAATTATAGATTGGTCCTTCCCAACTGCAACCCAGCACATCACATTACAAAAATTAACAAAATAAAAATCCTCAAATTATAGAACTAACTTCAAATTGAAAAAATAAAAGAATGGGAGGAAGTTTTACCTCTCATCATCTCATTATAAGCTAAGTCAGCTACACCATAAACATGGGGACCATCCATAGCCTTCGTTTTGTAAGAAGCAATATATTCGTTCCCGTAAATTTGAATATTTTTAAAAGGATTGATGGCAATCAGTATGGAACCTGCTTTACTCTATACAGAAAACCAGGCAGGTCAAGGGATGTGAAATTCACTAAAATGAGCAATAAAAGAATATTCGCTGTAAATTCACCAAAATGAGCAATAAAAGAATGTTCACACTCACATAAATCATATCCTGGGAATATCTGCAACTAAGATTGTGAAGCACTGCGGGCTCATTTAGATAACTAAGCTGTATAAGATCCTCCACGCCCTCAAGAATATCAGGGTTTGCAGGTAAGAGATCTACCGTGGACACTTCAACAACCTATAGCATCAACAGATGGTCACACAAAGAACTACTAATGATAGATGTATATTAAACAATCCAAAGACCAAAAGAAACAGTTATTAACTTACTTTTCCACTTGAGAGCAAGACAACTGCTTCATCCCCAGAAGTTGACTGTATCTTTCCAGATCCCCATCGCCCATTAGATAGATGACACCAGACACGGAGTTTCTGGAATAAATAAACCCATCGTTTGGGAGTCAACATCATACACCAATTTTGTGCTAATATTCAGCATTATTAAAATGTGCCAGAGGAAATGTCTGTCATCCATTTATCCAACGTAGAAACCTATTTCAGTCAATATTTCTCAATAAACTGTCTCCGTACATAATTCCAGCCACTTTGACCTTTCATTTACATGTAACTTGATATTATGCAATTTATTGTTGCAACTCAAAACATATATAAACTCTTGCAGAAACCTGTGATGTGTATCCATCCGAGCACTACATTTCTAATTCGTCATCTGGAAAACTACCCTGCACCTAGTCACCATTCACTAATGAAGGCATTCCTCCTAATCATCTTCATTCAATCCAAACTAATAGATCCATGATATCATTATCTCTGATCAGAAAGATTCAAAATGCAGTTGGAAGAGTTGATTTGATTTTAATTGGTGATTGTAACAACTAAAGTAAACAATATTGCAAGAGTACAAGCTTCGATGCCTCTGATTACCTTCTTGAAAAAATAACTAACGTTATCATCCCAGTCAGGCGCTTTAACCTTTTGCACTGAATTCATAGCATGCATGTTAACCTGCTTATTCTTCTCCTCCTCTGCATATGGACTTGAATCTGTAGAATTCTGATCTTTCTTCATCTTCTTGCTCCCAAAACTACCTGCTCTGCAGCCCAACTCTCTTTCCTTCCTCTTTGAGTCCTCCTTTCCATTAGCTACACTCTCCACATTACTTTCCACCTGGCCATTATTGCCAATCTTGAAGTCTGTGGGTAATGAGTGTCGAACTGAGGGGAGCCGGGCCCTTGATGGAGGCCGAGCTGGCAATGCTGGCGGCAAGTCCTTGGATTTCTCTAAGGCTTCATCTCTTTGCCTCAGTGAGTCCAGCATCTCTTCCAGTGAACTCCTTGTTACCCCTGTGGGTGACGCTGACAGCATCATTTTTGGCAAACTCTATTTTTCCAATATCCAATCCCTGAAACTGAAACAATCGTTCAACTCAGGAAAAAGTAGCACCTTATACGTATAAACCTTGCTCACTTAGTGAACAAGGCAATGTGAGCGAGATAAGATGAAGCTTAAAGCCTAATATTGGTCTCGAAACTGAAAACTCTGATCCGACGAGGACCACAAGCTTAAATGGCATTAAAAATCCCGCAAACCATAGTATGGTTTTATCAAACCACTGTAAAAAAGAAAACAACTTTCCAAATCTCAGAAACAGAAGAACAACATTGAAACATCTAAGGTAGCAAAATCATCTCAATCAACAGGTAGCAAAAGGAACTTCAAAATTTTCAAACTCTGGAATCGAACAAACCCAAGAAACCCTAATTGAGATCAAAAAGTAGGAAAGTCGCCACCTTTTATCACAAACAACTTCAAAACAAAGTGCGACTGAAACAACATTTCCAAGAAATGAAACGCAAGGCTAAATAAAAAAAGTGCCCACTTACAAATTGGTGACGAGAATCTCAAAACCCCAAGTCCGAAGGCAATCCACTTTTTCCAAGAAAACCCCCCCACAGAATTGTCCGAATTTGGATTGCAAGCGAAAAGAAAAGTATAAACGCTGCTTCAAAACTAAACTCCCCAAGAAACGAACTCGCGTAAGTTGAAAGGGCAATTTAAAACCATAACACCGAAAGCCACGAAGCTGTGAGATTAGAGAGAGAGGGAGTTAGTGTGTATGAAACGATATGGCTAATATTAAAAGGTTTGTTGTTGGTGTTGTTGCAGCTGTTGTGGGAGAAACAAAACATTCATGCGTTTTGGGACTGTTTTGTTTCTGTTCTCACTCTCAGGAAATTCACGAATAACAAAGTGTAGAACTTTGCTTCCCATATTGAGATGGGCTTGCTTGCTTGGTTGTTCTTCTAGTTCAAAATTTGAAGTTAGGTGGTGGTGGTGTTGTATTAGACATTTTGTTGCTCAAAATGGTCCAGATCTGATGAGTATAATCTAAAAGAACATATATAGCAGATGTATATATGGATGTATAAATAAACAAGAAGGGTTTTGTTTGTTTGTTTGTAATACTTATATAAGAGACAGGTATTTTTCAGGAAATGGGTGAGAGTTGGCAGTTGTTACGCCATAGCTTGTAATGACAGTAAGCTCAAGCACAAGGGACCTGAAAAAGCTGGCGTTGGAGAGAGAGAGACGACAATTGGGCAAGGGTGTGTGAATGACTCGAGCGAGGAAGTTTGGATTAGCCTTGGTGTTTGAATTTCAATTCACAACTTGAGAGGCTCCTCATCATTTAAATTCCAAGCCAATTTCCTAATATGCCCTTCCCTTGTCTTCATCGCCACTTGCACATGGTTTTATTACAACTATATCCTAAAAGATGGTCAAAGTGATTTAAGGGCAGTTATTATCTCTTAGGAATTCAAAAGTGTATTAATTACAGAGACTTCAGAACAAGAAACAGTAGCATACAGCGTACCAAATATGTCCTTGTTGGGTATGCGGATGCTCTATTTTTACCGAGAGTATGGTGCAGTGTCATTCCATACGCTTTTATATAATTGAGCTAATCATCCACAAATAATTAACTTATACCCTAAGTATAGGGTCATGGCCTAAACGTTTGGTGACGTTAAAGTTCGTAGTTCGTACTCATTTCAACAAATTTGGTGAACTCCCCGACCTTTTGTATGCGCAATTCTTACTTGTGAAAAATTAAAGCAGTTGTAATAACTCATGTTTACTTCTGATTAAGCTTTTAATATTTGTACACATCATCTATGTTGATCATTGAGATGTTATATTTCTCCTTACACGAGGATCTCAGTCTCTTACAATAAAAGGATTCCTCTTGTCTGAATTATTACCAGTATTTTAGTATATCAAAGTATAGTTGATACTATGTCTTGGAGTGTTTTTTTTCGAATAGTGCCTATTCGGTTCGAGCAGCTTATAAAGCCCTTCTTTCGAAAGAAGTGTCTAATGTTTCAGTTTCATCTATTTTTTCTTGGTTGTGGAAGGTGGCTGGTCCACCAAAATTGAAACATTTTTTTATTATTTGGGCACTCTTATCTTCCGACGAATTCTTTGCGGTTCTCACGAGATTTGGCTACCTCTAATTTGTGAGGAGTGTGCTCTTTATATGCTGAATCTCCTTTGCATGTATTTGCGTGATTGTAATCGTACAGTTGCATGATGGCAGCAGTGGGATGTTCCTCTTGATTTTTTTATTTCGGCAGATTTACTTGATTGGTTAGCTTTAAATTTGCGTGCTCATGCTGTAGGTCTTTTTGGTTTTGCCTGGCCACATTAGTTTATGGCAGGTATTTGGTAGTTGTGGAAGGCTAGGAACTTATGAGTCTTTCAAAGGGAGTTTCTTTCTTTGGCAACTATGAATGGTTGTATCTTTAAAGTTACCATGGATGTCTTCTTGACTTCGGTTTCAAAACTAAAGCTTCAAGGTGTGAGACATTGGATTGGTTAGACTGCTCCGCCTACTGGTTAGGTGAAGTTGAATTGTTACGACAGTTATATTATTAATCTTGGGTTGACTAATGGTGGGGGTTGTTACGTGATTCTTTTAGTCGTTGGCTAGGGGTATTCTTTTCGAATTGGTGTTTCGACTATATTGGTGAGGGAGTTATGGTCCATTCGCGATGGATTGATTTTTGCATGGGATCATAGTTTTAAATAAGTCGTGGTAGAATCGGATAACATAGAGGCAGTGAGGATGATGACTTATGGTGTTATCTCTTCCCATCCCCTGTCTGTTTTGGTTGTGGATATTCAAGCCTTACTTGCTAAGAATTAGCTTTGTTCTATTCGGCATGTGTTTCGTGAAGGTAATTTTGCAGCAGATTGTCTGACTCAATTAGGTCACGGCATTTTGTCAACTTTTTAAGTTTGGGAGAAGATTCTTGACGCCCTCTTCTTGATTATCTAGGTTGATGCTTATGGTATTTTTTTTATACGATAGTTTTAGTTTTCTCTCATTCATAACAACTACAAAAAAGTATCGTTGAAATTTTAAATTTTGAAGTGCTGCCATTGCCAAAGTCAATAGATTAGTTGAAGAATGGTTAACGACCATCTTATTATAAAATGACTTCAAAATGGGCATTCTTTAATACCTTAATTTTATACTATTATTGCTGTTTAAAAAAGCAAAGAAATAGAGATTGCACAGCACAGGGACTTGGAAGAGACTATTTCTTCTGAACTGAACCATGGACATGGACATGGACATGGAGGGAGTTCGTTTCCAATTAAATGAACTGAGACGCTATGTGATGTACGTGGAGGAGTAAATTAAATATAGATGAATTAATGTTCCCCCACCATGACAGGGAATGTCTTTGATTTAATATTAAATTATCAAATGGCTGTGACGTGACATGACATACACAAGGACCTTTTCAAAATTATTGCCAACAATGTTATGCTGCTCTATCTGTTACAGTACAACAAGGAACTTGCGAAATTCATATGAGCATTAATTTTAAAGTGTTTTGGAGGAAAATTCAATCGCAAGAAGTTGGATGATCATATATCCATCTGTTACCCATCAAACTATTTTAATGGATACAATAAAATTGAAAGAAAACTCAATGATAACGATAACGTGGTCCCCGCCAATGAGGTGATGGTGGATAACGACGGACAAGTCGATACTCCACAGAAACAAATAAAACCGGCAATGCCCACCTAATGCCTTGGATTGGACTGCTTTTGCTTCAACTCCTATGTTTTTATCACTACTTTTTTTTTTTTTTGTTGTAATTTACAACATCATAGTCTTATTTAGAGGGTCGTTCCCATGTCTCGTGGCTCTCATAATTCAACACCTTTCCTTTGCTTCTTCTTCCTTGTATTCTTCATCCTCTAATATTTAATTGTATTGGTTTTTTCACTTTACATTATCTTTCTTTTTCTTTTTATTGTTCTTATATCTTTCCCTATCTTCTTTTAGAAATTGAGAGTATTAAAATCTTCTGTATTACTAGTCAATGGATGAGCTTACCATTTGATTAGCTTGCAACGAACAAGATAGAGAATTATGCTGTCTGAAGACCTTAATAGCATCACCTACTTTTGTAGGAGTTTACTTAAAGGATGTAATTAGTTGAATACAAGATTTGATAACCACCAAACCATGTTTACTTAAATCATGGATGATAACTAAGGTTATAAACTCATGCTGGTTAGTACTAGGCAACCGTTTCAACCCTTGTCGGTTTATTTTTCTTATAATTAACATGTTAGTAGTCCTTATGTTCAAGCCCTTTGTACATGAAATCAATGGCTCTTTCTAATCATGTTTCCTTTTCAATTATTTCACCCTTTTTAGCTTTCATGATAATTGCAATGTGGTCTACTAATTTGGCTATTAACCTTTTGTTTTTTGAAAAATTGAAAACAAATTGTTAAATAAACACCAAAAGGGAAAATAAAAGGTGGGAACACTATGTTGGCTCTATTTATAATTTAGACTCAAGTTATTCGATTTTTTAATTTAGTAGAATTTTATGTTAATTAAAAGTTACATAATTATTTATTAATTTAAGTTAATTAAAAATCAATTATTTTTAGTTTTGTTTAAATGAATGTTCTTTTTGTTTTCATGATTTTATTTTTTTAATATGTTCTATTATATTCATTCTATGTTATTACAACTCAGACCTTTTGGTTGCTTTTGGTCGCTTTTGGTAAGACTTTCTCATTTGCCAAACTGGAGAATTGAAAATATACTATATTAATCTCTTTTTAATGATTAACTCATGTAAATTGTAATAAATAAAAAGGCAGCTGATGATAATATGACCTAATAATTTTACATGTACTTTTCTGAAAGAAAAAAAAATTCAATTTCATATAAGAAACCATATGGTTTTCATAGTTTAAAATAACTATTATTTTAAGTTATACATTAATTGTAAACTATCTTGATACATCATCTAAAGTATTACTAAGATGTAAACTCTATTGGGTTTGTTTTCTAGTTGTCATTTGAAAAAGTAAACCAATTTATTAAGAAATTTTAATTTCCATTTAAAATAAAAGATTTCTTAAATTTGTATAAACTAAATGTATTAGTATTTAATTATATTTTCCATTGTTTAACTTAAAATGAGTTATTAATTCTGTCATAATCATATAATATTTTATGTTGAAATTTCCTTCTATACCTTTTTGAGTTATTTATATGGTTAAGACCACAACAACAAAGTTGATTTTGGTTACTTTCTTTTTTGCAACATTTCAAAATCGTAGCTAAAAGTACTCTTTATTCAAAATGTCGCTAAATGGCAAGCCTTTGTCAATGATGTAACAAAATTGTATATAATTTTTTAAATATAGAAAGTGTAAGAAATATGATAAGATTTCGCGACGATTTCCAAAGCTTTAGCCTTTCACGATGCTTCAGGCTTTTACATAATCGTCGCAAAATGGTTACACATTTGCAATGCTTTTGTTAAATTGTCGCAATTGATAAACCATTGGCAATGAATTATATAATCGTCACAAATGGTAGTTTTAAATTGACTACATATACATTTCTTTGGCGACGGTTTCTAAAAATCGTTGCCAATGGTCCACACTTATGGCGACGTTTTTTTCATGTCATTGTGAAAGGTGGACTATTTGGTGACGTTTTTATGAAAATTTCACCAAATGTAGCCCACAGTTTGCAGCGCTTAGTGAAAAAGATGTCATTTGTTCCGCTACAAATGACGTTGTATTCGTCTTATTTTAAACCTAATGATGAATTCTTCTTCGTCTTCCTTACAAAATTATGGTTCTTCCTCTCTCCCAATCACGTCCAAATTGCAAAACACACCCTCCATTTTCTTAGTCGTCGACCTTTGACTCACCGGTTGTCCATTTGTCTAAGTAATTTTTCCATCTTACCTACTGTTTCTAATTGTCCCTTTAAGCGTTTGAAAGATGCCAAGTGGGGTTTCGACGCATTATAAATAGATCATATTGTGTAGTAAAGCAGAGGGGGTTGCTAATCACTTGCCATTTTATTGTTTGTTAGTATATGCCCTCTTCTTTGGGTTGTAATCAGTAAAAATGAACATGGAGAGTTTTTAAATACACAGAAAAATTAATAGAAATACAGCCACGAGAATAGTTAAAATTTAAGCAAATAGAAAATACTTTTAGTTTTGCTCTGAGTGGTACTTAATCAATATGAGTATTATAAATTAGTCATAATAAGATAAAGCCTCAATTTCCTTCTTATATGTTTCTAAGAACTTGAAAGTGAGATTATTTACATACTCATTGTGACTTTAGTAGCAATTTAGGAATCCAAGTATTGATAATGGACTGTCATAGATAGTGTATGATGGTGGTGGTGATTGGGAATATAATAATAACAATATAATTAATGCCTTATGAGGCTATCAAATTGAGCACCATTTAACACGAAACACTTTGTTCATATAACCCACTGTATATGCATAAAAGTGCTATCTTAAAACTTTTGCTACATTCACAGAAAAAAGAAAAGTGTTTTATGCTTTCTGAGGAATAAAATTAGAAGGTAAAAGTGGCATAAGGATTAACCAGCTTTTTGTTATTATTGTTTAGTTCATAGAGGGTTTCCTTTCAACTTAATTTTATCAATATTCAAATATTTAACTTTCTAATACTATATATATATATACAAAGCTAAAAGAAATTAATTAGAAGTGGGACTTAATTGATAAGATATGTAACATAGTGACGATAGAGCTTTTAAAAATAATTTTGATTCGAAACAAAATTTGAACAGATTGTATTAATAGTGTTGGTTCGTTCAATTTAAAGTAAGAGTTCTAAAGATGAGAAGGTGAAATCAAATATGTATGTCACCTTGTGTTATAGACAGTAGTAGAGGAACAGAAACCACCTTTTTTATTTTGCTTTTCTCCTTTACTTCACTTAGATATAATAATATCTGTTCAAGTTATTAGTTTCACTTTTTTAGGTTAAAAGTTTAGTGAGACCTATAGATTGATGAGAAAATGCGAGAAAGAAGATTTCATTAGTTATTGGCATTTATAAAATATGGATCTCTTATCTTGCTTTTTAATTAAGTATCTTTTTAATTAAGTATCAATTTAATAGAACCCTTTTAAACTGCAAGAAGTTATACCTTATGATGTACGACCAATAAGTTGTATTGTTAATAAAATTTATGAATGTTTTTATAGATATCCTATATAATGATACCTAATAGAAACAAAGGGAAGAAGGTGACATGTATTGAAATTGTAGAATGGAGGGATCTACAACTTTAATCATATCAATCAATTCCTAGCCAACAACAACATTTAACCTCAGCCACCAATAAAATTAGTTAGGAACAACCTTATTCTTCCTCGAACAACAATGAATCAACTAAGTACAGTGCAAGTTTGTTAATCTTTAACACGTACAAATAGACTTATGCTCAAATATATATTTACACGTTTAATATGTATTTTCTTATCATTATTGATTTGTTGTTAGGTTCCAATGTCAATATTGAAAAAAGATGTAGAGTTATAACTAGAGGTTATGAATTGCAATGAATGAATGTTGCAATAAATAACAAGTTATCAATACAGATTGATACTTCGTAAGGTCGTCCAGTAAACAAGATCCAATTTATAAAATTGACAAGTGAGATGAGGATTATTGCTAGAACAAAATATCCTTGCTTGAAGCATGCTAAGGACTTAAAAGGAAGACAACTTATTTGAAAATACTTTGGATAAAGTTGCAGTAATTTTTCAATTTATTTAACTATATGCAATATTACTTCTTTTATTTTAAGATTAGCTATACTTTTACTTATTATTCACAGATGAAATTAAATATTGTTGATATCGAGAACCTTGATGTTTTAAACTGCACAATTTCATTGTTGAAATAAAGGACCAAGGATTTTCATTATAGGTTACATCAGCTTTATAAATCTTTTCCTTCTGATGCGGAGGCATGGAGACATGTTCCAGAACGAATGTCTCAAGAAAATTGGAATAATTTGTGGGATTATTGGGCCTCTCCTAAAGTTTAGGTTTGTTTTCTTTCCCTTCATATTTGCTTACATTAATCTTATTAGATGATTTAGTGACTACCTAATCTTTTTTTATTTATGTAGGAAAAATGTGAGAAGGAAAAGGTCAATAGAGGAAAAATGAAAACACCTCACAATCAATGGTCCAAATCATTTATAGTCGTCCAAAATAAATATGTAAGATCTATGTTTACAAGTTATAATTATATTAATAAACAGTATATTATTTATTATGCCTTGTATTTTTCTTTCATAAAATAAAGAGAGAAGGAATTATATAGACAAGAGTGTGATAGGATCACATTATACAAAATCACTCACTATAAGAAAGGTCAAAGGTGGATGTCAAAAGAAGCAGAAAATAACTATATAAGTATAAAAACTTGTTTAAATTTTAAGTTTATTTATTTATGTAGTACTAACTAATAATATTTAAATTAAATATTGGTTATATTTTCTTAATTTTAGAATAAGATGCACGAGCTGTTACAAAAATCAATGTCTGAGGGGGTTAAGCAAGAAATGCTAGCTCCATAGAGCTTAAGTATATTTTTAGTAGGTTTTGGACATTTTAGTAATTTAGTTGAAATTAAATTCTAATTTCAATTAAAATTTAATTAGAATTAAAATAATTCTAATTAAATGTCAATTATGCCCAAATTAGATCTAATATCTCATATTGATCCTTATTTATTAAATATCTCATATTTAA
>JANKOD010000005.1:20849555-20860707 GCA_026284645.1 Erythroxylum acuminatum | reverse complement strand
ATTTATTAAATATCTCATATTTAATCATAAAGTTTCTCAAACTTTACAATCAAGTCTAACTTGATTAAAATATCTTTACTCTTTTCAACTAATTCTTTATATGAAACTCATTAAGTTCTTGAGTATGCTAGCAATGATTATAAATTATAATTATAATTCATAATTATTATTAGAAATTATAATTATTATTAGATAAATTAAAACTCCTTTTGATTTATCATTAATTTTTTAATTAAACAATTTATAATCATAGATCAAGATTGACGTCTAGCAATACGTCATGACCATCCAATATTTAGTAATGTCAAAGTGGTTTTAACTAATCTTTTCGTGCATGATTTTTTCATATAATTCAACCATTTCATCATACAATGTTCCGATTAGACATAAATGATAGAATTAATGTCTATTCTATTTTAAGTCCAATCATATTAGTTCTTCGTCATTAACTATCGATTCAAATAATGACATTTGTAAACTATGTACAAAGCATCATTCCACCTTGGCCAATGATATTTGAATCAATACTAATTAAAAACTACAGAACATTCTCCCTAATTACTTTAGGATGATGAATCATACCTTGATCACACAACTATCTCCATATGGTTCATGTTACATCTAATAACTACCGATTGAACAACCATGATTAAATAAGTCATAAGTAGTATCAAAACATAACAATCGCTATATAAGATAAATTTGAAGACCTTAAGTCAAAGAATCACTTATACAATCATCACAATGAGAATTTTCATAGATATACAAGTAATGTTCCAAAGGGATTTATCATATCGGGTCTGTTTAGTGAATTTGTTCTCTACGAAGCACTCGCATCGTATACATCTAAACATATATAAGATAAAGAATGCCTTTAAGTTCACTAAACTTCAACCAAAGCGATTGATTGTAGGATATAAACCAACATATAAACCCAATCAAATTAAGGATAAATCGTATATGGATTAAGTTTTTATATAGATTATCAGCTTCTTTCGTTTTCATCAATTATATCTCCAATATAAGGATGCAGCGACAGATAAGTATGGCATGAATTTATAGTTTTAGTTTATTCGTAGTTGTTTATGTAATGAAATCATTTGTTGAAGTAGCTTGGCCACTTTTGATGCTTAGGCGATCATGAAACAACCTTGTAAAACTCTAACAGCTAGCGAACTCCATGTAATGGAACTATATCATGTTGCTTTTTTGCATAAAGTACTATGAGCACTATATATTTGATCGCTTATCTCATGCTTCTTTTTATTCCTTTTAACTATACGCTGGTTTTTGCTTTTTGTTTATATGGTTTGACTTGAAGAGGGAAATCTAAGACCCTTATATCTTTTATACCATACATATTACATCATTAAAGTCATCTTTTTAGATTGAACATAAATTAGATAATGGTTGCCAATTAATACAATATCATAAACACAACAATTTAGTTAACAAACCATTACAAATAGCCATACAATGGAAATCATACTTCATTTGATATTTTTAATTATGTCATAATTTATTGGGTCAATTATATATAACCAATTTTCAAAGAGATAATGTCTTGGATTTTGAGATGGGAATATTTTTCATTTGTTATATATTCAGCATGTTTTACAATATTTTATTGCTTGGTAATTTAGCTATAACTTAACTGATTCTATCATATCTTGTGATATTCTAGAAATGAATATATATATATATAGACCCATTTCAGTATTTACTGAATGGATAATTCTTATTAAATTTTAATCATATGTGACTTCTAGAAAAGACCCTTCAGGGATGCTGACCCAATTTATTTATCCTTAAAAATACGATAGTTATTTTCATTGAGTATGATTATGAAACTATTAATTGTCACACCATCATCCATAATTAGATCTGGAAAGAAACTTCCAACTCGAAGACCTTGAAAACCATCCCAAGTCCCACAAACCTCATGGGGCCAACGTGGCCATGATAGTGTTGAAAACTTGCCGCATCAATTAACCTCTGGATTAACAACTCCTGGAAGGAAGTGATTTGGTTCATGCCAATGTTCCCCGTTGTGATTCCTCTTCCAAAGCACCTAAAAGTATGTTTACCAGTTATTTTCACCTATTTCCCCCTCATCAAGGAGACGCACCCTTGAAAGTGTCACATGAATTTTTATTATATTGGCTTTGGCATCAATTCAATGATCACTGCATGTTCATTTTCAATTCCTTCTCTTCTTTAACTTGGTTTTCAATGATACCGTCCGTCATGCAAGGTTAAGTGTACGCGCAATATCCAATCAATTACTAGCTAGCTAGGTTGTAGCTGGTGTAGTTATACATTTGATTGTGAAGAGTGACGACTCAAGCAGTAGATGAGTCCAATGGCTTCCAATAAGCATGCATGAAGGATGGTATTGTAAGGCTAAAACGCGTAGCTAAAAGTGTAGAGATTATTAGTAGCAAAGCTCCAAGGATAGAAAGAACCATAACAAGTCCTACAATATTTATGAATTATTGTAATTATTTTTAATGTTTTAGTATTAAAACCAACCAAAAGAGCATATGCTTAATTCTTTATCATCTAATGTGGAAAAGATTAGTTAAAATGTCCATATGTATTTGGAACCAAATCCATTGACTTAATTCACCAAATCTATTATACTTTCTAAACCAATTACCAAATCCAATAATGTTAAACTACTCAAAGAAATAGATGTAGAAGCTGATGGAAAGAGCTTGAGCATCCCATAGCGGGAATGGTCCTTATCATGCATGCGTGTAGAGAGACAGACAGACAGTGTTTTAGGCAAATGGGTCCCTGGAAAGGGAAATTAAGAGGATGTGCTATAGCAGCAGTTGAGCTATGACATGTGTAAATGTCATTAGATGCCTCTTCTTTTTGTGGCATGTGAAGAGATACCCTTTAATCATTCAACATCATTGTGGTGAAGATTATTTTTTACTGACATTTCACAGGGTGCATTGTCTTAAAAGAAGCAGTATCATATTGGATTGTACAAAAGTAGATGTCCAAAGTTCTCTCATTCTCTGACCACCTCCCTTCCTACTCTGGAGTGGTCACCAAGTTTAAGTATTCAAATCTCATTGCTTTTTGTACTGGATCAGGTACTGACTCACTGTACCTTTCTTCATAGGCAGCCCAAATGTTCGTTTTGACAGGAAAAGAACTTGAAGAGAATATTTTCTCGCCCAGACCATCATACTTGTTGCTGTTGTTTTGATTTGTTAGAGACTGTTCAACCTATTTTCTGCGTCTGCAGCCGTTGTATATGGAATTCCTTGTAGTGTGACAAGGTGAATCAAATTACTTACTGTTCACTCAGTTTAGAAAATGTGATCAGCTGCTTTCGATATATGTACGTGACATGAAACTTCTTTTAGCTGGATGTTATAATCTCCTTCCTTTAATCACTCATTTTGATGGATGAGGAAGTACTTTCTGCCTCCTTTAGACCTGCCGACTTTTCTTTTTGTCTGGTTGAAGTTTGACTTCTAATCAAAATTTCTGCATTTCAACTTTGTTTCAAAAAGAAAAAGAAAAGAAAAAGAAGGTTGAGAAAAGAAAATCTGATTTAATGTCTCCGGTGAAAAAGAAGTGAACACTTGTTCCGCAAACCAAAGAATGTGTGCATATACTAAACGAAAGTGAAATAGCAAGCGCATGCATTATATATGCATGTATATAATAGATTGATCTTGAAGGCCGGGTCCATTGCTAAAAGCTCTGGTCCAGGCGTGAGAGCAACTTTGCCATGATTAACGCTCCTAAAAAGCAAATGGGGCCAATTCCCAGTTGTGCATGGCATCTTAGTTTCATCATAAATTATTGAAAACAAACAGCTGCTGAACTATCTCCATTACCGGGCCACTACACTCCTGCATTTATGCAACATTACAAACGATAAAGATTGTTTTTCTTTGTATTTTTGTTGCCAACAGAAGCGATGATACGCGTCTTACAAGTTCCAACCCCAACTGGGCCTAGGTTTCATGTACTGCCAATAACTGAACAACAAACATCTACCCAAACGAATTCAAAGCAAATTTGAACTTGGTTTTGATGGTGATAGTCCTGCCTTCCATTATTATGGAGTCTCACTTCAGCTATATTAGATTTTTGAAAACACATGGCCCCATCTCAGAGCCCAGAGGATTTGCACGAACGCCACTGCTGAAAACAAGATACAGTTTGTGGGCTTAAAACGTGCTTCTTTGATAGTTTTTTATTCAAATAGCTTTTTATTTCCCTCTATTTGTCTATAAAAATAAATATAAACGTATGTAAGTAAACTAACTTTTAACTAATCCCGCGTGGAAAAAGATATGTTGAGTGTCCCATAACTCCTCTCTATTTATTGATAATATATTCTAATATTTAAAAAAGCTACAATCTATATGTATTATATTTTATATCGTATTTTTTCCAACTTTTCATGCCTTGGCAATTCTTAAAAATAACCATGCGATAGAATTTAATGAAGATGTGAGAGCAATAACTTATTGAGAGTAACTTAATATTGTGTCAATATATAAACCATATGCATATAACTAAAAATAACAAAATTGCAAACAATTAGCAGAGCCAAGAAATTTCATTAAAAGAACCAAATTTGGTTAGGAAAAAAAGAAATCCTAAAGCACACTTGAATTTTGTTGAATTAAGTTTTTTGCAATTCGAAGAACTCATCTTTGAATAATCTTTGGCTAAGACTATGTATAAGAAAACTATAGATGAGTATGTTGTGGCTTACGATGACTAGCAACAAAGGAGGAGAGTTGATTGGCAATGCTTCATGGAATTGTCAATTTAAAATTGATTAGGGATAGAGAACTGATGATTGTAATTGGCCAAAAAATGATAAAGGAAAGAATGAGAGGTGATTGGTGATATGTGCTAACTATATTACGTTTAGCATGATTCTAAGAGAAGTTAGCTTGTGTTTAGAGGATTTTTATATGACTTGGTACTTAATTTAGCTTATATTTTGTTTATAAGCCTTTTTAAACTTCTTAAGGAAGAAGCAATGAATTCAGGTAAATTTGAGTTGAGTTAGAGTAATTTTAGGATGACTTTATAGTAAGAAATAAAAACATATCACCAACAAGGAGTTATATTGTTGAACATAGGGAGCCATGTTGCTAAACATGGGACTAACAGGGACCTATGTTCAGTAACAGGGAGTAACATAGAGTCAATAAGGGTCCATATTTTAGAACGTGAGACCAACATAAACTCGTGTTCAAATATGTTTTTTATGTTATTTTATTTTGTTTCTTCTCTTTTTTGGTCAAAAGTAATATGAGAGCAATACAAGGTCATGTTAGACCCATGTTGACAGTAATTATTAACAAAAAAAATTCAAGAGGGGTGCAAAGCAATACGGAGACCTACATGGTCTTATGTTTGACTTATATTTGACTAAAATTTTAGGGTTTTGTGATAAAAGACAAAAAAAAGAGAGGAGAAAGAGGAGGACAGACATATGGGAGTACCAAAAATCAGTTCAACGATAGAGGAGACTCAAGAGCATATCAAATAGAAGCAATGTTGGAGGAAAGCTAGATGTCATCAAAATCAATTAAGAAGCGTTAAAATTCAAGATCCATATGGTTATTCTTATTGCATTTTTTTACTGTTCTTTCTTGGTTTTATTTGTTTTATTATAAATTAATTTTGATATAGATTTAGATATAATGAACCATAAAATTTACATTTTGGTTGGGTCGGCTCGACTGGCCCCACCAAGCCTAGCTCTAAATATGGATATCGACGGCCCAACGACCACGGCCTGTTCGGCCCACCAGGTGTTAGACTCCCATGCAAACACTACAACTCACGTAAAACCTAAACCTAATGACAACTCCAGATATAAAAGGTATTTTTTCTACCATGATTCAGGTATGACAATACAACCTACCTTTTTCTCTGTTTAACGGCAACCAAAACCCTACTAAAATACTGACTTGAGCGTCAGAGGGGCCTTCCGGCAACCAACCCCCGGCGTGCCTTTGTCTGTTTTGCAGGTATCACATACCCCGAATCGCGCAGGTCATGGATCGAAACGATGACAATCCGATTCAGCAGAATCCGGCTGAACCACATACTTTCTCAAAACCTTTCATTGATACGAGAGCTAAGTTGATGATAGTGATTCATAGGTTTGAATCAGTGGCTTCACACGAGTTATGGGTTAACAGAGAGTTAGTCTAATATAGATAGAGCCACTTGTGAGGGGGAGGTTTTGAAAATTCACAAGTAGAATCATCCACATCAAAAAGAGATATAATATCCTGATTATATATGAGCTTACTTGTATCTGGTCTAATGTCTTTGTAGGCTTCCTCAAATCTCTTCAAGGATTATTAGTTGGTTATCCAATATAATTCTGCTTGCACAAGATTAAGAGAGTTGTAAATATCAATGTTTTAAAAACCGAACCAGACCGTACGGTCGGACCAGAAAATTTTTGAACCGGTCAGTGGTCCAGTTCGGTTTTTCTTAAAAACCTCTATGTATAAAAACCGGCCGGTTTCGGTCGGATCGTACGGTTCGGTTCGGTTATTTTGCAACAATGGAATCGTTGGTCGACCGGAAGTATACTGAACGGACTGCGTCGGAGGGGGTGATCTAAATCTTGACAAAGGCAGAGGGAAACAGGGAATGAAGAGTTCTTCTCATCTCTAAAACCGGTTCCATCGGAAATAGACGGTTGACGGCAGCCCAAGAAGAAGCGGAAGTTTCAATCGTCGGAAGCTTCAGTCGTCGAGTTCTTCCCCAGTAACGTCAAAGAGAAGTGAAAAAGCGCGACCTTTCGTCCTGACGATCGGCGTTATCATTGTGCTTCTCTCACGGTGAAAAAGATAATGAAGCTGTTTTATTTTCTGACGAGTCACTAACAAAGAAGCATCTACATCTTAGAAGACGAGTCTAGATTGAAGGAGAGGGCACCATAATCCTAAACATGAAAGGAGTATTAAGATTTGCGGGAGTATGAGGTTTAGCTTTTTTAGAGTTGCGTGAGGATGAGGTTTGGCTTTTTTAGATTTGCGTGAGGATGAGGCTTAGCTTTTAGAGTTAAGAATGGACTATTAGAGTTGCATTAGGATGGAGATTGGCTATAGACTTATAGTCTGAAACAGTTGCGCAGGTTCAGTTAAATTATGTCTGTTTTTAACTTTTTATTAGAATTCTTGCATCGGCTTTGTTACTGCCTGATTTGATAAAATTTATTTTTCATTTCAATAAAATATTTTATTTTCATTTATTTTTATTTTTATAAAATTTTCATCTTATTTATTATATTCCGGTTTGATAGCGGTTCACTACCGGTTGAACCTCTGAACCTTAAACCTTTCATTCACCGGTTCGATATCCGATCCGATTTTTAAAACATTAGTAAATATACATCTGTGTTGTTATGTCTATTTGGTTTTCGACGTTCTAAGAAAATGTTCACCGTCCCAAATATATTTAATTCGTTGTAACAGTATGATATAGCTTTTTTATGGGATAAGATCTCAAATAATTGTATTCTAATATAAGAACGTTATCTAATTTAGTTTTAGAACTTAAACTGTATCGAATGATTGTTTGATTCTTAAGCTATAACATAAGATAAGATGACAAATTTTACTTCTGGTAACACCAGTCAAAACCACCAATAGATCACGATTCACGACTACATAATGTTTAGTGGGAGTCGGATCATATGGTATTGGCATTAGTAATTTTTGGTGTAACATGTAGTTGACTGTGCAAGTGAGTAAAAAAGAAAGGAGTTTATTTAGAGATAATGTTCTTAATTTGATTAGGACGGATTCCACTTCTTTAACTTTTGACCCAAAACACTTCTTGGGACTTTTAAGCTTGATTTCTTGTATTGGTAATAATTCTCATTCAATAAAAGGAGGAAGAGGAGAGGACAATTTTCTTTCGTGCACTAGGTTCGTCCTAAACATCTTAAATTAAACTTATTTGTTAAGAAAGTTTACAATAACATACAAGTAAGTGAACTCGAAAAGAGCTACTCATCAACTAATTACAATAACATACAAGTAAGCTCAGATTGGCATGAATTATGAAAAGACACCCCCTTTATATTAAGTTAATCAATTCATAAATTAAATTTAAAATTGCACGGATTGAGTTTAAATTATATAAAATATAAAAAGTGTTTCTGTAATTAAATATATATAAGTTTCATATTATTTTATTTAATATTTATGTTATATTAATTAATTTTTGTAAAATATTGTATTATGATTTATTTCTTCTTATTAAAATTATAAATTTTTATGTAATTGTAATTAATATTTTGTATAAAAATAAATTTGGATATTCATTTTCTTTTAACATATAATTTATATTTGATATAAGTATTAAAAAATAGAAAATATAGCCCAAACTTAAACTTAAATTTTAAAATCCAATTGAACCGTGCCAACCCACCTCCATGTACAAGTCTGGACACAACAAACAACAGTTTAAAATGTATGAACAGAAAACAACCAATTTTACTAGACTCACAAAAAGCAAAAGGACCTCGTACCTGCTACAGCCAGCTAAACTTAATGGGCTAAACTGCCACATGTCATACATGCAGACAGTGAACCCCACTAAATAAAAGCTTTGACTCTGCTCTTTCTTAGACGTCAAATCCCTACGGCCTTTGTAGAAAAAACAAACATACTTGAGAGAGTTCCGTTCAATGGATCTTGGCTTACCACGACCCCAATCAGTCACCATCCACTCTTGATCTCTCCACGATGTTACGGTGGCCTCCGTCTGATATGTGGACAAACCCTGTGATTTTAGATGCCCCACTGGAGTCATGATCCAACTACCAAGTATCTTACGTACTACAACACACTAATGTGGACCGTTTGCCGAGTTTGAGGATTTGTGGGCCCCACTTTGCGTGTTAAGTTTGAGAAAGGTTTCAACTTTCAGTGCTGGCTATTGTTTAACGATCTGCTTTTGTTGGTAATACTAACTAATGTCCTAATTATGGATAATTATGAGACTTAAATATACAATTAATTTTGATCTAACATGCCATAAGCCATTGCCAAATAAAATGATGGAGATGATGTTGCAACCATATAAATCTTAAGGAGCGTTCTAATTAGTAATTACTAGAAAACTTAATTAATTCCGTATTAAATTTTAATAAAAGATATGTGCTCGTCTTTTGATCCACTCATTGTGTATTTTGTTGTCAGAAATTGAAAAGTAATAAAACAATTTAGGATTTAACAGCCTATACCTGTAGATTTCTCCCATTATGGACGGACCATTTATAGCTAAGAGTTTGAGTTAAATTATAAATTTATCCTTAAATTATTCATAAATTTATATAAGGGACTTACCTCGTTAATACTAAATTTCTGATTTTATCATAACGTGTAATGATTAGCACGCACTTTTCGTCCCCCCTCCCGATTTTGCTCTAGATTTTTCCTCTTCGATCACAGTGGCACCATTGCCTGATTCTACTTTTTATCCTGAGCGTACATTTCCTTAATCCTGATTTATCTAAAAACACAATTGAGAAAATCCTTGAATAAAATCTCGTGCAGCTTAGGGAAATTATCTAGGCTTGGCTCATAATCAAAAGAAGAGAGCTCCAAGCAAATGTTGCCAGATCTCTAAGTGTAAAAACGTAGCTTCGGTTGAGTTAGTTGTTAAAGGAAGGGTACCTAAGTTGGGAGAACAAGACAAGCAACATAAGGAACGGTTGGTAGAAAAAGGAAAATACCACAAAGCGGAAGAACTCTATTACTGAGGAAGGCCTAAATGAAGCCCCATGTACAACCTCTCTAGTAATGTTGATGCTAGCCCTGGCATTGAAGAGAATACTCAGACAGAGATGCCTACCAGTCAATTATTAACTTGACTCTAGATACCAATACTCCCCTCGCAAGGAAAGGCTCCAATAGGAAATCAAGGAGTAAGCACTACAAGAAATGGACTCTTTCTGCGTTGTTTTTAAAACATTGCAGAAAACCTTCTACGACGTCTAATAAAACGTTACAAAAAATGTCGTAGACGGTGGGGTAGGCAATAGGTATCTGCGACGTCTGTTGGAAAACGTCGTGGAAGGCACTGATATTCCGCGACGTTTAGTAAAACGTCAGGAAAAGACTCGATATTTTGCGACGTTGGGAGGAAACATCACGAATTGTTTAGCTTTAACGACGTTTAAAAGGCGTCGCAGAAAAACTATATTCCGCGACGTCCGATTCAACAAACGTCGCGGATTGTAACATATTTATTAAATATAAATTAACCGAAAATAAATTTATTTAATATAAATTATAAATTTTTTATTTGTTTTCATTTATCTAAATATAGGAATAATTTAATAATTAATCAATTTTAATTATTAATTTTTAAATTTTAAATTTTCCAAAAAATTAATTTAATAAATTTGAATTATAATTACTTTTTTAATTTAAATTTGTTTAAAACTTCTAAAAATAATTGCATTCAATTATTTGCTAATTTAATATTTAACAAAATTTGAAAATATTATTTATTTAATAACTATTAAATATTATTTAGAAATAAATATATTTAAAAATTCATCATTTTTTTGAATATATCAATAATTTTAATAATTATTCATGTATAACAAGAATTGAATACATGCAGACAATTTATTATACGATTGCAATTCTCAAACATGTCATAATACGATAATTAAAATAAACAAAACATTATAGGTGTTTAATATATCAATAGGAGTATATGTTTAGTCTAAACGAACATTATGTGTAGAACATAAAAATTCCAAGACCTTTTTGTGTTGTTCAACTTGGGAAGTTAATCGATCCTGCATTTCTTTAAATTGTTTAGTTAATTCATCGACTTGAGACTGTAACCCCTGATTAGCCCTCTTTGACTCCTCTAATTCGTCTCGAAGTCTCTTGCTAACCGAAGTATTCCCTTGTGGTCGAGGCCCAATACCCATGCCAACAATGTAAACTAATCTAGTGCCCAAGACTTTGTCGCACACTTCATCCACTGTCATCGGATGACCTTGTTCTTATTGAATGTGTTAGTTCATGATAATTAATTCCTGGAAAAGTAAGAATTAATTACATACACATTCTCATTTAACAAATATTTGTAAATGAACTATGTACTC
>JANKOD010000005.1:20792119-20803482 GCA_026284645.1 Erythroxylum acuminatum | reverse complement strand
TATCAGTGATAAAAATACAGCTATATTAATATTAACAACCAAACAGGTTTTTGTTTGTATTTGAAAGAAAAACAGAAGCAAAAAAACCGAAAACGGAAACCGAAAACTACAACAGAAAAACAGAAGCAGAACCAAACGGCCCCGTAGCACTAAACATCTGTGTCTTATATAACTAGGATACAAAATTAATTAATAGAGCACTTTTTTTAGCTGCAATTTCTTATCCTACATTTGCAATACAATTTAGCAGTTATATAATATAGTTTCAACTTTAAACTGACAAGGATTAATTGAATGGATATGTCAGAAGCAATAATATAGCTTTAACTTTAAACTGACAAGGATTAATTGACTGGATATGTCATAAGCAAAAGAAGAAGGATGTATATTGTCTTATGTTCAAATTTTCAATTAATAGCACAATTTATGGCTTATGGAAGGAGAGAAACCAAAGGATCAACGTCTAGAAACAAAACCTACTTAATGCACTAATACAAATTATTAGAGAGCAACTAATAACTCATCATATTCACCTAGAATATAGCAAAATCTTGGCTAATAATTATAGATTTCCCTCTAAAATGCTCCCATTAATAACAAGAACTTAAGCCAATCAAAAGTGTTATGTGAATTGATTATGGTTCTGACTTCATAGAAGATGGTTACAACCTCAAAATTGGAACTTAATCCTTTGTTTCACAAGCTCAGAAAGTTGCAAATTGAGTAATAGCTCTTAACCACCAACTATCAAGTTGTAATGGGCTTTTAAACTTGTTTTATTATATACAACTAAATCTAAACATATTTTGCATATTATGTCATATATGTACTTGGCTCTATTTTCACTCCTTCAGTGCAATTTTTTAAATGATAAAAAAAGACATGCACTTAGAAAATTTAACAAATATGATAAAAAGGTGAATTTCATTACTTTTTCATCAAAATATTACTTTTTTTAAAATTTATATTAAATTTTAACTAGACCATTATTTTTTTAGACATTAATTGATGCTCCCTACCCTCGAGCCAATTTGTGTATAAATGAATTTTTTAGTCTAGAGTTTATAAGGAACGTTTAGTTTATGTAATTTACTTAAAAAAAATTCACACACTCTGTCCTAAAATTTGAATTTATGAGACTGATGTGAGGAGTAAAGTTATTGACCATGTGACCGTGAAGTTAAATACATATAAGTTTAAATTCAATCTTCCTAGATTTTTTTAAATTGATAATTGAAGACCATAAAAAGTTGATGCATGCTGGTATTTACTTACTAAAAAGGGATTTTAATTACCTCCTTTGTCAATAAATCATAAGCTTTTAGTTACTTATAGAATTTGAGATTATGAAATTAATTATTGATGCTCCTTTTATAGATGACTCACTCAACTCTTTAAATAAGTGATTCAATTAATTTCTTATAATAAGAAGACAGAGAATCCATGTCTTATAGTGCCCATATTTAACTCCATTTTAATAAAGAGAATGGATCTATATCTAAGGTTAATGTTAATTACTTTTAGATCAACTTTAATGTAAATCAAATATTGTAATAGAATGTACAATTTAGTGGATTACTAGAAGAATATCCCAACACACATATCATCAATTTCTTGAAAAATTTATGACACGTTCAAGATTGTTGGGTCAATTAAAGATCCAATCAGGCTGAGGTTATTCCTATTTATACTAAAGAGATTAGGCAAAGCAATGGTTAATAACATTACATGCCTTATCATTCACTGCATGGGAAAGTCTTATAAAGAAATATCTTCTTATATGGATGTAAGTCCAAACATTTGAAAATGGTTTGGCCAATTATACAAAGTAGATGATAAACACTTAACTAATAAGCATCCAAGTTTAGAAGAGATGATGAGAGACTCTACTTAAGATACTACTTCTTAATTGTAAAACCATAGAACTTTGATAAGGACTCTTGAAGTTCAAATTGGTCTACTGAAAATGGTTATAACTAAAAGACCACAAGGCACATTGCCTAATGATAACTTACCTAAACCAAGGGAGAATTTAAAAAAAATTTCCTAAGGGATGAGGAGTTGATCAGTATAGAAAAGGAAGAAGATAACAAGGTAAGGATTATAGGGGAGTATCAACCAATAATTCTTTATCCTGCAAGATTACTGTAGATAATCAAGGAGGAAGAAACCAGTACTTAGTAGGAGTATGAAGAAGATAGAAAAGAGAAAGATCTAGAAGAGAAGGATTTAGAGGAGGAAATCACAAAGACAAAATCAAAGGAAGGCAACATTAAGATCCTCCAAAACATTATACTATTAATGAGCAATCTAGGGAGTTTTAGTATTCTTGCGTTATTAGTAGTATCTATATTAATAATACATCTAACTGATTTAAGAGTAAGTATTAATATAATGTCTTATATCATGCTAAAAAGAACTGGAATAGATGAACTAGAATTTATAAAGAGAGTAACATATCTGGCTAATAACTCAATGAAAAGTCCTAAGGATGTTAATGCGAACAGATAATAAAAATTAATAGGTTCATATTCCTAACATATTTTTATATCATAGATATTAAAAACGATGGGAAAAAATTTCTAATCCTAGATAGGCGCCCCTTCTTTGCTAAAATTCCTAATCCTAGGTAGACCTTTATTTACTATATCAGGTGTAGTAATAAATATTATAGAAGGTCAACTCATACTTAAGGTTAGGAATGAACAAATCTTACTTTTAAATGATGAAAGCATATTATAGTTGTTAAAGACTTATGAGAAACTAATTCTTATTATATTTTGCAATAAGTAGCAACAAAATGATCCAGGGTACTATTGTAATCAAGTAGATGATTAGTCTTTATTTTTAATTGATTTATTTAACTTCTCTTAGAATTGCTACCTATTTAAGTTAAGAGTGATTGAATTTGAGTTCTTTGAGAACTAGTAAAAGCTTAAGTGTAGCGATATGGGATTTGCATAAAAACTGTTAGAAAAATAGGTCGGGATCTAATCCTGATCGCGTTGGAATAATTATGAAGCTTTTTTTGCATTTTAATTTCTAAAAACCAAGATCACTTTAATTCTATGAAATGATTAACGCATAAATCATAATAAAGTGGAATCTTAATTCGTACCTTATTATGAAGTTTGATCCTTATCTTGTCGTATCCTTCGAACGATTTCCAAAACTAGTCCATCTCAACTACCGTAGCTGTACAAGTGTCCGATCTCTAACGGCATCCACGTAACAGATTAAGAGAACTCTATAACTCTTACTGTTGGATTAAGCAAGAAGTATTAGCTCCATTAGAACTTAAACTTATTTATAATAGGTTTTGGAAGTTTTAGTAATTTAATTGAAATTAAATTCTAATTTTGATTAAACTTTAATTATAATTACAAATAATTCTAATTAAATACTAGTTATGCCCAATAAGATCCAATAACTCATATTGATCCTTATTTATTAAATATCTCATTTTTAATCATAAAGTTTCTCAAACTTTATAATCAAATCCAACTTGATTAAAGTATCTTTCCTCTCTTCATCTATTCTTTTATGTGAGACCTATTAGGTTCTCAAATATGTTGGCAATGATTATAAATTATAATTATAATTCATAATTACAATTAGACAAATTAAAACTCCTTTTAATTTATTTTTAATTCTTCAATTAAACAATTTATAGTCATAGATCAAGATTGACATCTAGCAACACATGATGACCACCCAAATATTTAAGAATGCCAAAGTGGTTTTGATTAACCTTTCCATGCATGATTTTTTTCGTATAATTCAATATTTTCATTAACCAATGTTCTAATTAGACATAAAGTATAAAATTAATCTCTACTTTATTTTTAGTCTAATCATATTAGTTCTTCGTCATTAACTATCGATTCAATTAATAACATTTGTAAACTATTTACAAAATGTCATTCTACCTTGATCAAGTATTTTCCGAATCAATACTAATCAAGAACAACGAAACATTCTCCCTAATTACTTTAGGGTGATGAATCATATCTTGATCACAAAACTACCTTCATATAGTTTATGCTACATTTAATGACTACTAATTGAACGTCCCATGATTAAATAGGTCATAAGTAGTATCAAAACATAACAATTCCAATATAAGATAACTTTGAAGACCTCAAGTCAAAAGATTATTAGACATATAAGTAATTTTTCAAATAGATTTTTCATATGAGCTATGTTTAGTAAAAACGTTTTCTAATAAGCACTCACATGTTTGTTTAAGTATCTTTATGCTTTAGTCTATTAGATCGAGTTCTCCCTTCACAAGAAAAAAAACAAAATATGTGCTAATCTTTTTAGATTTTATTAATGTCCATTTTTAATAGAACAATGATTAGAAATATTTAAAAATAATACATAAATGTAATATGAATATGATAATTATAATCTTATTATAATTTCATTTATAATGTATAATTATCCCATGGACTTTATCATATACATCTAAACATATATAATATAAAAAATGCTTTAAAATATTTTGTCCATAAATTACAACTAAAACGATTGAGTGTAGGGTATAAACTGACAAAAACACACATATTTTCATAAGTAATTTTCTTGATTTTTATGTCATACTACTTTGTCCTACTTAATTTCTATTTTGAGATGATCGTGATAAGTTGACCATGAGACAAAATTATTAAAAAGTTAGATGATATTTCAAGAGAAATAAATATTAAGCAAATAATAATTCTTGGAGGAATATAGTTTGGTCCGTGCCTAAAAAGAGAGGAGCAGATACAGATAACATCATTATCCGAGACATGGTGATGCTAATGAATATTCGCTAATCATAAAGGGAAATAGTAATATCCATTATTAGCTAGGAGGCGCATACATGTACTCATTATTGAAAGGATAATTTTAAGAATATTTCCATTGAAGAATTAGGATTCAGATATTTAATTCAATACGGTTGTTTCATTTTTTTTAATTTCCAACAAAAATATAAAATAAATAGAGATAATTTTCAATTCTTCATTAGACAATAATAATAATTAAAAAAAAGAACTTTTCATTCAATCATTGATAAATGAAGTACGTATCCTTTTCATTTTCCAGGACCACATACTGCGTGGATATGAATGGTTTAAATTTTATTATTCAATTTATATTATGATTTATTTTAAAACATCACTCCGGCTCCCCTGCCTAATTTTATTTTAAACACAACCAAGGCCAATCTGGTAAAATCGAGCATATTGTCTGCGCCTTACCTATTCTACCCACGTTCTAAGCCGTTTTATGTCCTTTCTAGAACTAATGGACATGTTTCTGTCCAACTCAACCTCTACCCACTTCACTTCTTTCTTCTCTTCTGTATCTCTATCTCTTCATGGCTTCTGGGCAGCGACAAGCATCAACTGCAATGAATATGCAATCTTTTTCAGATACTGAAAGCTGCCGGAGCGAAGGGGACGAGGATAATGAAGAAATGGAGGAGGAATTGAAACATGAAGAGGAGCTTAATAACGAAACATCCTTATGCAAGAATATGTTTTTCATCTGTGCCGGTCGTCGGAGACTGAAGACACGGTGGAAACTGGGGCAAGGTTTGGACCCTAGAGCTAAATCGTTCCAAGAATGGAATAGGGTGTTTCTTCTTGTGTGTGCCACCGGTCTTTTTGTGGACCCTCTCTTCTTCTACGCTCTTTCCATAAGCGGGACTTGCCTGTGTCTCTTTGTGGACGGGTGGTTGGCGGTCACCGTCACGGTTCTCCGGTGCATGACCGATGCTTTGCAATTGTGGAACTTATGGTTGCAGCTCAAAATGGTCAAGAAATTGTACGGTGGTGGCAGTGCCGCTGACGGTGGCGAGAAGAAAGAGGCAGGCAGCCCACAAACGGCTGGCCATGTCTCCATGGTTGTCAAATATTTGAAGGCTAGGAAAGGACTTTTCTTGGATCTGTTTGTCATTGCCCCCATACCTCAGGTGAAAATCTTCTTATCTAGCTCCTTTAATTCTCAATTGGTAATGGCCTTATGATATCGCCACCATTTTCAAACGATGACCAGCATCTGATTTACTATCACAATCATACAACGAAACATGACGTGGTTCTTGGGGTAAGTGCCATTTGTATGATAGTGTTTAGGGCAGCTGACATATGCATGTTATTACAGAGTGCAATGACAATGAGACCACGTGACGTAGCTATATCCATGTCGTTTCTTCATAATTGCAAGGGGTAAAAGATGGAAACTGGAAAGCATGAAATAATTTGCACAGGAAAGCTTTGGTTATCGGAAAGGCTTTTGAACGAACTCTTCTACGGTGTAGGCTTACGTCGGAGCATATAGAATTGAAGCAACCTTGTTCCACCATATTCTATGTTTATATTATAATGTATTTAATCTGTCGCTACTTGATGTTTGTCCAAAACATAGGACCAACGGAGAGAACATGAATCATTTGGTATGATTGTAGTAGTTAGTCTTCCGACGGAAAATAGTTTCACTTTTAGGTTTGAAAAACATAGCATTTCTACGTTTGAATTATATTTTGAGGAGAACCCTCTGCATCTCCATGAATAAAAAGAAACAAAATTGCAAATTACTGTTGTCTTGACAAACGAGAATTTTGATTCTTGAGGGAAAACATAAACTATTGTCTGAAATGATAATGTTTTCTATATGTTTTATTGACATATTTTCCATGTTGCAAACTTAGACAAGGTACCTTCTCTTGAAACTAACATATATACCTTTACATGTGTGGTCCCGGAGTTTCTCTCACCACTTATCTTGAAATGTATGTCATCACTTGCAAGCTCTTATTTGGCTGAGATGAACATTTGGTTTTTGTATCTCTAAGCTTTGTTTCTCGGTTTTAACTTGCTATGAGGTATACACTCTTCTTGCCTAGTTTACAAACCAGAAACAGAAAATTATCAGCACCAGATGGAAAGTTTTATACTTTCGTCTTCTGTGTCTGCCAAGTTTTATCGTCCTGTCGTGCTAAGTGAAGGCCATATAAATCTGTTAAATTCTTTCTTAGAATCATTCCATGTTCCAAGTAGTGAATCGCATGAATTCGACTTAGTCATCAGAAAACGTTGTACTTGACAACATCAACATTTGCAGATTGTCCTATGGGTGGCAGTTCCAACATTATTGGAGCAAGGATCTGTAACTGTGTTGATGACAGTTCTTCTGATAACATTCCTCTTCCAATACCTTCCTAAAATCTACCACTCCGTTCGCCTCCTCCGCCGCATGCAAAATGTTTCCGGCTACATCTTTGGGACTGTCTGGTGGGGAATTGCCCTCAACATGATCGCCTACTTCGTTGCATCGCATGTAAGTTGAACTTTATTATCTAAATTATACCTCTCAATCTTTTCATCCAGAAACTTTAGAAGTCCCCTTTTCCTTCTTTTCATATTTTGTCATGTCTTTTCATATTTTGTCATGTTACTGAACATTTAAGCAATGTATCAAAAGTCAGGTATAGACTTCATGCTTTTTTTAAACATAAAAACAGGTTATCGATGCTCAAGTAACTTTAAAGCTTCCAACTTTATCCGTCCTCTCGCCGGCATGGACAGAGGGGTTCCTGTACTTAGCCTTAGATTTAGGACCTCTATATAGTTGTTAGTGAAGCGACATAAAGGGAAAAGGATGGTGCAGCACCAAAAGAAAGAATACAAGAACAGTATCTACAAGTTGAATTGTTTTCACAAAAACAGTAGGGAACATTGAATTTACTTAGGATTCTCCCGTGAATTTGAAAAGGATTCAAGTAGTTAGTCACATTGAGGTGGTTGATAGTTTTGGCTTTCTGGTTTAATAGTGAAAAGGGAAAATGTTAATAGGTGTCCTAAAGTCACATTTGTGTTGAAGTTTTTATAAATATTTATGTCATGACACTGTATATGCATAGTAACTTAGTACTTATAAGATTTTAAACTGAGGGTTATGGTGATAATGAAACTTTAAAATGTTACAGAAATTGCAACTATTTTAGAAAATGATAAAAAATAAAAATAATCCGGAGGTAAATACAAACTATGATATATTCAACAAAATGCATACAAAAGCATGCATGCCAGAAAGCAATGAAAAAACAATCTCAGGAGAACAATGTTTAGTAGTGTTATTATAAAACACTTGGGGTCCTTTTTTTTCATAAATACAGGCAGCAGGTGCATGCTGGTACTTATTGGGAATACAGAGGGCGGCAAAATGCTTGAGAGAACAATGCAGAGCAACAAATGGTTGCGGGATAAGGTTGTTATCTTGTAAGGAACCTATTTACTACGGGACAGAAAGTAGGATCACAGATAGACTTAGACTGCAATGGGCACAAAACAACAAAGTTAGGACCACCTGCCTGGATGATAGTGGAGATAACTATGGATATGGAGCATATCACTGGACTGTTCAACTTGTCAAAAATGATAACAGATTGGAAAAGATACTCTTTCCAATATTTTGGGCCCTAATGACACTAAGGTGCGTTTAGTTGATGCTTAAATTAACTAAAAACCTCTTCTTTTAATTGATGCGTGTTTAATTGGTGTTACTGGCAGCACTTTCGGGAATTTGGAGAGCACGACAGAATGGTCGGAAGTCATTTTCAACATAATCGTCCTAACAAGTGGACTGGTGTTGGTGACCATGCTGATTGGGAATATAAAGGTATTCTTGCATGCAACAACATCCAAGAAACAAGCAATGCAACTTAAGATGAGAAATATAGAGTGGTGGATGAAGAAGAGACAGTTGCCTCAAGGATTCCGGCAGCGGGTTCGCAACTATGAGCGCCAGCGGTGGGCAGCCATGCGTGGTGTAGATGAAACTGAGATGATTCGAAACTACCCTGAGGGCCTCCGAAGGGACATCAAGTACTATCTCTGCCTAGATTTAGTGAGGCAGGTATAAACCTTTTAAATACATGCACACTTTTGCTGCTTCAATGGACATAATTTGAGTCAGCAGTAGTCCTAACAATCATTAAAACCTCAGTGTATGATTTGGTTTAACATTACAGAGGAATGCAACTTGAAAGCTTCTATTATTAGATACACTTCTTATTGTTTTCCAATGTCTTCAAACTCCTTGCGCATTCATTTCTAGTTGAAGTCTCTAAGCTAAAAACTTAGAAGGTTGTCCATTTGTTTCAGGTACCACTATTCCAGCATATGGATGATCTTGTCCTAGAGAACATCTGTGACCGCGTGAAGTCTCTAATTTTTACCAAGGGAGAAACAGTAAGTTCCAGTTCGATGGACATAAATATAAGCAGAATGTGCTTGTATCAATTGATTATATTGGATATCTGTAAAGGGAGGCTTATTGAAAATGTTGTAGTACTTCTAAACCTTGGTTTCATGTAGGTAACAAGAGAGGGAGACCCTGTGCAAAGAATGTTGTTTGTAGTGAGAGGACATCTCCAGAGTAGCCAAGTCCTAAGAGATGGTGTGAAGAGCTACTGTATGCTTGGCCCTGGAAATTTCAGTGGCGATGAGCTACTCTCATGGTGCCTAAGAAGACCCTTTGTGGATCGTTTACCGCCATCTTCATCAACACTTGTTACTCTTGAGACTACAGAGGCGTTTGGGCTAGAAGCTGAAGACGTGAAGTATGTAACACAACATTTTAGGTACACATTTGTGAATGAGAAAGTGAAGAGAAGTGCAAGGTACTATTCACCTGGCTGGAGAACTTGGGCAGCCGTGGCAATTCAGTTGGCTTGGAGAAGGTATAAGCATCGACTAACGCTTACTTCCTTGTCGTTTATAAGGCCTCGGAGGCCCTTATCACGGAGTTCTTCTATGGGAGAGGATAGGCTCAGGCTTTATACTGCTATGTTGACTTCACCGAAGCCAAATCAAGATGATTTTGACTTCTGAATTTGTATGCTTCAAAAGAGTTTTCAGTTTCTGTTTGTACTGTGCTTTTATATGTTATTTAATTTACGAGTGATGCTTTGTGGGTATCTGAGATAACCTAAAGATATATATATATATATATATATATATGAAGAATAGGAATTGAATTGAGCCTTGAATGGCAGGCGCATGAGTATATGAGAATTGGCAGTTAAAACAATGAATCTCTCTTGGTAGGAGAACCAACTTTATCGTACGACTTATTTATAACATATTATTCCAACAAGATTGCTTTATAAATTCCATCTGTTGTTGAAATAACTGTTGTCTTCAAACTTGTCCTTTAACATATTGAAATGGATTCTGATTCTGTTGATCAGCTCCTCATTGAATTCTTCTTTACTTGAGCTTAATTGTATTGTGGAATATTCTTTTGTCTCTTTTATCCTGAATGAACGTGACTAGATACGATAGAGACAAACAAAAACACCATTTGCAAGCTTTACTGGTATACCTCATTGCAGAGCTCCATTCAACTATGTCTCACCATATTGCAGGGGAATCGGCTATGTTGCACTTGCTTAGAATCATTTTTTAGCTTTCACTGGTGAACTCATATTGAAAAAAAATAGATGAGTAATGCTTTCTTCTGCTTTCTTGCACAACACATATCAATTTGGTATAGCCATATATTTGCTCAGCATATCAACTGTTGGTAGCTTGCCTTTCATAGCCATCCATAAAGTGGTGGATGCTCGGGGTAGTAAATACTTGCACCAAACAATCCTGATCCAAGGAACCTTGATAGTGTTGCCTCAAAAATACTGTCTACAGGACAAGTTTATGAGTTTAACAGACCTGGAGTGTTTCCAAATTATGTTGTCTTTTTCCCTCAGGATTAAGTCTGGTGTTAACTATTTCTGAGCTGATAATGGGGGCACCATAGGCCTCCTGATAGCTTCCCTGTGTTCTACTGCCGTAGCTATTGTTGCATCAGATTGTATAAGAGGTTTAAGAGGTGCAAGAGAATTCAGATATTCCAGTGGTCTTGTAAACATACAATTGTTAGTCTAGAAATCTGTTGAGTTCCCATTTCCAATCAGGTTCAGAAACTTCATTCTAACCTTGTCCTGGATTTTCACAATGAGCTTCATTGCTGTGGAAGCAATAGAAGTGAGTTCAAAGTGATGGATGCGGGTCCCTCTCACATGGAGGGATTCCATTCCAAATTGGCAGCACCGCCGCTTGCTGCTTTTATTGAATAATTGAACATGCAGTCTTTGTTGAAATAAATGGACGCCGCCTGCAGTCTTTGTTGACAAGAAGGAAAAAAGACAGCTGCAAGGTAGCTGTCTTCAGGCGGCTGAGTGCCTATATAAGGCACTCTCTACTTCAACAAATCACACATACAATACAGAAAAGAAAAAAAAGAGAGAAAACCAGAGTAATTCAAATGCTCTGAAGTTAGGAAATTTATTCCTAAAGGGTTGGTGAGTGACA
>JANKOD010000005.1:20777723-20792019 GCA_026284645.1 Erythroxylum acuminatum | reverse complement strand
CTTCATTTAATAATCATAACTTAAGCAATAAAATCCTCAATTTATTCCAATCAAATTACAATTAATCGAACTAAAATCTCAAAATAATTTAAACATGCTTAATGCGAATCGGGGCCCAACATAATCTTAGCCAGCTGGATTCAATAACTTTTGGTTTTGACAATCTCATCGAGTATAATGTGATAAGACCGATTATGAAAGATTCTTGTTGTGGATGTGAATGAAAATTGTTACTTTCTTTTCCTATTCTTTAAGAAAATTGTAAATCGATTTTCTCTCCTCTTTTAGTTATGAATTTAAACATTTTTTCTTTTTGTGGTAGATTCAATCCTTAAATTTTCAAACAATTAAGTAGTCAATTGGTTCACTTTTTTTTCTGATATAAATTTTAATTTATGATTTATATTTTTTATTTTAAAAATAAAAACTTATTTGATAACAATTTATAATATGTTTAGTTAATATTTGTAATTAAAAACTAAAAAATAAAATATGTTTAATTTTATCATCTTATTTTTATTCTTATAATTATACTCTTATGTTAACAATTTTAATATAATACACTATATTTTTAAATTAATTAATTATCATTATAGCTAAACTTAAAGTATATTCAAACTAAATACAATTAAAAATTTACACATTAATTATATATAATAAAATTATATAAATTAGAAAATTATATTAAGTCATTATAATCAATTGAAAAAATAAAAACTATAATTGTTTTGCTTTAGATTCAAAGTAATAGACTAACAGCACCACTCCATCAGCTTTCATCAGAAAGACAATCGTTTTGCTCTAGATTCAAAGTATGCTTAGGTGAATGCCAAGAGGTCCCCGTGAAAGAGGCATTCTCAAGGTAGTTCTTCCTATACTTTGTAAGAGATGAGGCTTTAGAATTCTTTTAGCGCACCACCTGTTGGAGATAGGTCCCTCTTACATGGAGGGACTCATTCCAATTTGGTGGGCATTTTCGTTGCCTACCGCACTTGCAGTATTAGTTGACGCCGCCTGCAAAAGATTTGTTGCTTTTGTGGAAGCCGCCAGCCTCCTGCAGCAATTGTGGAAAAGAAGGAAAGAAGACAGCTGCTTGTAGCTGTCTTCAAGCGGCGGAGTGCCTATATAAGGCACTCCCTGCTTCAAAAACAAATATAGAAAAATTATAGAGGAATCCAGAACGTTGTTTTTGCTCTGAAGTTAAGGAAATTTATTCCTAAAGGGTTGGTGAGTGACAAAATAGTGAGGTTAGTATTTTTAGGTTGGGAAACACCTTGTGAGCCACTATTTTGGTTTTATCTCTGTATACCTACTATTTGTAATAGTGGAAGAAATATTTTGAGTTTTGTCCGTGGACGTAGCCCAAAGTTAAGAGTGAACCACATTAAATATTATGTGTCCATTTTGCTCATTTTATTTTTCCTTTTCACAAAATACACCCGTTGCGCCCAACACAAAGTACCTAATACTTCTTTTCTTAAGTAAAATTCACGTGCCAATTTAGTCCATAAAGCTTGCTTATCCCTTAACAGTCTCCAAATCCTCTCAGTAAGCATAACCGAGTTAAGAGTTTTGAAAGGTATAAAATTCACACCACCTTCATCTTTAGGAGTGTATATCTCAGATCACTTGATTCTAGCTTTGGTTTCCTCTTCCTTACCTCATGACCATAAGAATTTCATGAGAGCTTTATCGATGATCTTTGTTACCGATTGAGGAAGTGCCAAATGAGCTGCCCAGTATACGTTAATGGAATTCAGTAAAGAAACAACGAGCTGAGGTTTACCAAACAAATGAAAGTTTCTTGGCACTCCAACTTGATATTCTATTTAAGTGCTAATTGAATTTAATAATTAAAATAATTAACTAAAATTACAAAATTATGATAAAGTCCATAAAAGACATTTATTTACTAAATTGTCATTCTTATCTTAAAATCATAAAATACCTCCTATTTATAGAATTTCTACCCTCTAGTAACAATTGTTTTTAAATTTTAAAAAATATTTTGAAAAATAAAAATTTACAAAAAAAATTATTTAGATTTGTATCTAAGAAAGGATTCCTAGATAAGAAATAAAAGCAAACAAATACTTAATTTTATGAGAATAGATGAGAAAACACATATCTTACGCCAATACAAATGTAAGATAAACTAAAGATAATTTAAATTAAATAAAGTACAAATAATTTAAAATTTATTTTTATGTATTACTGATCATATAATTGTTTACTAAAAAACACTTACAGGAAAATAATGAATTAAAAATATTTTAATTCAACTTATTGAATGCTAATAAATCTTTTCTTCTTAAAAAGATTTTCTGTATCTTTATTTAATAATTTGTCCTTATTTTTTTCTCTGAAGTGTTATGAAAAATGTGAACTTGTTTTGAAAAATTAATTTATATCTAATAAGTTTTAAAAGAGATTAACTCCTCTAGTTAACTTTCCCTTCTAGTATGGCTCCCACTGAGTCCCTCTACTAATTCCTTAACTTACTTTCCTTCAATCTCTAAACCTTTATGTTTGGTCCAACCAACCTCCAAAACTCTACCCATAATAAACTTAAACGCCCTCCATAGATAAAATGTTCTATTGGGAATACAGTTGCCTAATCCAGAACCTAGTCCCTCTCCCTTAAAACTCACTCTCCTTCGCAACCTTGGTACCTTCTGAAAGTTCCCCCAAAGAATCTGGCTTAAGGAGGATCATTTGGAAATAAGTAGTAGATGATCTTTTCCCAAGCATGAAGTTAAACTATTGTTATCCCTTTTCAAATAGAGAAGGAAAGATTGTAGTTCCTCCACTAGAGACCTTGAAGGTTGGAGCTTTGAGATGGTTAACTGTCTTAGTGGAGTTCCTTTTAGGTAAATATCTAACCTTCCATTTATTGAAGCAATAGGCATTCAAAAAGAGAAAAGAATGAAGGATTGGAGGATTTATTCATATGTGACCAAGGTAGCTTCATTTTTAAGTTTAATTTTGCTTAAGTGATAAACAAAATTCTTAACTAAGGACATTGCACCTTAATTATAGGCCAATGCTTCTACATAGGTGGAGACCACACTTGAATATGAGTAAATTAAGCGTTGTAGATGGACTTGCATGATATTCCCCTGGAATTTTAGATCATTATGGAGATAAGTCATCTGGCAAGCTACATTAGGAAACTTTTGTGTATGGATGCTACTATACTAAAGTTTAAATGCTTGGGGATATGGAAGAGTGTGGATTGAAGTCAACATCAACTGGGTACTTCCCAGCTATATTCCAATTATGAAACTTGGAGAGAATAATGAGACGAAAGTTTCAAGTGTTAAAGTAAGCTACTAGTGGAAGCCTCCAATGAGAGGCCACTAAAAGTTTTGGAAACCAATGGAAGTGTTTGCACATGGCAACTATGAAGAGCTTATTGAACAAGGTTATCATACTATGCAACCAAAAGACAAAGGTTCTAAAACTATTTTGGGTGAATCTAATGAGGTCCCTTCAATAAATGGAGGTGTAGTGAGGATATCCTATTGGTGATGATGATTTAGTTTAACTGCAAGCGCATGGTGTAATTATAGCTAGCATTGATAAGTATAAGTTTATATTAGAAGAACTAAAATTACTAGTACTTACTGTCTTTCTATTATCTAACCTAACAAATTATGGTGCTTATGATTAATCAAATTCAAAATTAATAAACCAAAATAAGTTAACATAATTGTCTAATTAAAAAAAGATTAAAATAAGAAACAATCGAAGAAGACAGTGGTACTTGGAATTCGAATCCCCCTTAAGACTTCTTATGAAATTATGTTTTCAAAAATCAATTTAATATATAATTCATTAGACTATGGAAATTACTTAATTAGGTTAATATCTTTCTCAAGACTATAAAAATCTAATCTTAGGTTGATTAATTGAAATATTTTTCTAATTAAAATCCCTAGAATTGTATTAATCAATTCGTAAATTTAACTATTAGGTCTAACCCTAATTTAGAAGATTTATGTGAACTTATCTTTAGATTAGTATACAACTCCTTTCAATTATATTATATCTATTTATACAGTGGATTTCTCAATCTTATTTGCATGAAATCATAAATGAATCAACATGTGAGAAATATAATTCAAGAATAATTATAATTACATAATTAAATATCAATAAAACTAAAGGATGAATTAAAATAAAATAAAATCATTACAAGGTATATCTCGAGATTTATCTAATCCAAGTAATAAAAAAGGTTTAGTTGATAATTATAGAAGATATAACATCAAAATTAAAGGAAAAAATAGAAAATCAATTTCATTACTCTCAACTTAATAAGAAACACTTGAGCATTTGATCCTCATTCAAATAAATTTCATCACTCTTAACTTAATAAGAAACAAATTTGAGAATGCATTAAGCAAATTGAAGATATCCATCAGGATTCTCCATTATTCATTCAATTGCAAAGTTTATTGAATTGTTAAGCATTTAATTACTTGCATCACATTATAAAACAATCCAATTCACTCCATAATTCTTTAAATTTCAACTCAAATCACATCATTTCACTTAATGTATAAAGTGAACATACATGAGAAAATATAAAATCTTTAAACATTTTTCATACTTTTTAAAAATAAAACACTAAATTTAAAAACTCAACGTAGGAGCATTTAAAAGCTTGTTTGAAAAGTCACCTAGCCTTTTGATACATGAGTAAACACTTTATCAAGAATACCCCCAATTATTCAACTAGGTCACTATCTCAAATGGCTACTAACACCATTTATTAGCTTTGACTTTTTTATTAGCACAAAGCTAGTGGATTGAAATTATTTATGCTCTTTTATTCATATACAACTATTTTTTCTTTTTTTTCTTTTTTATGTGGCGTAATAAAATGCTCGAAAAGAATTCACAATTAACTTAATGTAAGCACAAATTATACATAAAGTATCATAGTATAAATTAAATATCCATTCTCAAATTAATGAACTAAATTGAAATCAACTTAATTATCAAAACAAATAACTATTTGCCTGGACAAATCAAATCAAATCACAATCATAACATAACTTATAATAAATCATCTTGATCAATATTCTCTTTAAAAAAATTCCTGAATTATTTATTATTAAACAAATTATAACAAAATTGATAAGCTTGACTGCTAAGTCCTTCCCCCAAACTTAATTTCTATATTGTTCTCAATAAAAAAAATGCAAGAACAATGAAAAATATGAAAAATAATGAGAGAAGGTGAGAATAATTGGGACTTGATAGTAAAAGATTTTAAGCCTTACCTAATCTTGTTAAAATCTAACTAGTACTGGTGAAATATTATTTACTCTAACGAAAGGGTGATGTTGCTTTCATAGCCTATGAAGCTCCATCAAATCTCAAGTAACAAAGTTAAGACCATAAAACAAAAATTATGAAAATATCTAAACTACTAATCAAGATCTTACAAACTACTCAATCAAAACAAGAACACCTAATTATTAGATTGCCTCCTACTCAATGCATTTTTATGAGTATTTTAGTTGGACTTCCTATGAAGTCCCTCTAGAACTTGGGTCTATGATTAATGACTTTCTTCTACCCATTTCCTTATATAAGGTTTCACTGACTTGCAAATAGGCTACATGCTGTAAGACAATAGGAATATAAGGTATGAAAATAATAAACCAATTAAATCCATTAATGCCATTTTTAGTAACAAACTTTCAATATAACAAGGAATAATAAAACCCCCTAGATCTTTTATTGAATTTGACATTTAGTTTTGTGGAAAGTAGGAACCCTTCGAACATAAGATGACTGTTGATAATTCCTTAATAGCCTCCTTATTTGGCTTTTCCTCTTCCTCTTTCTCATCTTCCTTTTCTTTTTGAACATCGACTTCCTCCTTTTCTTAAACATCTAGTTACTTTCCACTCTATAATGTTATGGTATTCATATGTTCCCTCAAATATGGTTTGTTGTATCTAGATAAAAACACATATCCTTTTAGTTTTATGGACGGTAGCCTCAGTTGAAGCAACAAATTTCATAAGGACATCTTTAAGAAGTGGATGCTCCTCTTGTTATTGCTGTTACGAATCCCACATAAAGTGTGATCGCTCAATGCAAAGTCGTAATAACTTCGCCACTTTAGATTATAGGTATTCTCATATAAGGTATCTTGAGGCTAGTTCTCCACGTAAATTAGATGGCCTTATATATAGTTTGATGCCTGAAATTCATGAAAGGTGATTACCTCCACAAATATCATAACATATCATAAATATTGGTTAAGCTTTCAAATATATGTTACGGTGCCTTTCGTTCCAAGCTTTCAATGCTACTATAAGTAATGACATAAAATAACTCCATTGTGAATATTGTTCTCTCCATCCTGCCATTGTGTTTGGTGGCTATGATAATGAATAACCAAATTCTTAAAAATAAACCACAAATAGAAGATCAAGAAAGAGATCTATAAAGACAAATAAATAAATATAAAAACAAACGAAATATAAGATAACTAAAAAATGACTAGATTAATAAAATAAGGTTTTCCTAATATTATAGTCCCTAAAACTATACCAAAAACTTAATGATGATGACCTGGCTTTAACCAAAAGTATATGGTGTAGTTATAGCTAGCACTGATGAGTACGAGTACGAGTCAATTCCACAAGGACTAAAATTACTGGTACTTACTAGCTTTCTATTATCTAGTCTAATAAATTATAATACTTAAGATTAATCAAATTTTAAATTAAAACAATAAACTAAAATAAATCAATACAATTTACTAACTAAAAAAGAGATTAAACTAAGAAACAATCAAAGAAGACATTGGTACCTGGAATTTGAATCCCCTATAAGAGTTCTTATAATATTGTGATTGCACTAATCAATTTAATCTATAGTTTATTAGACCATCAAAATTTCTCAATTATGCTAACTTATTTCTCAACGCTATCAACATATAATCCTATATTGATTAATTGAAATCTCTTTCTAATTAAAACCCCTAGAATTGCATTAATAAATTTATGAATTTTATTATTAGATTTGACCTTAATTCAAAATATTTTTATCAACTTATCTATATATTTGCATGCAACTCCTTTAAATTATGCTAGATCTATTCGTACAAATAATTTCTCAATCTCAATTGCATGAAATCATATATGAATCAACATGTTATCAATATTAATTTAAGAATAACTAAGAACATATAACTGAATCATCAACAAAACTAAAGAATGAATTAAATTAAAATAAAATCACTACAAGGTTTATCCCAAGGTTCTTCTAATCGAAGTATCAACAAAGGTTTAGTTCATAATTATAGAAGACATAAAATCAAAATGGAAAACTATAAAATCAAAAGAAATATGATGAAATCTCGTTTAATCTTCATGAAATTCACTTGAGATCAATGAAAATCCACTCTGAATGTGTTTCCTTGCTTGTTCGTTTTTCTTTTTATCATCATAGGACGTTAAATGTTGTTTCTTTGAGCCTCTTCCCTTACTCTTCCTTTTAATTTTGCCTTTTATTGTTCAAAAATTATGATTTTTGGTGGTACACAGTTACCAACACGAGTATGTGTGGTGTCCGTAGTGATTATAAATAACAAAACTACTAAATCTAGATTGTGTAACTCTCTATAATCATGTAGCTATCTTATTATGCATGAAACATGTCAACACAGGCATGTTGGTATGGACACAAGCATATCTACAGACAATGTGCATTTTCAGATTCTTTATAACTTAATCAAAATAGCTCCAACATCGCCCCAAACTTGTCCTAATTTGTTCCTTTTGCTTTGAATAAGTGAACTATAACCTAGAAAATAACATAAAAATAAATTAAGCACTAAAAACAATACAAATCTTAAGTAATCAAGAAAATGCACTAATCATAGTGCTAAAATTATGGTTTATAAAGCATTTGTCACCTGTTCAGAGAATACCTTGGAAATCTCTAATTATGTAGATTCAAATTTTGGACCTTCAAGAATGAAGATGGGAGAACCTATATCTACCTTTTCTTAGGGATTTGCTAAATTGATCCATCCGGAGGATAACGTTTTAAAGTTAGCAAGTAAAAGGGGATCAGTGAGGAAAAAGGCTAAATCCTTCTCTAAACAAATACCTTCCTAATTTCCGTTATAGATTAGAGTATTAAGGGGATGAATTGTTCTAAAAAGCAATAGGTACTTCACGATATTTTTTAATTAAAAAAACCCTATCCTAGAACTACTTGAAACTAAAATGAAGGTAGACAACCTGAAGAAGAAACTATAGTTTCTAAACTAGAAATGGGAGTACGTATCTAACCATGATCACCATTATAATGGTCAAGTCATAGTTTCATTTGATAGATATAGAGTTAGAATATAGAAAATTGCTTCCTATTGCCAATATATATTTATTAGAGTACAATTAAAGTTAAATCCAAAGGTAGTAATCTTCATATTTGTCTATGGTGCTAGTACTGCATTCCATAGAGTTTAGTTATGGAACACTCTTATCATAGAAGGGAATAAAGGGAATAAACCCCTAGATATTCCTAGGTGACTTTAACACAATAGTATGTCCATTTGAAGTAGAAGGGATGAGGCATGTCTCAAAATGTGAATATAAGGGCTTAAGGAATCGTTTGAATATATTGGGCCTTATGGATTTGAATTTTTATGGTAATTATTTCACATGGACAAATAAATAGATTAGAGATTGTCTAATCTATAAAAAGTTTAATCTTGTAGTTATTAACCAATTTTGCCAAAAATCCTTTCCATTAAGCAAGGCTTTATTCACAAGTCACTTGTGTTTAGATCACTGCCCAATAAAGATCAACAATCTCATAATGATTTACTAGTTGGGGAGTATTAAATGATAATAGTGTAACTAAACATTGAATATTATTTATAGTCATAAGCGACATTGTTTCTGCTGTGTTCAGATGTTGGTGGCAACATATAATGTGTATTTGGCTAGATGTCACCTTTTGGCATTTGTTAACTTTACCATGCAAAATTACAATGCAAATCTTTTGTACTTATCATATTTATTGCCAACATGCAATGTGTATTTTGGCCAGGTGTCACCTTTTGGCCTTTGTTAACTTTACCATGCAAAATTGCAATGTAATCTTTTGTACTTATCATATTTGTTGCCTTTAATGACTTAATACAATTTCAATTTTAAAATTAGTTGATTGATAATCCAAAGTATGATGATACTATCAAGAAATTAGTTGATTGATAATCCAAACCCTTCTCACAATGAAGAGCTTCAAGAGAGCCCCATTCAGGTTTTAAAATTAGTTGATTGATAATCCAAAGTATGATGATACTATCAAGAAAGGAATGGAGACATAAGTCTAAGGATTTTATGATTTTCAATATATGAGGAAACTAAAACATATAATAGAGGAACTGAAAAAATCCGTAAATCAAGGGTTGAAGTACTTAACTAATCTTGATCTTCAAATAGCCAGGGACTTATTAATTTAGCCTAAGAGGAAGCTTATGCACACCCCATAAATGAACAACTTAGGTCCAAGGAAAGGTCAACTTGTAGGTTTTGAGCAATGATTATACTTTTTTAAAACAAAAATCTAGGATTTAATAGTTGGAGGAGGGGGGACCTTAATATAATTTTTTTCCACAAGTCATTAATAAGGAATCACAATATAATTCTTCACTAAAAGAAACAAATGGAGAGTTGATCTACATGTAAGAAGACCTCCTTAAAATTATTTTTTAGTATTTCCAAAGCTACATGGGAACTTACTCTAACTACATCTCTTATGTAAAGGTGCTAGATAAATATGTCAATCACTCATTCAATGAAGATCAAATGGTTGAACTAACCAAGCATATCGCCCTTGATGATACGGAGAAGGCAATCTTTACATTGCATCATTGAATCTAGGACCAGATGGATTCAATGGGCTCTTTTTAGAAAACTTAGAATCATGTCAAAGATATGGTTATTAAATGTTTTTGAAAGAGGATCTATGCTTAAAGAACTTTAAAAAAATTATGTCACTCTAGTCCTAAAAGTGCATAATCTAGAGAATTGTGGAGATTTTAGGCTATTATCATACTGAAACCTCATTTATAAAGCTATCTCCAAACTGTTTGCAAAAAGAATAAAAATAGTGCTGAAGTCAATTGTACTTAGAATAGTGCTGAAGTCAATTGTAAACCCTTGTCAAGATGCTTTTATAAAGGGTTGAAATATAGGAGACAACATCATGCTAGCCTAGGAGTTCTATAGTTGTTATCATAAGAAGAAAGGCCCAAAATGATGTGAGATAGACTTCCATCATCAACGAAGTCTTAATGGCCAAAAGAATATGGAGAATTCTCATAGATAAAGAGGCTATATAAGTTAGATGGGTACATATACATTTTCTTAAATGAAGGAGCTTCTGGATAAAATCACCAACTGCTAACACATTATTAACAATGGTTCAACTAATGAAACTAAGGGATAGTGTAAGGGAGAAGATAAGAAGCAAGATAGTGAATAGGAAATAAACCTTCTTTTGGTTTGAAAATTGGAATAATCTTGGTCCTCTGATGCTTATACATGAATTTCAACAAATTAACCATCTGATTCACAATGAAGCTAAAGTTAAAGAATTAATGGAGAATGATAACTGGTCCAATAGACTTAGAGGATTATCAATAATAAGAGAAAATGCCCTAGGAGACATATTGCCTTTTGATTAAGAAGACAAGTTAGTGTGGATTCCTGATTCTACCAACTCCTTCACCAACAAATCTTGTTACATAAGTTCTAGATGAGTAAACCCATAAGTACCAAGTTTAAGCTAGGGTGGGATAGCTTTAGTATTGGACCCGAAATTTTTCTAAATTATTTATTATTTTTTAATTAATTTTTATGATTTGTTTGTTTAAAGGTAGAATTAAATCAGTGTGAGTTGTGTTTCGACAGTTTTGTCACTGCGAGGTCAGACTTTTGCCACTACATGATCTCAAGACTTTCCCTCGATGAGGCTCTTCGGAAGGGTAAAAATTGGAAGAATCAAAAGAAGGGGAAAATGGGCATTTCATTAAATGATGAGGGCATAATTGGAAGACCAAGGATAAAAATGGTCTTGAATTAAGAAGAAGAAAAGAGAGAGTCATGAGAAACAAAAGAGAGAAGAACAAAACCGAAGAGAAAAAAGAAAAAAAGAGAAGGAGAAAAGGGAGAAGAAGGAAGATGATTAACTTGTTAGAGGTAAGTTTATCATCTTTCTTCTTGCTTAGATACAAAAAGGGGATTAAATGAAGACTAAGGTTTGTGTTAGGAAAGAGGGGAGGAAGAAGGGAAAGAACCATTTTGATTTTAGGGTTTCTAAACAAGGGTTTTGGTTTTACTAACCTAGACAAACTAAGGGTAGGTTAGTTTAAGCTTGATTTGTATTCTTTTTTGATTATTGAAGCTTTATAAATTTGTATGAGAATATTGTTTTGAATGAAAACTTGGTTTATTTTAGGGAATCAAGAGAATCTTACCCAAGGGTAAGAAGAAAGAAAAGCTTGAGCTTGGAATTTGGCAAGCCAATTAGGTGGGTAATGTATTTATAATTATTGTGTGATTGGGCAAATTCTAGCCTATGTGTGTGTATGCCTAAATTTCACGAACTTTGAATTGTTGTGAAGATTTGATAATGCATGATGATTTGTGATTATGTTATACCTTGGAAGAGGTTATAACATTTTGTCTAAATGAAAAGAAGAAAAAGCATGAAAGTATGATGAAATGATTTGAGCATGAATATGTGCTTTTGTTTGGACAAGAGTGGAACCATTTCATTTGTCACATGCACATTGACAAGAACCTTCTCCCGGCTGCCTGCTTGTGGCATATGAGCTCCAAAAAATGGACTCAATTTGTTCATGGTGTAAACTTCAGTTTCTCCATTTTGTACCCACGGGACCCCTCGAGCCATTTGTTTGTGCATTGCATCTTTAAATTGTCAAGTATGATGCATTTGAGTGATTTGTTTAATGGCTAAAGTTTGTGTTATGTATTATGCGCTAACTTGCTTAATTATGAGTTTTTGTGCTAAATAGATTAATTCTTGAATTGCTAGCTATATATACATATATACATATGTCTGAATTTGTGGCTAATTACCGATGGCTATAGATATATTAGCCACTGAGCTATGTAGCTCAACCCATTATTTCTCCACTCCTTAGGTGCAGAACAAGACGACAGTGGAACCCTGCAAGGTATCAGAAACTCCAAGATACAGAGATCTTTTGAACTAAGTTAGTGTCTTTTTGGATAGCTTTATAGGCATATCAAACATTACGCATCCTTATGTATTTTGTTTTAAGTTAGTGATATGTATCATGATATTTAATTAAAGCTTGTTGAACTCTCTTTGGATTTATTAATGAAATGAAGAAGTTTCTTTGTATATGATTAGGATTATTCTTTTGGTTGAGTTGAAATCGGTGATGAATTATATGTGTGAATGTATGCGTGTTTAGAGTATTGGTATAGGTTGTGGGAAATTGGTAAGATGAGTGTGCGGAAACGAAGAAATAGTGTGAATGTTAGGTATCTGGGTTTTGGATTTGAGGGTTTCGCCATGGCGAACCTCTTTCAAAAGTATTTATGTTTCTGTCTGTGACTTCGCCACGGAAAAGTACCTAACGTTGTTAAGTCAAAATGACTTTACGAAAATGTTTTTGATGAAGAACAAATAATAATAAAAGAAGAAAGTAAGACGGAAGCAGAAGCATATGAGACGGAAGGAACATATTAAAAAACAGACGGAAGCAGAAGCATATGAGATGGAACGAACATATAAAAAACAGACGAAAGCGCAAAGCAATAGTCAGACGATAAAAAGATAGACGGAAGCACAAGTGAAAATCAGACAATGCAAAGTAAGACGCAAGGTGCAAATAGAAAGTAAGACGGAAGACAAAAGACAGACGGAAGCGCGAAAATAAAAAAGACAGATGGAAGCGCAAAAATAAAAGACAGACGCAAAAATAAAAGACAGACGCAAACCGAAAGCAGACGGAAGGCGCAAGCCAAAAGCAGACGGAAGGAGAAATCTAAATAATCAGATGGAAGATGATCAGACGGAAAAGCCGATACCACGACGGTTTTCTAATCAGCTTGAGTTAGTTGCAGAACTCAACTGAATAACTGATTCTTTAAAGATCAAGAAGAAGTTATCAAGAAGCAGTTAAATACGAAGGCGAGTCGGATTCGAAGATTGCAGAAGTTAGTGATTTTAAAAAGAAATCTCATTGTGCGAAAAACTAGAGCAATTATCTTCTTTACCAGTAGCTCAAAGAAATCTTTCAGTAGAAAGAAAAGCAGATAGCCTGAAGGCAACACAGTCATCAAAGAAACCTAATTATCATGACTTCCTCACCTCAATATCATATACCGTCTTACAATCGATCATATATCTCATCACCTCATTCAACTAATCAATTTAATTCTCCAAATATTTCATGACATACATTCACATCATTTAATCCTATCATTCAAGTCCCCTTTAATGCATCTCACACATGTATACCCGAAAGCAACACATCCTAATGCCTCAAAATTCAAATCTCAATATCATTATCACATTCCTAAAATCAATCATGATCCTTGTCAACTAAATCAAACAATCACTTAGCACATTCTCACAAATTCAATTCTATCCTTTCAAACACTTTACAAACATAAGCGCCCATGTAAGATCTTATTACTGGGCTCTGATACCACAAATATTGGGACCCGTTTCCAAATCCCAACCTCGAAGCACAAACTTAATGAAATCAAAGCAAACGAATCGAATCCGAAGCGAAAACGAGCCGGAAGCAAATCGAAGATGAAACAAACTGAAGATATCGAATCAACGAATCGAATCGGACTCAAATCCGATTCGGAAACACAAGGCGAAGAAATAAAAAATGAAGCGAATTACATCCGAACTGAAACGAATTTCCGAAACACAATCGGAACGAATCACAAGGAACGAATTTACAGAGTCCGACATCCGAAACACAAGTATCTTAGCAAAAGCGTCGCGTTGGAAGCCTTATAGACACTAACAATCTGAATCCGGTCTATTTTTTTCTTTCTTTTTCAATCCTTTCATATTCATCCTAATCAATCTTATACAAATCGAAACAATACAATTTCCCTTTTTGGAAATTGAACCATTCCAATTCACTATCTTTTTCTATAAACCGATTTTATCGAAAATCGGGCAGCATAACGGCTGCAATCTAAGAGACCCAAAAATTCTACAAATCAAAACA
>JANKOD010000005.1:20745789-20758881 GCA_026284645.1 Erythroxylum acuminatum | reverse complement strand
AATAAAAATAATTTATTAGTAATAAAAATAAAAATAATTTATTAGTAATAAAAATAAAAATAATTTATTTTTAAGTTATATTTAATTTATAATAATAATTATTAATATAATATTTATTATTATTTTAAAAACTTTGAAAAAAAAGAGGGGAAAGGAGAGGCAGGAGACAGAGACAGAAATTTTGCAAATTTTTGAAAATTTTACAAAAAAATTCCAAATTTTTTAAAATTTTCAGTACCGGCTAGTATTTGACCGGTACTTTGAATACCGGTCGGTACAATCGAAATTGGCCGATACCGACCGGTATTTAAATCTGATACCAAAATTTAAAATTTGGTATCGAATTTAAACTGATACGTTACATTTCGGCTAATACCAATCGGAACGGAACGAGAATTCGTAACAATGGTTTAGACTTGAGATGTAATCAAGTAAGCAGTAGCCAGTGACGTTGGCTGACAAAAGGCCATTAGTGGACCACACATTGAAATACGAGTTAGAATTATTATTTCTATTTTCTGCTAAAAAACCTAACGTAGTAAGATGAAAAGCCAAAAAAAAAACTTTTTAGTCTAATTATTTCAGATGAAACTTAATTATTATATTATTAATATTTGATTGATTCGCATGTAATCTTCATATTATATGCATTATATTATTATTTTAATCAAAAGTTTTTTTTAAAAAATAAGCCCCTTTATCTCGGTTCAGAAGTAATAAAGGTCTTACATTAATGGATGCTTAGTCTCCCTGATCCTTTGTTCCAAATATAAAATTTCTCTTATTTTTAAATTCCACGGTAAATGTTTTAAGACAAAGTTGTTTAATCTCACTCTTGTACAAAGAAAAACAATAATAACAATTCCGTAAAAATTTTGTTGATACCCAAGATCTAAAGAAGTCTAGTAATATGCAATATTATCCTTAACTAGTAGAAGAGTTATTTTTAAATGACTCACATGAAAAAGGAAAAAATTCAATAAAATAAATAAAATATGTAATACTACTACTGCTGCTGCTGCTGCTGCTGCCAATAATAATAATAATAATACGATTAATTATGAATTTTTTTTTGCTTAACTTTCTAAGATATAAGTACTACATATTTAAAAGTTTAGGTTAAATACAAGAAGAAAATGCTACAAGACCTATGAGAACTATAAGGATCTCTCATAAAGAGATCATTTATCTGTATCATAGTACGCCAAAGTTTTCTATTCCGGGTCATGTCCTTGGTAATTTTCAGCAATGTCATATCATTCTTGATCACCTCCCCTCAATTTTTTTTAAGTCTTCCTTTTTTTTTCACTTAGAGTCTCTAAATACAATCCTTTTGGCATCTTCTTATTAAAGCGTTTAGGAGTTTCCTTTTAACATATCCAAATCACCTAAACTTTGTCTCTCTTAATTTTTCAATAATATTAGTCACATTTAATTTATCTCGTATCATTACATTCTTGACCTTATCTCTTTTAGTAAGGTTGCGCATCCAACATAGCAATCTCATTTCTATCACCATTAGCTTAAGACTATGCACTTGTTTGATAGGCAACATTTCGTCCTATAAAACATGGCTGACCTAATTTTGATTCCTTCTTAATTGATGTTCATCACCAAAGAAAAAAATGATCAATATGCGTTTTCATTGGTCTATAAACTTAATAAAAAACTATTAGAAGGGTACTTTAATCATGTTACATATTATAATCATTACAATAACATTTTGGTTTGTTAAAATCAAAGTAGATAATTAAATATTATACCCCTTATATCAAGTAAATTTTCATTGTAATTCAAATAAAATAAAATTCTCTTAGTGACCTATAATACTAAAAAAAGATTATCATTTTCATAATGACTTACGTTTCTTTTCAAGCGAAAAGTGAATACTAAAAACTAGTAAAGAGACTATAGAACATTAACCATTATTGTTTGAAACAAAGAGATATCATTAGTACTTTCAAGAGATACTTTCACATGGGAACCGAATAAAATCAACTCCGTGATTATTCCTATGATAGTTGTATTTATATCAATTTATATTTTACATGTTATATACTTAATGATAATTGGTTAATAAGGTCAACTTATTCTCTTAAATGTCATAATGACTTCCTCTATTTGCAATGTCTTTTGTGTTTATTAAAGACTCAAGAGAAGCTAATTATTCTAATATTTTGTAAGAAATCATTAAGGAAGAAGTCAAAGGCCAGAAAAAGTGAAAATGAGGGCAAGAGTAAAGAAGAATGTCAAGATGTGAGATTATAACCCTTTGAATGTCATATTTTGTAATGATAAAAGGGAGCAACCATATTGCATAAAAAATTAATCAAGTTTAAGGAAAGAATCTAGCTATAATCATAAAGAATTGCTTGCTAGGAAGCAATCTAATATTTTAACAAATTTTTAGGTATATTTATATTTATTTTTGACATTATGGACCAATAATTTGGATATTTGTTTTACATTTGATAGAAATTTATTTTTGATAGGTTTATATATTTTCTTGGATATTTGTTTTTTTTTGTTTTTGTATTACATTTGCATAGTTAAGGATACAAGGAGAAACTTTGAAGAGTATTAGAGATGAAACATTTTAGAAACAGGTCAATGGAAAGAAAAATCATGTATGCGTTGAATTCTATTGATTAACACCACCTAGGACATGTTCATCTGTCAAACTATATTGGTATATGAGTTTTTCTAGAAGGATTCACAATTTGTGACACACTCGTGTTCTAAACTACATCTACATGTTTAAAGATACAAGAGGATTCGTAGCTTAAGGACACGCCTATTCCCTTATGTTTGAGATGATGAAAATTATGGCCTGAGGATATGTTTGTGCCTAGGTCATGTAAAAAAAAAAAAATTCAAGAGGATTGGTAGTCTAGGTTATATTTATGTCCCAATTTTTTTTACTCAAAATGGTTGATGGTTTGTACCATAGCTATGTTGCAAAAATTTTAAAACATAGGGGATCTTACTAGAGTCTCACTTTCATTACTATCTTAATTTTTCTCTCAATTCCTCTTAAAATATTCAAATACCCACAAGCCAAATCTAACTTCATAGCCAAACCACTCTCAACATTTTCTCTTAGTTTTCTTCAATATTCACCAACTTTTTCACCTTTAAATCTAGATTTTTAACAATTTAGGACGCTAAACTTATTTTTTTTTAGATTTTTGTGTTTTAGACTATTCCTTAATTAATTTCACATTTCAACACTCAATCTAACTACAAAATTGAATTTATAACTATCCACATGAAATAGGTTAAGGCTAAAGTCGTTCAAGATGTATTAAGTAGTTAAGCATAATTATGGGAAATGACTCTAAACGAACATCCAATGCTTACCTTTAAGGAGCCATATTTTACAAAAGGTATGTCTATCTTAGAGCTAACCTTTTAGATCAAATAAAAGTGTGGATTTTATTAGGATTATATTTGGATTTGAGGAGATTTATAGAAGATTTTTGGTGGAGAACTTTTTGATATTGATTAACATTCATATAGAGAGCTGACCTTTGAGATTCTTACCACTTTTATGGTGAATTGGAATGCAAAATTGTATGGGAGAAATGCAATAAAGTTCATTCTAGATGTAAATTTAATTAAGATGTTGATTTTAGGATACAATGAGAGTTTTATACACTTGAGTATATTGAGTCAATATACTATATAAGAGCGATAATTGAATTCCCTGATAAGCTTAGTAACCATCAAATAGTAAGAGTACTCATATCCTTTTGCCCTTTGATATTTTCTTACGTATATGATTGTCCAGAGGAGGGAGAGCAATAATGTGGTGAATCTTGCTTATATATTTTATTTGTAGTGTAAAGTAAAGTGACGATAATGTAATCTAGATTATTATTTTGCCAAATTTTTGGAACACATGGGCACTAGGAAGAAAGGAGCCCTCTGTGGAGGTACTTACTTGACCAAGTTGGCAAAGAACCTAGATAGTTTTCACACTCTTTTAGGGATGACTATCGCCAACCTTGATATGTTGAGTCATATAATGCTTATTACGAAGGTCGATGAAGCTTATGTTTTTTAGAGAGAGAGGGGTTAAGATCAAGGAGTAGGAGAGAGCAAAGCCTTATCTGGTAGTGAGGGTTGATAAGATGTTATTCAATTATGTTAATTGGAATTATTTCTTTTCTTCATTATATTTTGGTGCTTAAATAGGAAAATTAACATTTGTTTTGTTCTAGGAGGTGACAAGTAGAGATTGCATCAAATTAGAGTATTATTAGTCAAAATCATGAATTTTGGAAAATTTTGACCCATTTCTACAGTAGATAAGGTGAGATCATGTCTAATGCCAATTTCACTTTTAAGAGTTGAGATTCAATTAGGAAACTTATTTCCATCCGTATTATGTAGGAATTTGGATTTGTTTTAGATAGGGATCTTTGCAAGATGGAAATAAACTAGGCTTTAAGTAAGAAAAAAAATACAAAAACACATCTACCATTTTCACACATTATTCTTTTTCATTTTTTGTAATTTTCTCCTGATCTTTCATCTTTCCTTCTATTTTTGGTGTTGGAACTAAACTCATGTGTGGCTAAATCTAAATACTCTTATTTAAGTAGATTCAAGACTCTAGTTGTAACTTTGTAAGGTTTTGTTCTAAACCTAGATTCATGTTTTAATTCAAGTATTTCTTGTTTTGGTACAATGTACAAAAAATACAATTATTTATATTAAAAATATATTAACCAATAATTTAACTACCATTGCTCTATAATGTAAAAATTATAAGTATATATAAAAAAACCACAACCTTAAATAAGAGATACCATACTATTTAGAGATAATACTAGTACTATATTAAAAAAATTGACAAAAGTTCTAAGAAGGCCCCTCAACGTTTGACAAAAGTTTTAAGATGGCCCCTATCATTCTCTCTAGTACTAGTTTACCCCTATAACGTTCTTAAAATAGAACAATTTGCCCTAGAAAGGCTCATTATATCATGCCTCCATCTACTTAATATTATATCCCTATTATGTTGGTCTACGTGGCATGCCAGATAAAGTCATATGCCAATATGACATTTAACGTGTAATAAAGATATTAATTTAAGATTTGTTATAGAATTAACTTATTAATTATAAACCCATTTCCCCTATTTTCGTTTAATTTCCCCATAACTAACCTCGGGTATCATCTAATCCCTATTTGCATTAGATCCCTAATACCTATACTCTATCTTTGTTAGTCATATATGGTCTTTGATTCTTCATGGTTCGTCCATTATCTTCATGAAATTCCTTTATGCTTATAACTCACTTTTTTGTGTGGAAAAGTTACAATTTTCCATTGAAAATATAAACAAAGTTTAGTACATTTTGGTAGCATCCAATGTATGGAAACAACGACCAATATACTTAGGAGAACTATCTTTGTATCCATACAAACTTTTAACCAAGTATACAAGCTATTAACTTAACATATGGAAGACATGCATATTTGTAGACAATCCTATAGTCATCTGGTGACATCTTCCTATAACAAAACCAGTAAGAGGCCTAGTAGGGAGAACTAGTTGCATCCGATAGTTTACTCCTAAGCTTCATCTTCACCAACTTCCCTCACCATCTAATAAGGTAAGCTTAAGCTTATTATAGAATCTTCTTGAAAGCAAAACTTGCATGGGCGATAAAATTATACCAGTGCCATCCTTCATTTCTATGGAAAATGAATATTAACACCAACTTAGCTAGTAGCTACAATGGAATTGTATATGAATGTGGGACTTTGTTACTGTAGTCTCTATACCCGTTTAATACTCCAGCTCAGTTGACTAAAATCTTTACATAGGAGTAGTTGTTCTCTTATGCTAGTAGGAGTGAGATTTAAGGTGATATCATTATAAGTCACTTGTTACTTAAAATGCCTAACATTACATTCCTTCTAAATTAAGCACAAAAAATTAGCAATTCTAATGAGATACACTGCTAGATCACTGCTAAGGAACTTGCTATGGTTGGTTATCAACCACTGTAAAATTTCTGAAAAGGATAGCTTGTTAAAAGGATAGTTTTCCACCTTTTAGATAAAAACCCAAGTTTGTAGAAAAATTTAGGATCGCTTGTTATCGAAGGGCTAAGGATATATATTTATAGAGAAGATCTTATTATTCTAGTAGGAAAGGGTTCCTAACAAATTTAAATTCTATTATAATAAAATTCTATATGTTTAAATAGAATAACATATCTAAAACTAGAATAACATAGTTATCTTACTACTACTTTCTATCTTATAAGGATCCTAATATAATATGAAATTCAACCCTTATTATTTCTGTTTTCAACTCAATTCCTATCCTCCATCCCAAAAAATTAAGGCTTGTAGTTAACTAAATTTTCCTCCCATATTTCTTCTATAAAATTTTATACTCATTTGTTTCAATTCTCCCCGGCTTATTTGAAGTTTTCTTTAACATAGAATGAGACAAATACTGATCTTATAAATCTAATGTTGTTTTTTGGACTAGTTCTTGGAGCACTTATGATTGAGCGTCATTAATGTCTAATATTTTGATGATTCTCAAATAAACTTCATCTCGCTCTTAGTTGTTAAGTATTCTTCTATACGCCCTATAGAAGAATGTTATATGTTACCATTGTGAACCAAAGCTCTAATACAAAATTGATGTATGACAATTAAAAGAAATGCTATCTAGTAGCTAAAACTCACAAATTAGGAAGTATAGTTGATATTAGGCTAGGATTTAGGGTTGTGGTTGTTGGAATTTAATGAAGAACACAAATGAGAGAGGGTAGGAAACTAACAATCACCATTAGGTCTAAGAATTACTCTTATAAGAAAGCATCACCTTCTAATTGAAAACATTTTGTAGAAAAAATTCAAAATAACTTATTATTGAAAGTTTGAGGATACACACATTTATATAGAAGATCTTAGAACCCTTATTCTAATAGGAAAAAGTTCTTAACAAATTTAGATCCTATTCTAATAAAAATTATATATGTTTAAGTCCTAAACAAATAGGATAATAAAACTAAAACTAGAATAATATAGTTATATTACTACTACTTCTTATTTAATAAGGATCCTAATGTAATCTAAATTTCAACCCTTAATATTTTTTTGTTGTCAATTCAATTTCCATCATCTATCCCGCTAAAATAAGGCTTGTGGTTGACTAATTTTTCCTTCTTATTTCTTCTATAAAATTTTAAACTCATTTGCTTCAATTCTGCCCAGCTTGTTTGAAGTCATTCTTGACACAGAATAAGATAAATACTGATCTTATAAATCTGATGTTGTTTTCTGGACTAGTTATTGGAGGACCTTATGATCAAGGGTCATTAATGTCTAATCTTTCAATAATTCTCAAAAGTATTTGATCTTGCTTTCGGTTGTTGAGTAATCTCCTAAAAGCCTTTTCACTACATGTTGCCATTGTGAATCAAAGCTCTAATACCAAAATTAATGTTGGATAAATAGAAGAAGTACTAACTAGTAGCTAAAACTCACAAAATTAAAAAATATATAACTAACATTAGGCTAGTATTTTATGGTTTTAATTGCTAGAATTTAGTGAAAAAAGAAACAAAGGAGGGTAGGAAACTAGGAATCACTCATAGGGTTTAAGAATCACTTTTAGAAGAAAGCATCACATTTTCTAGTTGAAAACTCAATGTTGTAGAAAAAATTCAGGGTAACTTATTATTGAAGGGCTGAGGATACACATATTTATAAAGAAGTTCGTATAAACTTTATTATAGTAGGTAAGGGTTCATAACAAATTTAATTATATTCTAATAAAAATTCTATATGTTTATGTCTTACACAAATAGAATAACATATCTAAGACTAGAATAACATAATTATCTTACTACTATTTCCTATCTAATAATGAATCCTAAAATAATCAAAATAAGCCCTTATTTTCTTTTTCATCGACTCAATTCCCATCCTCTATCCCATCATATTAAGGCTTATGGTTAACTAATTTTTCCTCTTTTATTTCTTTTATAGACTCTTAAGCTCTTTTGCATCACTAATCTTTTATTCTAACAAGGTGACATAATCGCTTAAAGCTTAAAGATTTAAGGGCAATTCAATCCATGAACATTCTATATAAGAATGGTTATACGTTTGAAGCTTTTGCTCTATTTATGCTCCTTGATTTCATATTCTAAGAACTTTAAAATCCTTCTTGATTAACTTTTATAGAGGAATTATACATTAGGTCTAATATTGCCACATTTTATGTGTAACCTATTAGCTTGCCATGCACAAGATCACCTTCCTTTCCTACTTGCTCAACTATATTTACCTTATTTTCCTTTCTTCCAAGTACAATATCTCCTCATTCTCTATTTTGCTCCTCTAGATTATTTGTAATGTCATTCAACATACCTGTATTATTAGGAGAGTTTGGAATGTTATCTCGAGTCAGGTTGATAGCATTTGCATTCACAACTTCCTGAACTTCCAGTTGATTCACATCTTCAATAAGCTAGTGACTTTGTATCTTATTGTTTATCATTTGCTACTTCACCTGCTTCGCTCCCACATCATATGCCTCTATCTCAATTAGTTTGTAATAATCCTTCTTTTTAAAGATTTTCCCTATAGGTTTCCATTGCTTCCCTTGCATGTTGAAGTAATTGCTTGCCAATGTAATTAGATAACAAGCTCAAACCTTGGTTCACTGTTCTAATGAAAGATTTTTTAAATTGACACATATCGAATGCTCTATTGATTAATTATGCTCAAATTTACACTTGGCTATCATTTTTATAGGAATATTGGAAGCTATCTAAGATGCCAAGGACCCTGTTCTATCACTTTAAATGCGTCATTTTGAGAAAAAAAATGAGAAAATTAATAAATTATCTTTAATAAGGAGAACAACCTGTGGTCCTTTATTCTTCCAAACCATTTTTTTTTTTTTGCCTAATTTGAGATTATAGGAAATGGAGGGTGAGAACCCATGAAGAATTCAACTAAGGAAGACTCCTAGGTAGCAGCTCCAGCTCTAAGTATTTCGATCTTAGGAGCAATGATAGTTCTTCCCTTTATCTCCTACGTAGTACAATAGTGCAAAGAGAGGTTTGTTACATCTCTAAGGACCTACTTCCAACTCTTTTGAGTTGATGAAGGAGTAGGGAAAAGAGAGTTTAAATAAAAAGTTCCAATGATAGTTATCCTAAATGGTAATAAGGGGCTTAGGTAAGAAAAGAGAGTTTAAACTCACTCTTTACATGTCTTACTCCTATGCTTTTTGGGTTACGTTCTTTTATTTGATTTTGACTTGTTCTTTAAAACTTATGGAAACATCTTTTACATTGGTTGTGTGAGTTCTTTTTTGTGGATGCTTGCATATGATTAAGTATATTTTTCTTCTATATATATTGAGTGGTGTTCGTTATTTTTTGATCTTCATGGTTGTAAATTTAGTTTTTAACTTGCTATATATATCATACACATCCATGGTTACTGCTTTGTTCTCTTGTTGAAGCATTACTATGTGTTTTATTTTCAAGGGTTTTGTCTAAGTCTAAAATAGTTCAATGTTGATTTTCTAATGGATTGAGAAAAACCTAGGTTTTAGTCAAAACTATATGACCACAGAGTACTCTTTGGGAATTGACTAGATGTGCTATCTTAATAGCCTTTAGTTTCTACCACCAGAGTTTTATCTTTTGTTCTTTTCCCATGTGTATGCCTTTTCCCTCTAGAAATCCTATGACATAAAAGTGTGAGATTTAAATTGAGAGCCAATTAAATTTAAGATAAATTGCATGTCGAGGCCAATGGTAGGCTCTCTCTGATGTTAAAGGAGATAGACCAAATATATACTGTTTAATATATTATAGCTTATCTATCTACACTGGGCCTGGCTCCTATTTACTATGCCCAACCTTGGGCAAGAGTAGGAAGGTTGCCTGCCTAGGATCCACCCTCATAAAGAGTAAAATAGGGCCCACCCTTTGACCCTCCTAAAGTCACCAAACCAAACTGACAACAAAATAGGTCCCCAATTCTGTGCGCTACAATGATTGATCTCATATTAGTCATAAAGAACAAAATTAGTCAAAATTAATTAGTGGAAGAGACTCTTAACGTTAGCTTTTATATTCTTTTGAAGAGTTCTAACGTTAACTTTTCATGTTAATCTATTCATAAATTTCTTTCAAGCATTTGGCTATAGTTCTTACTCTCTAGCTTTTTTATTTCCATCAGCGTATGAATCTAAGATACCCTAACCTAATAATTGACAGCTAAAGATTTTCATGGATCTAACTTCTGAGTGATAATGTAAAGATAAATTTTCTAGTTTTTTCTTTGTATTTTTAACTTGCTGAATACATGAATACGTTATAATTAATTTGTCTCCTCTAACAATATTTGATCATTCATACAACATTTGACAATGTTAGGGTGGACATGATTATATCTTGTATAAGAAAATATGCATAAGTCCTACATCAATTAGGAAGCTTGATCGACACTAATTAGGGAGTTTTATTCTTATTTATAAGTCTATTTTAGGAAGGAATCTATTTGTATATAAAAAAATCAAAGTGGGTGAGGTATCTTTAATAATAGAAAAGTTACTATAAGACTAGAATAATGCAAAAAATACAATAATACTTAATAATCCATTCACTCATTCATGTTTAACTTTTTCACGAATGCTTATTTAGTGGATGGTATAACTTTGACGGTAACAACAATAATAGTTGCAATGAGTTTTTGAAGTACATGGAGCATAAAAACACTATTTTTTTAAAGAATTAACACAAAAACTTTAGGTTTTTAATTCAACAACCATCATTACCTGAGATTTAAAAATTGATTATATTATATTATATATTTAATTATTAATTTTAATAAAATATAAGAAAATATCATTAATAAAAATGATATAAAAACAAAATAAAAATATTCACTCTATTGGTTTTTAAATTTAGTTAATATTTAATTTATTATAATATAGTTACATTGAAAACTTTTATTTTTGTTGAAAAAATTAATTCTCTTTTTTACAATAGATACATTGTAATTCAATTGTCAAAAAGAGAATTAATTTCTCTTTTTCTTTGACCTATTATCATCATCATGAAGATTAGATCCATTGTAATTTCAATATCTGTTATATTTGGTGAAAAATAAATCAATGTTAGTTTTTCATGTTTTAAAATTACTTGAAAATCAAAATTAGATTTTGAATGTGATAGCTTTTATCATAAAAGTTTGTTTTTTATTTTTTCACTGTCAATATAGAATATTAAATTTTAATCTTTATTTTTTTTCCTTGTCAAAGATATAATACCATTGATATATCTTTGTGATATATTATTGAGTTATCAGTGTTATGTTATGCCTACATACTTCTTCCAGTTCTATATATGTGCTTTTGTTCTTTTTTCAATCTAATTATGTTATAATCGGTTTATATGATGTTACCTAAAAAACATTTGTCTGAAAGTGAAAAAAGGAAAAAAGGAAAACAAGTAGAATAGTTAATTGAATCCCAAAAAGGAGCAATTAATAAATTTATTAAAAGAGTAGGCTCCTCTAGTGAGAATCATAAGGAACTAGGTAAAGGTAATTTCAAACAACATAAAGAAATTTTAAGTGCTAAGATTTATATTCATGAGGATATTCGTAATTTGAGTGAGCATGATCATCTACCAAATGCATCCAATTTAGAAAATTTAAGGGTAGATGAGCAACCAATTCCTATATTGGATGTTTATGATCCTAGAAATTGGGATAATTTTGATAATAAAATAAGAGACATTTTAGTTGAAAACGGGCTTATAAGAGAATTGAATCTTGTATTTCATTTGGACAATAGCTCTCATCATTTTTCATATTTATATTATTCTAGAAAATTGAGTAATGAAGAGATTAGTGATAAAAAATGGTTGATTTACTCTAAACATATAGATATTGTTCTTGTTGTAAGTTGTTCAAATCTACTAGCGAATAAAGTGTATTAGCAAATGATGGACATAGAGATTGGAAACATCTTAGTGAGATACTTAAAGAACATGAGAATATTATTGAGCATATGACTAGCATGAGGACTTAGATTGAATTAAGAGTAAGATTGACCAAAAATCAAAAAATTGATAAAGACTTGCAACAAGAAATTGTAAAGGAGAAATAATGTTAGAGACAAGTTTTGTTGAGAATAGTTTATGTTGTGAGATGTCTTGTTAAATATAATTTGGCTTTTTGAGGATCCAATGAAAAACTTTACTAAGATAGTAACGGTAACTTTTTGGATTAATTGAGATCATTGTTGAATTTGATGTAGTAATACAAGATCATGTTAGATGCATTCAAAATTATGAAATTCATCATTATTATCTTGGTCATAAAATTCAAAATGAGTTGATTTCTCTGTTGGCCCATAGTATTAGAAGTTCTAACATAAGGATCATTAAAGAGGCGAAATACTTTTCTATTATTCTTGATTATAATCTAAATTTGAGCCATCAAGAACAAATGAGTTTGTTAGTACGATGTGTGAATATATCAAATTAAAAAATTAAAATAGAGGAGTACATTTTAGAGTTTTTAAATGTAGATGACACATCTGGATTGGGATTTTTCACTGAATTATTGAATGCCTTTAAGTCTCTTGATCTTAATGTCTATAAAGTGAGGGGTCAAGGTTATGACAATGGTTATAATATGAAGGGAAAACACTAAAGAGTTCAAAAGCGATTACTTGAAATAAATTCAAGAGCATTATATATGCCATGTGCTTTTTAACCTTACTCTTAATGATATGACACATTCTTGTCTTAAAGCCATTTCTGTAGCACCTTACTCTTATATTGCATATCCCCAAACATACCGACGGTATTCGAGAACATACTCTACGAGGGTGACATACTAGAACAGTCAGTCAATCATAACCATTAAAAACTTTTCACGCATCACACGCATATTTCAAAAAACTACTAATCAAATTGGGCCCACTTTTTTTTTTCCATAAACATCATAATCACAATTATTATTACACTCATTGATCAATCTCATTTACAAACATTTCCAATTTGGAAAGTCATTACAAAA
>JANKOD010000005.1:20734674-20745551 GCA_026284645.1 Erythroxylum acuminatum | reverse complement strand
ATATTTCTTAACATTCTCCCATGTAACACAGTGTGAATCTGATATATCTTTGTTGGTAAGATTAACTTAAGTTAATGGTCCTATGCTCTCAATAATTTCATATGGACTAATACAATTCGAGCTTAGTTTATCCTTTTCCCTAACCTAAGCACATCTTGCCCAAGTGATACTCCCAGAAATATTTCATCTTTTGCTTAATAATTCACATCTCTTCAGTGTTAATACACTTAACTCTTATGTCTATCTCACTATATTCTATATCTTCGATGTTGGTCCACCTAATTCATTCGTCTTTCTTAAGTCACTTAATTTTTAAAATAGATCAATTTCACTTATCAACATCTCCAATCAATTCTGGCCCTTAACTATTTTAAGCCTTATTCATCCCAATATAAAGGCGGACGACTCTTTCAGTCGTATAACGCCTCAGACATGATTCTAATGATATTACTGTGATAATGATTGTTATACTTAAAGTCAATGATTTTGAATCTAGAAATGTACGGAGAAATTGTTTTTCATAAATCATAATCATCTATGTACTTATTAGTGCAATTCTCTTGGTGTTTTGCAATATGATATTGCTGTTCGGTTGCTGCTACTGTTATTTTGTTGTTATTGCTATTATTTTTAGTGATTTTATTGCTGCTGACATTTACAAGATGTTATTAGCTGAGGTTATGATTATTAAGTATTTTGTTGAGTATGTGGACTTGCAAATTGAGTTACTTATGTATGGATATTAAATTTTAATAATAAAAATATGCTTTTAAAACTTACATATTTGTATATTTCCTATTTATTAAGGCCCTTCTTTTTACTTTGTCCAAGGTCTATAAAACCTTAGGAACGACTCTGTCTCAACCTTTAAATAGTAAAATGATCACAAGTAACACAAACATCCAAATATTGAACTAACAATTATAATAATTGATTGAGATAAAAACTTAAAAGCTCATCTTAGGTCAAGTGTGAAATTTTAGGCGGGAAAACATAAATACTAATGAGTAGTAGAAGTTTTGGTTGGTACACCACTGGCATGTTTACTTGATCGATAATAGAATTATAGATCAAAGAGGTGAATAGCAAATAAGTAAAATGAAAAAAAAAACATTCAAAATTGTGTTGTAAATGGATGGAACTGATCAATGTAATATGACATGAAACTCATGGCAAGAATAAGCAATTTTCAATTGCAAGAAGAGATTGATATATTCTTTTTATTCTTCAACATATTTGTTTGTTAGCCTTATCAATTACAGATTTATCTATGAATTATTTTTAAAAACAAAATTTGTAACTAAGCCACAAAATTGTTTCCAAGTAAATTGCCTTTTCATCATAAACATCCTTTTGTTTATTATACCAATATGATAAAGAAAAGAACTTATGTTCACAAATCATAATCTTTAACATCATAGCTTGCGAACGACAATTGCAATTCTGATATCCGCGTTTGCTCTAATTAGGGGCGCAAAACATCTATAGGATGGAGGTTATTCACATGACATTCAAATTTATTTTTATTCTGAAGTTAATGATATAACAATCAATTTAATTCATCTTACAAAACTGAGATACCAAAGAAGACGACAATTACAAGGCTGTACATAGAATATAGTCTAGCTAATCAGGCCACTGTGATAAACAAATACAAAAAAAGAAAAAAAAATCTAAAGACCAGATGGAAAAAGTGGAGATTCACTAGAAAGAACATGTACCTTCAACTTAACTGGGCAATGTCAAAAGTATCCGAAAATTTGAAAGTATCAGCAGCTCCAAACTTCCTACGTTCTTCCCAGTCTTCAGCAGATTCATCTTCATAGCTACCATCTTCCTCGTCATTGGTGGTGGTAGGTGAAGATGGGTCATGTATACTTTTGGATCTACATCCTGGTATGGCGAGCATGGTTACTTGACCACGGTTGGATATTTCAATGACAACATTGTCATCATCAATCGGAAGGGGCTGTTTCCATGGCTCCCCATCTATCCTCATAAATGTGTCGGTTGCTGCACCCTTGTTGAACTCGAAGGAAATTCTGTTGGCCTAAATGCATATTAAATAAAAGAGTTAGAATCACCAGCTATTTGATGGGAAAAACATTCCTTTAGTTCAACACTAGGTGATTCTATTAAGAAGATAGTGCTAAGCCTAAGCATGGTCTATTCCGAGAAGTAGTTGCGTCTTAATGAAATGAAATTAATCCCTACCTGAGCAAGACGAGTCCCATGTCCATTAGGAGCGAGCAAAACAAGACCATGCCAGGCATTTCTAAAGCCAACAACCTCAATTAGACCATCGTCCACGTATGGAGGGGTAAACTCACTCTGTACCAAAGATTTTATACACAATGGTCAAGTACAACAGCAAAAACAAAACCAATTGGATTTAGAAAAACTTGTCATACACTACAATGCGCCTAAGATTGTAGTTTAAGAAGTCAACAAAAAGAATATGCAGAGAAGACTTACATCTCGCAATTTCTTGCCATTGGATCTTCCCCATGGATTTAGCCCACCGGAAAAACTGGGCAAGTTCAGGCAAACAATGGATCTGATACTATAATAAAAAGAGGAGAAATCGTAAGTTGACTGCGCACAGATCAATTTATTTTGACAAAAGTGAAGAATTCCTGCTACACAACTGAAAAGGGAAATGAAAAAGGAAAATTAATGGAAGAATCAAGCAACCAGTGGTTGTCTTTTCTTTTCTTTAATGAATATTGATACTCTTTACTCCGTTACTTATACATACACTTCATGATCCTCAGCTAATCAGTTGACCAAACAAAACTTGTGGTACAATGTTTTCACTCTAGGGATATCCCAGATTCTAGTTCAAGTTCATTGCACTGTTCAGGAGTACCAAAATTATTGGCACTAACTCCAAACCTTAACACTATCAAAGAGCCCCGAGGAATTATTTTTAAGAACACAAACTTTTACAAATCAAAATATCAAACTTTAAAACATATCTATGTTCCATGAATATGGAGATTTTATGTAGAAGAGGCAACATTTGATTCCGTAAAATATCACGGTAAACTAGGTATTCCCCCAACAACCAAAGACTGGCCACCTTGAGTTCTTGAACTCATATAGTAGCTGTGCAATACTTCATAAAAATGTTTAAACAGATAACAATAGCACCGATTAAATAACATAGTAAAAATTTTAGGGTTGAGTAAACTTTAACTTAATAAAACTAAGTGCGTAAAGAATAAAATGTTTATTTGTGAAATGAAAGAAAACCTACACTTGTATAGAGAATAAATGAAAACCTACACTTAGAGAATGATGTCATATGCATAACATAGAAGACGCCTATGCCTAAAATATATGTTCAAATTAACACTCTGCAGGAACATAAAGATGTAGAAGAGGAAAAGAGTAAGACATATAATATCCACCTTGGAGGTATGCTCAGGACCTCCCATTCACCCAGCTTTTTCATGATTTTAACCCGTGTCAACTGTGCTATGTTCCTGCATTAGATTTGCAGCGTCAGAAACATGGAAGTTGATGAAAATGGAGAATACTAGATGACATGGCCTCAACATATTTACACTTATAAACCTTCTTATTCTCTTGGATAATTGCATAAATGTCTAATTTGATTAGAAGGAATAATAATGAATTACAGCCTGAGTCTGCTTCTTTAGGATAGAGCGTCATCAACAGCATTGTAGGGCTTAAAACAGAAGATCAAAAGATCAAAAAGGGTGATCAAGTGAATTTCTTTTGCGAATTGTCCAATTAAAATCACTGAAATTACCATCAAGTCTGGAATTCCATGTCTGGCTACCAAACCATACAAAGAAAATTTGGAGAATTATGTCAAATCATGCATGCTGATAAGTCATGAATAAAGATATTTCCTTCAAGCCCACAAAATGCTGAGAGAAATTGTGGTTAAACGCATTCAATTGTCAGTGATGCTGCAATGGCAGTCATCTGATTAACACCAAGAGTGCATCTTGAGCAAGATGAAGCTTCTTTTGGAAACAATGTCAGTGTTGTTTTTGAACATGTCAAAAAGTTTTGAAAGTTGATGTGACGAGTTAGGAAAAATTAGTTATGTTCAAACTGCAAGGCCTGATGCTAACACAATTGAAATAGTATCTGTTAAAATTATTAAAAGGGCTCTGAATAGATAAGATAACTGCAATTGGGTGAAAAAAATCTTCATCTAGAGAAAACATGAGCACAAGATTCATTATCAGACAATCATTAAACTAAAAGCCACTAGGACCAGATATGTCCATGAAAACCTCAAAACACTTAATTGACATTGACATTTGGATCAAGAATAGGCAGACTCATGGAAAAATGATGTGATAGATCACAATATGACCAGAGAAACAATTTCCACTAAAGCACATTTTAAAATGTAATGATCTGATGCTAAATTTGAGAATGAAGGTAAATATCATTTTTATGCTTACGGCCATGTTATTGAATTCCCTGTCATTAGCCATACCCGAAAACTAGGTAGCTTATCGTAGTAGTAGCATATGGTACATGAAAAATTGTATCACTCTTCCAGTTTGACAGTTATGGTAATCAAAGAGAATAGTAAAATAGATCTTTTTCAGAATATCATAATTGGAAAATGCAAAATATCAGTCACAAGTCAGAAATTGAGACCCTGACTGCAGAATCTCAAGCAACCTGACAGAGGAAGCATTGTCAAGTTTGCATGTTGTAATCTGTATCTTAGTCTAGTTACAAATTTGTTGGATAATTATTGTAGATAAGTTCAGGAGATTATCTTCTAGGAGATAAGTTTATCTAGTAGATAAGATAAGATATACTATAGGTAGGATAAGTTAGTATATACGAAAAATCTAGTAGTTTAGTAGTATTACAATAGATTATACTCATGTATAAATTACATATTATCAAAGAAATAAAGTAGGTTTTCTTCTGATATTGTCTATACCCTCTTGTTTCAAAATTCATTTATTCTGAATGCAGTGACTTGTAGAGCTAGCTTGAATAGTAGGATGCAGCCTCTAGTTTTGTTATTGTTGTTACTTAAATAATATATAATAAGATCACAATTCATCTCTAGATTGCTAGTATAAATTTAGAATCATCTATGGAGAGGCTCACCTTGACGAGGGATGAAATAAGGAAGCAGAGAACCATCCTTGAGTACATCCAAGCTTCAAGTAAGTACTCTGGTGCACGCAAAAAAAAAGGAAAACAAGTGTCATTTTTTCTAGAAATTTTAACCAGGAAAAGATGCAGAGAAGATAATTGCAATAATGAAATCAGTTCCTAAGCATACATTTCAAGAAAAATGATAATGGAATCATAATATGAAAAGTATAAGAAAACAACAAACATGTTTTACATTAACAGTAATATAACAAAAAATTACTGCTCATATAAGTACTCTACAAGCCAATGCTAGAAACAGTCTTATCAAATTAGCTCCTGCCGTTTTTAGATTATAGAGTGAGAAATCAATACTCTTTGATGAATGCCCTACTGTTAGGTTCTTCCTTCACAGTTCAGTAAACACAATATTCTCCCTGTACACACAGCAAACAATCCCTACAGCAGATCTAATTTATCAACTCAGACACAAGGAAAAATCAATGCTGGTAATGGAAATATTGCTATTCAACTCAATGTTCAAATAACAGACAGTAAACATTGGAAATAAGAAGACCAGCCAACATCGCTGGAGTTCCTTCTAAGCTACAACCCCACTTCTTAGGCAAAATGCCCCACCACTTTCTACAACTCTCTAGAATAATGTCTCTCTCTCTTTCCACTCTCCTCTTATGATTTGATTGTCTGTCCTTCCCATTCATCCTCCCCTTTTTCTCTCCCATGTGTAGTTATTTTGTAACTGCCTCAGTAGATTGCTTCACCTCAACGTCACTTACTATTTCCCTATTTTGCCCTTTTTTCTGTAATACACTTTATGAATTGGAGGTCTAACACTTACTAGCTCCTTTTTGTCTATTCTTATCTTCCACAAGATAAAATAAAACAAAGAGACATGAAATGAGTGACCATCGAAGTTCTTTCTCCTAAAGTTACGTTGCAGATACTTGACTAGGATTTCAGAGATTATCTTGGGAAGGAAACTTGGGAACTTTTTTAACTCATCAAAATGATGATTTATTTGCTATCTTATTTCCCTTGTATATAAATTAGATTACAATTAAGTGAAGAATAACGTTGCTTAGGTCTTTGATCCTTCCAAGAACACAATGCAGAAAATGAGCCATAAGGCAGAAACAAAGAGACATGAAATGAGTGACCATCGAAGTTCTTTCTCCTAAAGTTAACTGGCAGATACTTGACTAGGATTTCAGAGATTATCTTGGGAAGGAAACTTCGGAACTTTTTAACTCATCAAAATGATGATTTATTTGCTATCTTATTTCCCTTGTATATAAATTAGATTACAATTAACCGAAGAATAACGTTGCTTAGGTCTTTGATCCTTCCAAGAACACAATGCAGAGAATTTATAGTTAGAAGAGAAACAAAAGGTGAAAATAGACGACGAAGGTTGTTTGAATCTTGGTCACTAAAAATTGCAAAATGCATGTCCAATAACCTGATTAACCAACTGGTTCTTGAATTTTTCTGGATGTAGCTTCCTCTCAGAATGAAATGCATAAGATACTTGAGCATCCATTCCTGTAAATGTAAAAGCAAATACCTTAAGGAATCAGCACGGATAGTAGTGTGGCAATAGTTCGTTGATAAAAATAGCATTTCAGACATGTTGATCAAAAATCTGGCATAGGTAGATACAGAGAATCTTGTCTCTTTCAACATACTTGATAAAAATAGCATTTCAGACATGTTGATCAAAAATCTGGTGTATGTAGGTACAGAGAATCCTGTCTCTTTCAACATACTTAATAATACAAGTAATATTATTAGTTACTAAATATAAAAAGAGATAGCTATGAGGCTCTAATTAATAGCCATTCATTTATTAACTACCTCATGAAACAAACCTAACAAACTGATCTATTTCATCACATTTAGTAAACTGAATCTCAAAAGTTTTTTAAATTAAGAGAACTTGTAGAAGCTCTCTGTGCTGACTGAAACGGGACATCCTCAGTGTTATGGTCGTAAACCAAACATAAGCTTTTGCATCAATTTCCGTACCTTCCTATTAGGACTTCACAAATTTTCACAATGATGAATGGTTATTTCTCATCTTATATGTACAAAGTAAAATGTATAAGGCACTTGTCTGAATTACTTAAGGAGACTACAGAATTCCTTACCCATGCTGAAGTAGTTCCAAAATCCCCCACGAAAAGTGAGGTGGCCATCCTGAGAAAAGTGCAAGGAAATTTGTCAGTAGGTATATCACTGTCCCAACCACAGTGAAAGAAAACGTCTGAAGAAAAATCAACAATTGGTTGAACTTGAATGACATGAATTTTAAGAAGTATTTAAGTATCCAGTTTTCCACCATAGATGATACCCAGAGCCTCAACTGTCGCGCAAATGTTCTTTGAGAATGCTCAAAAACCAAAATGAGGATATGTATAACTTACCAAATTTTGTGAATCTGTTGGAGAGACACGATGGAAGGCATGTAACGAATGAGGTAGTTCAAGAGGAGCAATAGGGTCAAAACAACCTTCTGTGGGACACTTCATTCTCATGATAATGTGCCAGCTGAGTCCAAAAGAGCAGCACCAATTACCAGAATGTAAACATGAAAAGAAAAAAACACCAAGAATTCTACCAAACAGGTAATGATCCTTTCTCTATTTATATAAAAACAAACTCAATGAAAGTGCAAGAGTTATTCCACTGAAAAGAAAGGAACCTGGTTAGGCTACCAGCAGGCATAATTCAGTTAACAAGAAGAAATCAATCATACAAACCAAAATGCGAGATGTAATATGAAATTTTAATATTTTTAACCAGAGTGAAGTAATGAACAATAATACATCGGAGGAAAGGGCATTAAACATACACCTTGTTTTAACAAGTTTCTTAACATCCTGAACTGTACAGAATCTTCCCGTACTACTTTTTTCATTGATAACTTTGATCTTTTACATCAATTCATAAAGCCAGAGTCCTATGATGCTCTAACAAGTAACTACACTAGTCAACATGAATCAAAGTTTGCGCAATTACATAGTGTCAGAAAATTAGATGACCTTGAAAATGAGATGACAGGATAAATTTTATAATAAAACAACATGGTCAGCAAAGAGTTGATAAGATAAAGTTGCCTTTGCAGCCCAAAACAGATTTTGTTAAGACAAAATCCACGATCACAAGTTTTATGAGGTTTTTACTTGTCTGCTTCATCTTAACTGCGTGATTAACTTTTTCAACCTATCATCAATTCTAAAAACCAAGTTCTTGATTTTTGAGTGAATGTATTACCTGTCAATTCTCATTTCCTTTGCATTCTTTACTTGTTCCAAGAATGACTCCACAGATACACGATCTGTACCAGGGTTTTTTTTCCCCTGTAAATAAACAATTAATTTCACATTTTTAATATCTCCAAAAAAAATTCATAGTTTTAATTTTAGCTCGAACATGATGATCTTTGATAAGGAGAAAGTACACAGATGCTGCGAGATACAATTCTAAATACAAACTCAACATTTTTTTAATTATAAGAATTAAGTAAAATTTCAATATAAAATTTGCATGCAATGTCTATTAATACATTTAGTTTTAGTGGAAGGAAAGAGACCAAGAGTTTTTTTCTAGAGGACAGTGAAGATTAATGGCATTAATTACCACCAGATTTTTAAATCTTTAATAAGAAGATAAGTATCTACTAAACCCTCAATTTCTCTTTTTCCAATTGGATAGGTAAAGGAAGGAAGATTATAGGATGAATAATTCCTTAGCCATGCAATGGCTTAAAAATAAATGTGCAGTTTGCTAATTTTCTACGCAAGGGTGGACAAATACAGACAGATCAAACAATAGAAATCGTTAGAATGCTCAACCATATGCTAAGGAACTTGCGATTATTTATCCTACCCAACCAAATGAAAACGGAAGATTGTTTCCAGTTCCCAGAGGCACCGTAGCAATTGGAGGAGGTTGGGGTAACTTGAGATCGCTAACAACACCGAGGAGCCAACCGGCCGTACCATCTCCCCCTGCAACCTAATGACATACGAATATATCAGACGTGAAATTTTAAACGAATATCTCCTTGATCTGAATTAAAACCAGTTCATTATGGAATTAACATTCAACTAGTACATACACACACACCCACACACATATACTCACTATTATTCGTAGTCGATTTTCAATCTCTGCGGCCAATTCATCACCATTGAACTTCAATCTTTGCAAATTTGAATAAATTTCACGAAGTACTTTATCAGGAGCATTCTCTCCCAAATCAACAACCTACAAAGCCAACACGCTTTCATGTATTACTATCTTATCAAGGACATAGTACGCCAATTTTTAGCGGACGAGTTAAAGAACATCACCTGGTACTTGTTAAGGAGAGAGCGATACGTAACGAGAAGCTCACCACCTAACTGCCCTCCACTTTTCGAGTTGATGAACACAATCACAGGACATGAAGGTTCATGACGAGAAGTAGAATCTTCTTCGACGTTCGAGCCAGGCACAATAATATAATCAGGAATGTAGAACTCCTTCAAAACCTCCTCCGACTTCGCATCGGAAGTTGCTGCTGCTCTCGGGCTGCAAAATCATGATAATCAAATGGTGAACACGTGACGTTGATTGCGAATCAAGTAACAAGAAGAAGCGAGCGAACCTTTTCGAAACCAAACTACGAACAGACTGCTTAAAGTTTCCTGAATGAGTGGAGATCCTGTTAGGGAATTCCATTTTGGCAATCAAATTAAGAGAGCTCGTGCGGGTTTTATGGCGAAACAAACAGGGAAGCGAGAAAACAAAAAGGAAAAAGGAAAAAAAACGTTGAAAACAGAATCTTTGTATGAATAGGAGGAGAGAAGCAATGGCAAAGAACATGGATATATTAAATGAGAAATGGGGGCACAACAAGAAACGCGCTTTTGAGAGGGAAAGTTGAGGAGTCGTATTTGTGCAGTGTTTGTTAAGCGTTTCAACAGAACAGAAAAGTGCCAAGAGGCAGTTATATAGTGCGGGACTGCACATGACAACATTGAGTAGGGTTGGGATTACGACGCGAGGAATGTTAGCGGAACAGGCAGGAGGAAGTTTCCAATCTTGTCTATGCGTGGTATCAGGCACGGTGTGTGGGAGCGGGAGCCGGATGAGGAAGCTTGCCCTTGTCTTTTCTTTCTAAGCATAAGCTTCTAAGTTAAGAAGCAATTACGGTTGAAATTTCTTTCAAAGGATTAGGTGATGATTGAATTAGGATTGTTTACTTTCACTTTTGTTTTTTTTGTTGTTGTATTTTTAGTTTTAGTTTTTTTATTTTTAGTTTCTATTTTTTAAAATGAAAATCTATTTGATTGAGATTTGTAATATAAAGCATAAAAACAAAATCCTATTTGGTTGAGATTTGTAATAAAAATTTGAAAACAAAAACATATTTAGTTTTATTATTCTGTTTTTATTTTTTTGTAATTATACTCTTATGTGTAATAATTATAATATAATACATTATATTTTGAAATTAATTAATTATCATTATAGCTAAAATTAAATATATGCAAATAAAATATTATTAAAAAATTACACAGTAATTGTATATAATAAAATTAAATAAATTAGAAATTATATTAAGTCATTCTAATCAATAAAATATGTCCATCATACTATAATTCTTGAAAACATAATAGTACTATTATTTACAAAAAGAAACATAAATCAATTAGAAATAATATAATCACTCCACATTTGTCTAGCAATTTCATCTCGCTTCC
>JANKOD010000005.1:20702914-20726611 GCA_026284645.1 Erythroxylum acuminatum | reverse complement strand
TAAATGGTCATTTGATTAATTCCTTGGACTTAAGGGGTCCCTTAAGGTTGATTTTTCGGAAACTTAGTGGATTTTATTCCCCAAAAATTTATTTCGAACCGTGATAGCCTAAGCACATTTTCAAGAGGATTACCTATCATTTGATTAATCTTTGAGTTTTAGTTGATTTCAAAAATCCCCAAAATCCAAAAATATTCTTTCATACATTTTTCCTTAATTTCAATTACTTTCCTCAATTTTGATCAACAAGCCAAAACCCCCTTTTATTCAGCTTTAATTGCATGTTTTTGACTTTAGGCTAGCTTTTAAACCAATTTTCGTAGGTTCCAAAAAGTGAGACGACCCGAGGTTCAGCTTATACTGCAATCTTAGAATTAATTGTTTTTGACCGGTTTCCAAGGATCGATCCTAGATCGAACGACGAGCTGCGATCAATGCACTAAGGGGAAGCTTGAAGTTTTAGAGATTTTTCTTCTTGATGTAATAAACATAGACCTGTAGAGCTTACTTATCTTATAGTAGTCTCCAAACTCTCTTAGGGAGAAGAATATGATTGTTTAGTTTTAGAGGAATGACATTTAAGCCTCCTTATTTTTCTATGTTTGCAAATGTCTAACCATTTTACTTTTGGCTTTTCTTCCTTCTTATTACAACCAGACCACAAGAATTTCCTAATTATCCTTTATATATCTTTAATGACAGCTCGATAAAAAAATAGATGTGAAGCCTAGTAAAAATTCAGAGAGTTCAGGATTGAGTTGATGAGCTGAGTTTTACCTACTAATGACAAAACATTGGTGCTCCGACTAATTATTCTTCTTTGAAATTGTTCCAGGAGTGGTTTGAAATCTAATTAGATAGGTTTAGTGGATGAAACATGAATTCTAAGGTAAATTACAAGGACTTTTGCTAGTTTGAAGCCTACTATGGATGAGAGCTGAGTTGCTTGATTGTTGGCACCAACTGAAATGTATAAAGAATTATTTTCCTTATTGATGCAAAGTTAAGAAATCTTGCAGAACAAATTTAGAGAATTGAAAAGTGAGGAAATTGAATTTTCATTTTCTTAGAGAATAGAAAGACAAATTTCTAAAAAAAAAAACTAATTCTTCTTCACTTCTTGCATCTAGAATAGAAGTTGAAGGAGGCATTCCTTTCCACAACTCTTTTAGTTAGCATATTCATGACCTCCATCATTAGAGGGAATAGGTAGGGGGAAGGAAGATCCCCCAACTTACTACCTTTAGACCTTTTAACTAGATTAGATTCACCATTAATTAATATATTGTAAGAAGCATTGATTAGGCATTGTTCAATCCAAGTTATGAATACCTCAAGGAAATTAAATGCTCTTACTATATTAAGGAATAATGGCCATGCAACTGTGTCATAGGCCTTCTAAAAGTCTATCTACTTCTAAAAGTCTATCTTTAGAACACAATTTTTGTGACTTCTTTTCTTATTATAATGAAGCTCTTGAGCTAGGGTGATGTTATCACCAACTTATCTACCAGGGATGCATGGAGAGGGTTCTATAATGATCTAGAGCACTGTCTTCATTCTATATGCTAAAACTTTAGCTATAACTTTGTAAAAGCAGTTGCAGTAAGAGATGGGGTGATATTTCCTTAATGTCTTTTGTTTTTTGCCTTTAGGAATGAGGATGATGAAAGCCCTATTGAGCTCTTTCATAATCCTTTTCTCTTTGAAGAATTCCATAGTAACATTAATAACAACATTCCTTGTAAGAGGCAAAGTTTTGATGAAGAAATTAACATTGAAACCATTAGGAGTAAAAGCTTTGAAAGGGCTTAAAGAACTCAATGCTTTCCCAATTTTATAAGTTTGGAAATATGTTCAAAGTCCTATGAGTAATCGTCTCTTGAATGATTTCTTTAATGAAACCAATGGAAGAGTTAATAAAATAAGGCAATCGTAGTATGTGAGAGAAGTAGTTTTCAATTTCCCTTAAGAATTGATTTTCTGTGGTTAGCAAGAATCCATTTTTTTCTAAGGAAACTATCTTATTGGAGATCTTTCTTAAGGTGAATGTTTTGTAAAAGAAAGTAAAGTAGAGTTTCTGCCCCCATCTTATAAACATATTATTCTAGATCTCTGTTTCATTAATGAGTAATCATAGTGGACAACTTGGATGAAGTTAGATAGTTCTTGCTTTTCAACTTCCTGTAATATTGGACATGTAGGATCATTTTACAATTTATATTATAGTTTGTTAAGTGTTGACATTGCTTTAGTAAGGAAATGATGAGTATTTTCGACATTTGATGCATATAATGATTTGAGTTCTTCCTTTATGCACTTGAATTTTGTCAACAATATGAACTGCTTAGTGCCTCTTATATAAAGATTAAGGATGTTAGACATTGCTTCATTAAAACATGCTAGATTAATAAAAAGATGTTAAATTTGAAATGTTATCTTACTAAGTTGAGGTACACAATTAAAGGAGAGATTGAGGTTGTTAGACATTGCTTCATTAAAACCTGCTAGATTAATAAAAAAGATGTTAAATTTGAAAGGTGATCTTACTGAGTTGAGGTACATAATTAAAGGAGAGTGATATGATAACTTTGGAATGGTAAAAGTTTCCTTGAAGTGAGAAAACGTTTATAACTATTCAAAATTACATAATGCTCTATCTAATTTTTTTTCCTCAAGAATGTACTCTCCTTTTGTTTATTATTCCAAGTGTGGAAATTTCCTCCGTAAGGTAGGTCAGTGACTTATATGTCACTTAGTCAATTTCTCAAATCTTGACAAAGTGTCCTATTAGAATTGTTATCATCTGCTTCATTATGATAGATAATGGAATTAAAGTCTCCAATCAAGAGCTAAGGGCTATCAATAACTTGAGGGATCTCTCTGAGTTTAGATTATAGTTTTTGCCTTTGAACGTTATTGAAAGCATAGAAGATAGAAATGTGTATTGTAACATTCTGATCTTTACACATGATCTTTATAAGGATCATTTGATCAGTTTTTATAGAGTCTAAAACCTTTAACTTTTCATTATTGACTAGCAATAAGATCTTATCATTGTGATGACTACTATAGTTAGTAATAAGTGTAACATCCCATTACCCACGTTGAGGCTAGAACAGTATATATATGAGAGATTATTGAGAGATTAGAAAATGCATTTCATGCTCCTGCATTATATGATATGCACATATACGTGAATATTGAACCTACGCACATTAAAATAATTTTACATGCATTCATTGACATATTCTGGGTATAATTGTTTATAAATGTGATTATATTGAGAATTGTGGTTTTTATATGTTGAAAACTGATTTGGAGAGTGTATTTAGTGATTTAGAATTTTGTGGTGAAATTTAGGAAATTTCTAAAATTTTGGATATTTTTAGACTAGGAAAAATGCCAAGTGACAAGATAATTGATAAATGGTAGTAGAAATTACTTTCAAATGGTAATGGAAATTGTGATAAATGACCTTGTGATTTATTGACAAGTATCATCGAAAATTAGGAGACAATTAGAGTAGGAATTAGAATTAATTAGACTAGTTAAATAAGAGAACCTAGTTTAACCCTTAGAAATTGGACAAGTGGCAAGTGGCAAGTGTCATGATAAGTTGGTTAATGGTAGTAGAAATTACTTTCAAATGGTAATGGAAATTGTGATCAATGACCTTGTGATTTCTTGACAAGTATCATCGAAAATTAGGAGACAATTAGAGTAGGAATTGGAATTAATTAGACTAGTTAAATAAGAGAACATAGTTTAATCCTTAGAAATTGGACAAGTGGCAAGTGACAAGTGTCATGATAAGTTAGTTTTACATGATAAGTTGGTTAATTGATTGCTTGTCTTGAAGGTTAGTTATTTTGTGTATTAATAAATTTGATTTTAAACATTTTTCCTATAAATAGTTTGATGCTTTTCTAGGTTTCAAACACTGATTTGATTGTGTTTTATGACCTGGGAACAATTAGTTTTAATTGTTAGAATTAATTGAAAGCAAGGAATGTCAAGGATTGAAATGCTGGAAAATTTTTCCAGCATTTTTGTTTGCACTTGGGTGCATGTTTTTTATCTAATTTTTTTGGGATATTCCTAAACCAAGTTAATAGGATTGTTATTTAGGTTATAAAGATTAAGTCTATGTGTTGGATTAATTTTTATAAGCCTTTCCAATATCTAGTTTGTTTTCGGATTTATTAATGGCCTTAATTGACAAAATGTGCTTTTAACTTTTATTGCATGGAATTTTTGTGAGAAATTGCCATGTTTAAATATTGAAAATTTTTAAATAACCAATGGAATACATAATTCTATTATGTATTCTTTTTGGGCTGCATATTTGCAATTGTTTTAATTGTTAATAATGAATGAATTGTTCACACTGCAAAATATAAATGTTGTTTTGTTTTGGCACTAACTTGTTTTTACAGGGATGAAAGTGAGTTTTGTATGGCTAAGACGTCAATGCCATTTATGTTGTATTGCTTCTTTTTTAATGAATGTAATGTGGCCTTAGGTGCCTCTTAAAGTTAATTAATTAGATTAATTAAATAAGCAAGTATGTTAACTTTCTTTTGATGCAATTCATTCTTTTGAGGCTTGCATAAATGTAATTTTTATTTCCTTTTTAGAATAGTTTTACTTTGGAATGCGAATTTAAATTTTGATGTTTTGATTCGACCAAAGAGATGGTGAAGAAAACAACAAGATGCAGGAAAAGTTTCCAAAAGGGCCATACAAAACTCTCAACATATGTTTGATATCATTTGCGATGCTATCAATGTCATAGGATAGGTATGAATGTATATTAACGTGACTACCATAAATAAACTCTAAAAAAAGGGATTAACAATTTCTTGAGTTATATGGAATAACCCAAAATTGTAATTCATATGATTAACAAATTGTGTTAACAATTTCTTAAGTTATATGAAATAACCCAAAATTGTAATTCATATGATTAACAAATTGTGTGACAATTTGGTCCTTAATTTTTTTAAAAAGAAACGTCCCATATAATATTAAATCATTTTCCCTCATTATTTTTATCTTTAGAAGTCGTGGGAAATGTCAAACATGCCAAACCAAATAGAGCAAGGTTCACTTAACAAGGAACCAAAACAGTTTGAGACCTTAGGGAAAGATTTTTGTTAACATTAGATGTTAACAATCCAAAAGTCACATATGGTGTGATTAGCAAATAGTTGCTTACTTAAAATAGCTAAGTTCAAGTTTCATGTTGCTGCTAACTTATTCTAGGTAAAGATAGGGATTTTAGACCTACTACAAAAGGGACTAAATTTAAAAGTTGTAGTGGATGTTTTATTTTGGAAATAAAATATTACATGAACTTAACTCAAACTTTTTTTTGTTTTAGATCATGTCAAATCAATCTCTCTCTTTGCGTTCTATATTAGACAAGGACAAATTGAACCCCAATGGTTCATATTTCATGGATTGGCACCGAAACTTAAGAATTGTTCTCAGGCAGGAGCGAAAGGATATGTCTTGAATTCTCCTCTTCCTGAACCACCCTTTGTAGGTGCCACTAAGGAATTAGTCGATACATACAACAAGCACTCATATGATGAGGTTGATGTATAATGCCTTATGGTAGCGATAATGCCACCTGAATTGCAAAAGTGATTTGAGTTGAACACATCATACTACATCATGGAGTAGCTCAAGAAAATGTTTCTTGAGCAAGCCCGTGTTGAGAGGTATAATGTGACTAAGTCTCTTCTAGCTATTAAAATGTATGAGGGTATCTTTATTAGTGCTCACATGCTCAAGGTAATGAGTCTTGTGGAGTAGTTGGATAGGCTAGGTCTCTCGTTGAACCCAGGGTTGTCCATTAACATTGTCCTCAACTCTTTGCCTCTATGCTATTCGTCGTTCTTCATGAACTACCATATGCATAGGATGCAGAAGAGTTTGGAGGGACTCCATGGGATGCTTAAGACTACTGAGTAGGACATAAAGAAAGGAGTTTCTCACATTTTGGCAGTTTAGGAGGGAGGGAAGAAGATAAAGAAAGGTAGGAACAAGCACAAAATTAAGAAAAAGGGCAAAGATGGCGAAGGGAAGGTTCAAGTTGTGACTTCAAGCACTCCCAAGGCCAGAACCCTTTCCAATGCCTAGTGCGTTTATTGAAAGGCAAAGGACATTGGAAAAGGAATTGTCACAAATACCTCGAGGACTTAAAGAGTCGAAAAATTCCTTTAGGTTATATATGTTATTGAGATTAACCTTGCTACCTCTTTTTCTGATTGGGTATTGGATACCGGATCTTGTGCTCATATTTGTTCAAATATGCAGGCATTAAAGGATAGGAGGATACTTAGAAAGGGCGAAGTGCAGCTGCACATTGGGAATGATACAAGTGTTGCAGCCATTGCTATTGGGTGCGATGAGTTGCATTTACCCAGTGGGCTTGTAATAGAACTTAAATGTTTATATTTTGTTTCGTCCATCTCTTGAAACATTATTTCCATTTTTTGGACAATGATGGTTTCTCCTTTACCATCTCAAATGGATCTTGTTTGTTTTATGGATCTTCTTTATTAGAGAAATACTTTAAAGGCAATCACCTTTAGCACTTATCGTACAAATCATTTTATGATTAATAAAGAAAATTTTCATTATTTCGATGTTAAGACATTTATGGATTTAATGTTGATCTTAAATTGATTTAATGAAGTCCTTGATACAAAACATAGCATGGAGGAAATCATGATAATGAGATTCCTATTATGTGTAATTATGTTAGTATCTAAACTTTCCCTAGTCATAGGATTAATGAGATGAGATATCATTAATCCGGATAGACTAGCACATGTTATACTCCTTGATTGGATCAAGAAGTAGATCTCATAAGCTGTAGATATGAGTTGTTTAGGCTTAACATGTGGATGTTTACTAAAACATTAGATTGACCTACTATGAGACAATCATATGGATATTCTATTCCAGTGTCAATGATAATCTCATCATAGCAATGGTGTAAGTATCCTTTGACTTGAGGTGCTCAAGGATATCTTAGATACTGATCATGTTCTTTGACTCTATTCATCGGTGCCTTTCAGGGGTTACTCATAGGGTGGTGAATGGGTACAACTTGAGGCATTGGAGGTAATTAAGTAGCCAATAAAGGATTCACTACTCCTGATAGAAGGAGATGATACCCATGACCTCTTGTTGGGGTCATTACTCGGGAGTCTCTGGCCAGAGCAGATATATGTCATGAAGAGAGTCTTCATTGATACATAGGGTAATAAGATCCTCAGGACAAGATCTAATATCACTTGAACTAAATGTGACGTAGTAAGTCAAGCGGAAGTTGACACTTTGACCATACTCTGAACCAAGTGGGGTATAGATGGTGAAAAGATGAATTGCACGGCAACATTGCATATAAAAGAGCTCGTAGTCAAACCACTGACTTTCCAGTCAATTAGGGGTCATGACATATTGCTAGATACCGCTCTTGACTTACTTGAATTAAGTGTTAATTCAAGTGACCAACATAACCAGGAATCTAATGGGTCACACATATAGGAGATATGAAGGATGAGTAAAATGGCCTTGAATGGTGATTCAAGATATGAGAGTGTTTTCGGATTGTATTGCGATGTGATTGTGGTAGAAAATGTTGCATGGAATGGATTTGAAAAAGTGTTGTTGGCTGCCAATTGGGTCATTAACTTCCCAAAAATTCCATTAATGCATGTTATTCATGGTCATTAACTTCTCATAACTTCCATTAATTCATGTTATTCGTGGTCATTAACTTCTCAAAACTTCCATTAATGTATGCTATTTATGATAATTAACTTCCTATAACTCTCCATTGGTGATGAGGGTTATGGAATGACAAATGGTGCAAAAAATAGAGATGATTTTTGTGCATCTTGTGTAAGACACAAGTGAAAGAAAGGTTATAACACACACACTCTTTTTCTTTCTAACTCCCACAAGGGTTCTTATCTTTGCTAGCACAAAGAAAGAATTCTAGCCATTTCCTAATGAGGTTTCATCCTTCTATCTTCGTGTGAGCTTTCATTAGAGACGGTCTACGTTGATCGTTGTGGTTTACGACAACTAAACATAGAGAAGATTAAAGAACGAAGGAGATCATCGGAAAGGTATGTAAACATCTTACATTTCATGTTTTTGTTTTCTATATCTATATGCATGAGTAGATCTGGTTTTTGAGGTTCTATTTTATTTTTTGTTGCGTATATTTGATGTCACGACTTGGTACCACATCGGGCACATGACAACTGCTGCATACCCAGGCTAAGGACACTCACGGTATTCTTAATCCGATTATGCAAGGCTAACTGAATATCTTTTAAAAACTTTTGGAAAGCATAACAGATGTATTTTAAAAATCCCAAAACTCAATCAAAACACCTGCAACTCAGTTTTAAACACACTTATATATTCACATTAAAATTCTACCACAACTTTTGGACTTTTAAGTCCACTTAAAAGCAATCTCAACGACAGTACCAAAGGTTCATACATAAGGTCTTTTACAAACAACAAGACAATCAAGAGCTAATTTATAAAATCATAAAGCATATCAACATAACCAACCTAATAAAAAACAGTTCATGAGCCACTTTACAAAAAAAAGTACAAAATAGAAACTACTCACGTGCGGTAATATCCCAAAAATGTTAAAAGACCGCACAATCCACTCAGAGCTTCAAGCTCACCAAACTAACCTGCATGGTTGGAAAGTGGAGGGGGTGAGTACATCATGTACTCAGTGAGCATGAAAAACATATATCGTAAATAGAACCCGATACACACAAAGACGATCTAGATAACCTAAGGACAGGTTTTTCATGCATCTAGCATGCACATAACCACCTATGAAGTGAATATACATGACATAGAAATACATAGGCCTAGCCTATGACTCAACATATACTGGTTAGAAACCACATAGGCCTAGTCTATTAATCACTCATCTGTTTAACATAGGTTCCAATTCTAGTACACAAAAGTAGAAAAGCATCATATGTATAAATCAAATCTCGTCAGGAAAACAAATCTCAAAATAGGCTAAAACAATCATGTGTGTCGCCACTAGTCGGTCAAACTAGTGTGCACACCCACCGATTCTCGGTGTTGGCTCGACTTTCATTCGTGGTGAGTCTGGACTACTGTCGATAAAAGCATCATGATCCTAGGTGATGACCTCATCGGTGACTATACCTCTAAGTGTGGAATCACCTGTAAGTCCCGTAGAAAGGTGTCGATATGGGGACTCGACTTTTATGTACCAGTGTCAAAGGTATGGAGGTCGCTTAATCTGTCGTGCCTAACACACGATTGGCCAATCGTTACCTCACCAATCATAAATATCTTGTACAAATATTAAATACTAAAATCAAGTAAGGCACCATGCCTTTATTTATCGGTCCAACTGATAAAATGGAACCTTGCCATTGCTCTAAGCCAAAAGAGAACATATACACATAGCATACATGACTCGGTTATACATATGTATGTTCCAAAACATTATTTCATGCAATAAAGTCATCTTTTGCACTCCAAGTGCAAAATTGTTCAAAAATTTAGTTTCAGAAAATAAAACAATGTCCTTTGCACTTCAAGTGCCAGTTTGTTGAAAACAATATTATTTCTCAAAATACATAATAAAAACATCAGTTGCACTTCAAGTGTAAAGAGTTATTCAAAACATTGTCGTTTATTAAATATACAAGTATACTAGCATCTATTTGAGATTCAATTCTACTATGCATTACCTAGGTTCAAAATTCACATACAAGTCATCATGTATGTCTTGGGATGTCCTAATCCTATTTTAGAGATATGGTTTTCCCAACTCACCTTAAAAGAATGTGTACACTTCCTTAACTTCAACAATCCTTGGTACGAGCTCCTTGATCCATAGCTCCCGAGCCTTTATACATACAAATATACAATGTATTTGCCACTCAAACATGTATCTCATATTCATACACCACCACAACCAAATTCATCCCTAATCAATCACCATAAATGTTATTATAACATATGTCAATATGTCAATAATTCACTTACTAATTCAGCTCAATGTCTCCTCAACCATCAATCTATCCTAACCTTTTGTGCAATGTTTACATCCTTTTCTTCCTAATGTTATTTTATGAACACGTTGTCTTCTTTTAATCATAATTCTCTCTACAAAAATCCAAATGCCATGATTCTTGTGCCCCCCAACTAGACTTCCATTAGTCTTAATATATCCAAAAATTACACAAACATCATGTCCCTTTAAAATATAATCTCCATCCAAATTATGTCATGTTTATGTTAAGAAATAGACTGGCAACCAATACTCAACCCTCAATAAATCATTATCAATAGATCTCCTAACAAAAAAATTTCACATAAACATTAATAAGACATCAATAATTATTTTTGATGTTTTATACTTTCACTAATTCAAATTCTATGTCCTAAAAAATCAGAAAATAATACAAGGTTTTTGCATAGGGTTTTATCACAGGCAGTATTAGGGAAACAAGTATAACTCGAGCTCTAGTCACTATTTTGTCAAGACACTTTCATAGAGGTCAAGCTAAGACCTATATTTACAACTTTCATTCTTTGAGTTTCTTCAAATTCGTACTCTAAGGATATGAAAAACAGATCGAAAGAGAAAGATGAAATTGAAACCAGAATTTCAACTTACCTTGATAACTTCTTTCCTTCTCCTCTTCTCTTCCCTTTTTCTTTCCTTCTCTTCTCATTTTCGATTTTCCCTCTCTTTTAACCTTATGGTTGACCTCCACTCTCACTTCTATTGCCTTTTTCGTCCATTTTCTCTAGAAAATTCAAGAAGGTCAAACTAATCCATGTGTTACCATTCCATTGGTCCTTGTGTCACCATTCTATTGGTACATATGTTAACCTTCTATTGGTCTATATGTTACTATTCTATTGGTCCATGTGTCACTTACTTTGGGCTCCACATTTCACTCATTTTAAGCCTCCATATTTCACTACTTGTAAGGCTATACATGTCAACAATTTTAAGGCTACAAATGTCACTAATTGTAAGGCTATATATGTCACCATTTATAAAGCTACACATGTCACCATTCTATTGCTCCACATGTCACAAGTATAAAGTGCCATTTGTCACAAACTTAAAGGGCTACTTGTCGTAATTATACTCAAGCCACTTTTCATCCACTTAACTAAGCCATTTGTCACTTATTTCCAATGCCACATGTCACCATTTCATAGGCCTAATCAACCTAAATTCCCATGTATCAATTTGTCATTCTCTTTAACATTTTTCTTAGACTAGTTGCACATATCACCTCATCAATTACTCAATTGTAACGATAACTTCCCAATTCACTAATTATAATCCATCAACTCATGTTATTGGTAAATCAAAATGCAAAACATTGGGAATGCACATTTATATCACATTTATTTTCATTCCATACACTAGGAATATGTCAATTGAGTGAATATACTATCTTGCAGTGTTTTCTAAATCATGATTCATATATGTATACGAATATTGTGCATGTAAATGAAATGCATCTTCTAAATTCTTAAAAGAAATAACGCATGTGACTCAATCTAACAGTTTAATCTCTTAACAATTTTAGGAGGCGGGATATTACATAGCTTCACTTCAATATAAGAATATCATGACTAGGTATAAAAATTAGCATGCCTCAATATAGATGATACCACAAATCTATACATTCAATACCACTTTTATGTATAAATAATGTTGTAGTTCATAATAGATAAGTAACATCTTTACTTTGATATAAGAATACCATGATTGAGTAAATTTAATACCATGCCCTAATATCTATGATACCACAACTCCTAATAATTAATACCACTCCTATATACAAAAAAATACCATCATTTATAATAGTAAAGTATCACCTTCATTTTAATATGAGAATACCATAATTGAGTACATTAAATACCATGCCTCAATACAACTCCATACATTTAACACCATGACTCTAAAAAATTTGCATTATTCGTGACTTTCCTATTGTATACATTTATAGAGATTAAATCTTATTTATCTATTTTTTAATAACAACTAAAATAGTATATCTGAAGATATGGCCAATTATGGTTAATATGATGTGAATCTTAATATTTCTATAAAATTTAAGAAGTTAAGGCCAATACTTTATTAATGCAAATGACAACCATTGTATAAGTGACAATCAAATGTCCCACTTAAATTTGAATATGAGACATTTAGGTGTTAAAAATATTAAAATCATTCTAATAAGGAAGTTAAGAAAAATGAAATTACAAAACAAAATGTCTTCATCTATAAATGCCTATATAATCCTAAAAGATTTATCACTAAACTATTAAGTCCATTACTTCCTTCTTTATAAGGATTTATTGATCATCCACATTTAGTGATGCACCATCCTCGTTTTCAATAACTTCAACCTTTGTTTCTTATGGATACGATATCTTTAATAAGAACATACATATTTCTAGATAACTTCATAGTGGACATATTATTCATGTTTAAGTCAACCCCAACAACCTGAATCATAGAATGATGCCAAAATATTTTTTCACATAAAAAATTAAAAATTTTAAATACATAAAGTTGTTGCATTACTAATTAGGCCAATATAAATTTTACCTATGAATTTAGTAGCTCATTTTCCATAAGACGTCTCTTGCTAATGTGTCTTTAGAGTGCCAACTAGAATTTAATTTTTTGAACATATTTTCATATAACAATAGAATCTTGGACATCTATACAAATTAACATATTTTTACTGGTTAGGTGGTAAAAGTTAAAGCAAGAATACCATATTGTAATATTGTATTGAAAAAGAAATTCAACTATGCATTATAATTGGCCATCTTACAGATAAAAAAATTGTTAGTTGTTATTTATTAAAGAATACATAGTTTCTTACTTTTCCTTCTCAGCTGTATAATAGTATTCAAACCTTGTTGATGACTTAAACTAAAACTTACTCCATATATATAGTTGGATAACATTCAAGAGATTTATCTTGTAATTTTTTTAGAAAATGAAATCTAAAATGAGAAATTAAAGCAATTTGACTATGAGATGATGTGAGATATGAGATTGTTAAGATTGTGAGATACGAGATTTTTTTAGTAATATATGACACTCATTATTATCGTATGTTCTAAGTAGCAGATAAACCATGTCATTTTATATGGATCAACAAATCTAATAGGCATATGTGAAGATGCACAGTAATGGCACTTCCACTCATAAAGATGGTTAAAAGGTAGTGGTAATAAATTCTCTTGTTTTTTTCAAGTGAAAAATACATGCCCAAACTAAAGTTCCATATGTTTTCATTTGTTTAAGCACTCAAATGTACTCCTTTAACCACTCAAATGTACTCCTGTGTGCTATAAGTGAGAATAAATGTAGAGACATACTCATATTTTTTTACCATATACTATATCTTGTATCATCTAAAAAGGATATAAGATTACTTACAACCATGCAACAATTCAATTCAATGTAAATCAACTCAATTCAACTCTTAGTAAATAGTGATATATACATGCTTGTATGGACAACTCAATTAATGTAATTATTTTACATGAACTCAATTTCTCACATTCTTATATGCCAAACCATATTAAAGTTTCTTTTCTTAAGAACAATGTTGTATGTATAGCCATGTTGACAATTTTGTTCATTTCACATGAACATAGATTTAGTTTTCTTTTTATAAACAAATGCGACGACACACCTACATGGTAAAATTTCTCAATTTCTCTCAAATTACTTGCACTTTTTAATTTCAAATGTTTTATGATGAAGTAAATTTATGAAAATGATTAAGAAATTTAAGTCTAGGTAAAATAATATATAATTATTGAAAACCTATGAAAATGAAAATGAAAATTTCATTTGTTTACATATTAACTGACATTGTTTACGATATAAACTTGTTATTGTTTAATCATATTTTGCTTAATGGATTCAAATTAAAAGAATATGTAAATATATTATTATGAGATGAATGGGTGACAATAATTGATTAAGCAAGGGTAGTAAATAGATGTTTACCATATGGATCATCTACCTCCACTTGAATTAAGAATCAACTGTTTCATTTATGCTATTTGCAAAGATAGGAATATCATATCTTTCTAATACATAACAATAATACATTTAAATGAATATACAGATATAATCTTGTATATGCTTCATCAGATGAGCCTTATTTGGGCAAAAGAAACATGATTTTTACTGTAGAATTTAATATCACTCAGGATATCTCAGGAATTGCATGATCATTCACTAATAGACCTAAAATTAAAAAAAAAGTCAAAGAAGGGTTTATTTATGAGTTGGCACACTTTGACCACCAAAAATATTGCCAGCATAATCTAAAATGTTAGATGCCTTAACTAATCAATCTTATTATCTCTAACAATCACCACTTGATTTTTTTTCATAACTACATGTAATTAAATAAAGGAAAATGAAAACTTTAAAGCATTCATAAGTGATTAAACATCAAAAAATAAAAAAATATAATAGCAGCAATAATGAGAGTATCTCATCCAACATACATTTGCTAATATCTTGGTATTAATATGATTAAGGAAATATCATGAATCCTTCCAAAAATTACCATCAAACCTTACTAATATTATTCACATTGCCTAAATTCAAGGAATGTCATATCTAATTACAAAAATACTATTTCCTTGAGTACAATACTAGTATAACTTGTATTCCACAAGAAAATATAAAGAATATTATAATAAATATCACCACACTTTAGATAAAATATTAGTACTATATACAAAAAGATATCATTAATTATATAAAAAAATAGCGTGACTTACTAATCTAAAGAATACCCTAAGATGTAGTTAATCCTTTATCATAATATTAGCTTTGAGAGGAGAGATAGAGTGACACAAATATAGAGTAAGAGTGGTGAATGCTTTAGTTGGTATATATTTGTAATCTTAATCTCAGTTTTGACCAGGAGTATACCCAACCAAAGCACTTATCAATTCTCTCTCATGTTGTTATCTTATTCTTTCATAGGGAGATAGTAGAGAGACACAAAAATAGAGTAACAATGGTAAATGCTTTGGTTGGTATATATTTGTTATCTTAATCTTAGTTTTGCTAAGAAATATACTCAACCAAAGCATTTATAACCTTTAGCTCATTTTTTTCTTAGCCTTTCACTTACCCATCATAGTGAAATTATGAGTTTTTTAATGAAAAATTGGTGGGAAACATTCAAGAAAAAACACAAAGAAAAATCTTAGTAAAATATCATGTATTTTAGAGTGGGTAGGATAAGAATGTTACAACACAAGATATGGCTTACACTAAAGACTCAAAAGGACTAACATATTCTCTCTATTACAACTAACAAAAACAATAGAGGTAGAAATGACAGGTGAAGGAAAAATATGGTTCATTAAATAATTTAAAGCAAAACAAGGGGAAATGACAACTTCTAAGATATACCCTCATAATAAACAAATTAATGACACCTTTAGTTTAATATATCTACAATAATAATTGTAAACAATAACTTAAATCCATTAAAACTATACAATAATCCCTTATACGTAATACCACACCATGCTATAGTCAGCTAATCATTTTAACCTAATCCAAAAATTAATATAAGAATAAATGCGCGTATAAAACTATGTAAGGATGTTGAGATCAATATGTGTAACAACATGACTATTTTATCATACATATACTGCTCCATTTATGATTTATGGAGAAACATAGGAAGGAACGCCCTCATATTCGACATCGGTTACTACTTCCTCTCTTCCCCAGTGAAAAAATAATATTTAACGCAATCATGTTTTTGAACGTGTAATCATGTCAATAGTACACAAGCTCATATATGTCGATGTACTAAAAGGTCAAATTAATTAGGGTGTTTGAAATTGGATGGAATAAACAAGTAATTTACATTTCAAAAATCATTCAAACAAAGAATATGATTGCAATCTTGAACTTATAATAGATAATGTATCATACACATTCATGAACAAATTGAAGATAACATTAACACAAATATACTCTTTAGATCCATAAAATTAAATGAAATTAAATGTTATGATACCTAAAATATATTAAATGTTTTGATACCTAAAATATACTTCAATTTGCATTAGTTCATCAATAATTTTATTGAATTGTAAAATGTGATTAACAATTTCTTAGGTCATATGTTTTCAACTAGAATAAATTTGACTTATATGTCGTAAATACTAAGTTTAGCTCAACAATATCAATGGAATTGAGTGAATTTCTAGCATGAACTTAATGAAATCTACTTAGTAAATCAGGTTTAAACTGTTAACATTTGCATAAATTTTTATTACAATAAAATTAGAGGACTAATATATTAATTTATCTAACGTCCATATATGAATACAACTATTCTCCAAACATATACATGTGATTAAAGATGCTCATATCTACGGGAGTCTGAAAACAATCCAAGAATACAAAAATTATATATTTTATTATACTAAATATTCACAAAATTATTAAATGTGCTTGAAATTGGATGGAATGGCATTCGTATACATCTAATTTACATTTTAGGACTTATTCAAATAACTATGAATGTGATTTTCGTCATTAAAAAAACCCTTGCATCATCCATTAGACATAGACAACAATAGCTCAATTTACATAAAAACAAACCCTCATAATTAATAAATTAATGCCAAAAATCTAGCTTGAGTTTATAAAATTGAAATCCTAATTATATTGATATGTACATTCATTTGTTTGATTTGGTAACTAAAACTCTAGAAAATTTAAAACATGCCCCATTACCCATAATGAATAAAATTACATGCGTCAATACAAATAAGTCATCAATGTATATTTATCATAAAATAATAGATAAAAATTGTTTTCACTTCATTAAATATACAAATAATAATAAAACATAACCTTAGATCGATAACAATGAATGAAATTTCCCTTATGAGATTTGATAAATTGATTAATACGTCCATAACAATGTTTAATTTTATGTTCAAGTCTCGTGTTAAACACAGTTATAAACATAAACATATTGTTAAGCGTGTATAAGAAAATATAGCTATGAAACATTCATATTCCAAGTCACATGAGGTGACTCAACTAGCCTATATGAACAAGGCTCAGTATGACCAACAATATAGTTGTGTTGGTAGTCATGTGAAGGAAAACACAACCAATGACACACCCGTCTTTCTGTTCATGTGTTATATATCAACTAGCCTATGTGTGTAGAGCCTAACATTTCCAAAGCAAAATCATGTTGTTCAAATAACATTTATTATAAATGTAAACGGAGAGCAAAAAAATAATGAATTTTCCAAAATTATATAATAAATTGCCATTAATTATGGATCTGTAAAAATAGAAAAGTAGGTAAAAAAAGAAAAGACCATAACTCCTTAACTACAATATTATGAGTCCTTAGAAAAAATCACACCTTCATATATAAATAATCGATATTTGATGGAATAGGCTATATAGTCAATAAATTTACATTTTAAGATGCCTATAATTAATGAAGGATATGATTTATATGTATCATTAAATAATGAATGATATATCATATACAATATTTGGTTCTTCTATTCAAAACACGAGGATCAAGTAGAAGAATAAAACTTAACTTAATAGTTTTGTCATTTAAACCTTTGAATCTTCTTTTTATGTCTAAACAACCACAATATTAAACCCACCATCCTACAGTTGGTACTTAGATACATTTCCTTTTAGACACTTATACGCCATTACTTTCATACATTGTCTATTCCAAACATTCATAACAACCTATACATATATATTACCAAATCATACAATATATTTTATTTGTTAATTAAATGGAATGAAATGGAAGCTCATATTTTTAACCCTCTCTTTATTATCATTGAAATAAGTTTCCAAAATTTCCTCTTTAGTTGTCATTACATGTAACTAACAATATTAAACATGTAATTATATATATTATTTATTATTTATTAATATCAAGAAAAAATATTTTTATTCTTATGCTACCACATGCCTTAGAGATAAATGGGTCCTTCAATTTAACATCTTTTAGAAGGGATTCAGTATGCCCAGAAAAATCACCAATATCCCCTGACTTGATTACATTTTTCATTTGCTTCTTTTAGTATATTCTACAGTTACACAAAATTTGATTCACTTTCAACAATATACCCAAGGGCTCATAAAAAGCTAATTTTAATTTGTGTATCATACTAATATTATCAACATCATCATCTAGAATGTTACTGACCTTTATTTTCATATGTCATCTAACAACATCCTTGCGCCACCTCTCAATAAATATATTTTACAAAAATTGATCAATCTTTGCTATTCAAAACATTGAACATATGTCGATATATAATTCCTTTAAATTCAATCAAGTAGCTACACTTGGCTAGTAGCTATGACTCACTTAATATGATTGTGTACAGCTTGACCATATTGCACCCTTCACCCCTCCTTTACCTCGTATAACTTGTTATTTCCTCTACTTCAACTTTCGCTAACGTCATAATATATCACACTTATTAGTTCTTTTTGTACAACACGAAATAGGGCATTAATGTATTGCTTTTACAATTCCTTGTCAATATCAAATCATGCCACCAATGATGTATTACTTCTTATATGTAAGTAATCAAAATATATTTCTTGTTAAATATTTTCATTGATTACTTCTTTACATTGCTTGAAGAATTGTCCTAATGTTTTATGAGACTGCATATAGCCATCAAAGTAAGCATTCATCCTGTTGCCAACATTCCTATCTAAAAATGTCCCTTAATAAAAACTAGAGCCTAACTTGTATGTTTGTTAAAAAGAGTACTTAGGAATTATTTCTCAAGTCAAACTTTATAATCATTTCATTCAACTTTATCATAAATTCTTCATTGTTGTTAGCATCCATAAATGTTGGACCCTGTTTTCGGAGCCCAACGTACAGATTCCTGAATCCTTGTGCTGAAAACCCTGAAGGGTCACTTGCTGTCATTCAACAAATGTGGTGAGCGCACACTAGTCAAACACCAAAATCATAAATTGACTTCTTCATATAAATTGTAACTCTAAGTCTCTAATTTACTTTGAAGAAAGAATAACCTCAATCGGAGTTCTATAACTCAAGATATGCTTGAAAAACCTAAAAATGCTCATACTCCAAATATGCTCTCCTAACCGACCTCTCACTTACATTCATGCAAACTTGCTTGATTTAACTCCAAATGGTACCAATTTTTTAGGAGGGATAGATATCTTTGCCGAAATCCCGTATTCCATTCTCGCATGAAACATGTCGCCCTTGATTTCCACTTTGTCATAAAATAGGTAAATCAAAACCAATTGCATATTTCTTGTGTCCATACCAATGACCAAATTGCAGACTCCCTTACAAAAGCAGCTCCAAATAAACAATTCTTATTGCATAGGTCCAAGATTGGCCTCTATGATGGAAGCTTAATCTTGGAGGGGCATGAAAGACCTATTTTACATGAAGAAACGAAGCCATGATATACTCAAATATCTTAGTTTCACAAATCACATTAGCTAAAGTAGTGGATCCATGTATATAGGAACTAAGTAAGTTGTAATACATGTATCTAACTAAAGATAGAGCAGTATCAATAAAATATCTTTTGCCTTCACTTCTTATTAGGTATTTCCTGCTGACTAATCTGTCATGCTAGATCGCACACCGAGGGACATGAAGGTGAAGCTTGCAGGTGTTCATCTGGTGAGGGCAGCAAAAAAATGGCACTAATTTTTCCTTAGACATCGCATTATCTTGGAGAGTGAGTACTTGACAACAATTACCTAAAGATTCAGAGAAGAAGTCAAGGACCCCATAGGCGACTTTAAGGTCTTACACCTGTATTTGTGACTAGTTTTCCTTATATCGATGCTCCTTTAGACTCAAAATTTCATAGGCGTACTTAGTCGGGTTTTTTTTCTAAAAGGATTGAAACCTGAGATTGAGTTACCGATTACAACAAGTATACACGATGTTCAAGAAACTAAAAGCCATAGCTTCAAATTGTTTCTTAACTTAGAAAACCACATACAAACCATGTTCAGAGAATCTAAATGCAGCTACTTCAATATCTTCATATCCTCTGCATAAACACCACACTTTGGAAGGGCTATTACCTATTCCAAAAACTTTACCAAAATCATTCCTCCTAAATTGCCACAGAAACATTAGAGTTAACTTTGTAGTAAAGAATTTGAAGAAAAAAGAGCTAAAGAGATCTAGTTATGGTGTGATGATAAATGCTCTCTTAGCCATTGTTGCAAAAAGAAACAGTGGAATATGTTTATTGTAGAGGATGATGAAACTGATTCCAATTTGTAAATGAACCAAAAGAGGTTTCAGAGTATCCCCAGTTCTATCCTTACAAGCAATGCCGGGATTTAAGTAATTATAAACAAATGAGGATGATGGGAGAACAATGAGGAAATCCTACAAGTTCTTATTGACAATGAAAGCACACATAACTTTGTAGACTCCACATTGATTCACAAGAAAAAGTACGAGTGCTTGGAGGAACAAAATCTCATGGTGACAGTGGAAGGGTTCTTATAACTAACTTATAAAGGATTATGCAAAAATTTAGAATGGCAACTCTAGGGAGCAACTTCTTCTTTAGATACATTGATCTAACCTTTAGGAGGGTGTGATCTAGTATTGGGCATCTAGGGTTATTCACACTCAATAGTGTTTTGTGTCATTTTAAAAAGTGAAATATGGAATTTATGAGGCAAGGAAGGTGGGTTCTGCTGAGGGGAGACCTTATTAGCCAACCTAAGTCCATAACAACAAAGAAAATTTTGAAATTATCTAAGCCTCAAGTCAGTAGCCAACTAATTTGTATGTTGAGGCACATTTATACGATAAAGCAATAATTTCAGGAACTTACAGTGAAGGACGAACCCTTTAAGGAAGAATACCAACAAGATTTAAACTTTCTCCTAGCTAAATTTAATCCCATATTTATAGAATCAAAAGGGTTACCACACAAGATCATAAAATTAATCTTAAAGATGGCATGGAACTAGTTAATGTTAAGTGTTACAAATTTGGGAGCTTACAAAAGAATATTGTAGAGAAGTTAGTTTAGGACCTCTAAAAATAAGAAGTTATTGAGATGAAATAGTGTTGGACAAGAAGTATAGTTTAGGACCTCTAGAAATAAGAAGTTATTGAGATGAAATAGTGTTGGACAAGAAGTAGGATAACTCTTCGTGCTTGTGCATGGACTATTGGGAGCTAAATAGAAACACCACTAAACACAAAATTCCCTTATCAATTATTGAGGAACTTTGGATGAACTGCACAAACCAGCCTAGTTCTCCAAGATGTGTCCCTTAGATGTCTACAAAATAGCTTTTAAGACTCATAAAGTGCATTATAAGTTCCATATGATGCCGTTTGAACTAACTAATTCTCCTTCCACTGATAGTTGCATAAAATAACAAGAAGAAATAGAGCAACAATAACTTCTCAAAGATCATATGATATAGAAATGCAAGTGAACTTTACTAACTTATATAGATGATTGATGCACTTTTACAATTATAAGTTATTTTGTATGATTACATAATTCAACCATAAATTCACAACAACAACCTATTTTTTGTGTGATTATATAATTCAACCATAAAGTCACAACTATAATCTTTTTTGTGCGATTATATAATTCAATAATAAAATTACAAGTATAATTCATTATGTATGATTACATAATTCAACTATAAATTCATAACATTCTAGCTTTTAACAACATTACAATTTTAATTTTCATTATCATTCTTTCTATTTTTTTCTTTATAAATCATAAAGAATAATACATACGTATATATAAATAATCCTTAAACTTTAACTTTTATAATACAAATGAATCCTTTTAGTTTAATGTAATATTAATTGATTTAGGAAACAAGTTAAATAAATAAGTAATGAAATTTTAAATATAATGAAATAAAAACTACATTAATTTATATAATTTAGATATGATTGTTGAGAAAATAGTTAAAATTCAAAAAATTTAAATTTAATGATTGATTTATCTATAAATTCTATAACCAAATAATCTTCCATGTTAAAGTAAGAATATAGTTAATTAATTAACTCATTTTACAATTAGACATAATTAATTAACTTTGGTTATAAACTTGGAGTTAATAAAACATCACAAATTTCACAAGCCACTCAAATACTCAATGACCCATTACAATTTATTCTGTAAAGCATTCAACCCACAAATTTTACCTGGCCACCAATGTCTACGAACATCTTTGTTCTCTAATCTCTATGTGTAAACTAGAAAACCACATCCTTTAACAAGCATTTATAAAGAGATGCTTTTCTGCATCTTTGAATATCACCATCAACCTTGAATTTGAGATGGTTTATAAGACACAAAGTAGGAGAGCCGAAGAAGATGAAGTAGGCAAAAGGAAAAGAAGCAGTGATGAATGAAAGCAGCGATAGAAGTAAGGATGGACGAAGATGTAGCAACGACGGCACAAAGCAGTGCTAGTGACAGAGAAGATATCCATCATCGGTAGAGAAGTAGCAATGATAGAGAAGCAGTAGGATAGATGGGATGAGAGAGTCGGGACACAAAGAGAGATAAAAGAGGTTTGCGTTTGGGTTTGGCTATGTTTGTGTGTGTGAGGTGGTAGGCAGATGCTTCCTCCTTCACTTTAACAGCCTCCTCTCTGCTAAGTCCTAGTGATTACATGATGTTTTAACATTGGCTTTTTCAACAGCCCCCTCTCCAACAGACTTCAACAGCGTCCTCCGCTTTAAATGATTTTAACATTATAAGTTAACGGTAACTTATATGCGTTGGCTTTAAATGATTTTAACATTATAAGTTAACGTTATAACTTATAAGTTAACTTTGTGATCCTCATGCTTATAAATAGTCTTGAAATATTTAAGTGTACTTTTACCGTCTAATTTCCTTTTTTTCATCAATATATGTATTTAAAGTACTCCAACTCAAAAATTAGCACAAAATATTTAACGATTCTGTCTTCTAAGTTCTGAGTATAATTTAAAGGTAAAGTTTCTAATTTTTTTAATGTATTTTTGTTCTTTGTTTTTTTATTTATTTTTAATATTAGATATTAAACTTTGCTATTTATTTTTTTCCTGTAACACAGATATAATACCGTTTATATATCTTTGTGATATATTGTGAAGCTGTTGGAGTTTAGTTGTGCCTGTATACTTCTTCCAGTTTCATACAAGTGCTTTTGTTCTTTTTTCTAATCCAACTGTGTTATAATTAGTTTATATTATGTTGCCTAAAAAGAATTTGTCTGGAAGTGAAAAAAGAAGAAAAAGAAAACAAGTAGCACAGTTGATAGAATCTAAAAAAGGAGCAATAAATAAATGTATTAAAAGAGTAGGCTCCTCTAGTGAGAGTCCTAAGGAATTAGGTGAAGGTGGTTTTAAACAACATAAAGAAAACTTAAGTGATGAGATTCATATTCACGAGGATATTAGAAATCTGAGTGAGGATGATCATGTACCAAATGCATCCACTTCAGAAAATTTACAGTATATTGAGCAAGTAAGCCCTATATTG